>CM035421.1:121132012-121459512 GCA_020310875.1 Ceratopteris richardii
CCATAAGGAGCACACGAGGCTAGAGCCTTTAGGGAAGACCGGGTAGGGGGAGAACAAAAGCGTGAGAATCCCTATGTCCTTCCAACCAGGGTGGCCAACTAAGGTAAAGTCTTCCGTGTTTCTAAAGATCAATTTAGCCCAAGAGGACTCCCTATTGCTCCAAGCCTTGATAAGCCACTTTGTCGCCAACTTGTCTGCCAACCCAACAATATCCAAAATTCCCAAGCCCCCTGAGTCTTTAGGGCTAATGCAAGTTTCCCATTTGATTTTGGGAATCCCCCTCCTATTGGGGTCCCCAGTCCAAAGGAAGTTTCTGCAGATTCTTTCCACTTTGGCCAAGTCTTTCTCCTTAGGTCTCCAACACGAGATAAAGTAAATAATTGTAGACAGCATAAATGTGTTAACAACCATAGCACGCCCTGCCAAGTTGACTTGCATACCTTTCCAATGATTCAGCTTCCTATCCAGCTTGGATAGCACCCAGTTCCAGCGTTGGTCCATTGAGATGTCGAATCCCATCGGAATGCCAAGGAGACGGAAGACTTGACCACTAGGGATAACTTGACACCCCTGATCCACCAACAATTGGGGAGTATGTCCGCTGATTGCTCTAAAAGCAGTTTTAGCATGGTTGATTTTTGAGCCTGATGCCACACAAAAGGTGTGGAGGCACCACCAAAACACCTCAATGCTGTTTATATCTATCGTTATGCACAAAGGCATTCATGTCATCAGCAAAAAGTCTCACAATCATTTGGCCATCGTTTAGAGGTAAGGAAAGACCCTTGAGATTGCCAGCGTCCAAGTGATGCTTTAATAGGCAGCAGAGTCCATTCGAGGCGATAGCGAATAGTAATGGAGCCAGCGGGCAGCCTTGCCTAATTGATCTTTTTAAACGAATGGGCTCAGAGAGCTTAGCGTTGATGTTTATTCTAGTTGAAGCATTTCCAAGAAGAGTGGAAACCATCTTCGTGAACTTTTGGCTGCATCCAAGGTCTTTCAATGATTGAAGAATAAAGTCCCATTCCAATCTGTCATACGCTTTGTCGAAGTCGATCTTAATGAATACTAGATCTTGAGGAGACTCCTCAGCAAAAGCAAGGCCTTCCCAAATATCAAGAATTGCTTCAAGTATAGATCTACCTTTGATAAAACCTTTCTGGTCCTCGCACAGCCATGACTTTAAATGACAAGAGATTTTGTTGGCGATAACTTTTGCAATTATCTTGTATCCTGTTTGGAGCATGGTAATCGGACGCCAGTTTTCAATTTTGTTCTTATCTCCCCGTTTGTGGATTAACTTGATGACGCCATTATTCAGGCACTCAGGGAGGGCACCGAAAGAGAGAGCCTCATGCCACACGAGGCGTAGTGGGGTGGCCACTTGATGTTTGAAGGACTTGAAAAACTCATTGGTAAGGCCATCCGAACCTGGACTTTTCCCATTGGGAAGGGCATCAATAACCTTGATAATTTCATTCTCAGAGATGTTAGCATCCAGTAGAGCAATCAAGATCTGTGGGATTCTGGTTTGAGCAACCCTTGAGATGGTTGCCATGGAGTCGTGCCTGTGGGGGGAAAGAGGAGTCGAGACCCCGAGAAGATTGGTAAAGTGTTCGACGATGATAGATCTATTCTCCTCTTCCGTGCAACATTCAGTTCCATTGTGATCGACCAATAGGGGGATGGATTCCCTAGCTTGTTTCCTTTTGAGGATGTTACACATCTCTTTCGTTGGTTTGTCGGCCTTCCCTGCCCACCAATCTTTGAAGAAAATTTGAAGATTTTTCCTTTGAACCTCCTCCTCTAATCTTAGTCTTCCCCTGATTTTCAAAAGACCTTGTTGGCAATGTAACTTACCTTTGTTCACCTCTTCTTCAAGCCGTGAGAGCCTCCGGTACACCATTTCTCTTCTTTTTTTTCGGATTTCTCTTATAGCCTTTTGAGTCCTGATTAGGATTTTTCGAGTCCTTTCTACTGCGCTTCTCCAACACTTAGCCGGTTCATTACAGTAAGCAAAGGCTTCCGTCCACACCTCAGAAATTTCTTGGTGGACAGAGGGGAGGGAAAACGATGTCTGACAAGCGTGAAACCAAGGAGCTTTCTAAAACATGGGAATCGGTTTGAAAGACAGAGTAATCGGATACTGGTCTGAGATAGTCAGGTCCATGTGTTGGGAAATCGAAGGAATACCCCACTGAAGGATGGTGTTCTGATCGATGTAGCATCTATCAAGTCTTGCTTTCCTCAAAGAGTCCCCCGACTGGAGATTCGACCAGGAGAACCCCTTCATGTCTTTCACCTCGACCAGGTCGAGATGGAGCTTGATTTTATCCCATATCTCTTTCTCCTGACCGTCAATAATTTTTCCTTTGTTATTCCATCGGTCCTCAGGAAACTCAACCATGTTGAAGTCCCCACAAATCAGAACATTGTGTGAAAGGGAGTCGAGGGAAGCCCAAGAATCCATTCTATCTGCTTCACCATTAGGGGCATAAATTGAGACCACAGTGAACTGGAAAGGGAACCCGAAAGAGGCAGCAATCCAATGATGATTCCGACCTTCAAAAGTCGAGGTCACATTGCGAGACAAGGAGTGACTAATGCCGATAGAAGCACCTCCCGTCCCTCTAGGGTGAGAAGTGGAGAACCAAAGGTGGTTCGGAGAAATGCATTTAAGCCGTTTTTGGAGATCCTCTCCGTCGATTTTAATCTCTTGTAAGCAAATAAAGTCAGGGGCGAAGCACATGTCTTTGAACCACTGGCCAAGAATCGAAGCTCTTGATGGGTCAGACAGACCCCTGACGTTTAGAGATGTGAATTTCATTAGTGATGGTTGCCCTCTTTGAGGGGAGGGACCCGATCTTTTTTCTTGTTGTGGTCTTCTTTTTTCCTCCCTACTATGGATGCCTGTTGTTGAGTAACTGTCCTCTCTACATCATTAAAACAAAGTCAATTTCCTTTCTTTTGCCACTAACTAGCTTCTTCTTTTAAAAATCAGAGGTAAATTTTATTTTCTTAACAAAAGAACAACGGCTTAAAAAGGCCCCCAAGAGGCCCACGAGACAGCCAAGCAGGCCCACACTTTTGCAATTTGAAAGGTTGAAGTCCGCCGTCAGTCAACATCCGACTCAAGTTGGGAGATAAAACCAATACGGCCAAGCAGGGGCCCGACTCCCGAGAGTAGTACGCGATCTGCCAGGAGAGTGAATAGTCTTTTCAAGCCGGGAAACCACCAATCGCAGGGAAATCGTCAATCGAGGACAAGAAAGCCATCAATCGCGCATGACAAAAACCATCCATCGTGAGAAATGCGGCGTGTCCATCGAGCTTTGTCAATCGGGGACTAGAAAACCATCAATCGCGTGTGAGAAAAACCATCAATCGTGAAAAATGCGGCGTGTCCATCGTGAAAGCTCGAACCCGTCAGTCGCAGGAGAGCCCAAACTGTCCGTCGCCAGAATCCGTCCTTCCTTCGAAAGACACCGAGAAGCTCTCGATTGACAGTCCGTCGCAAGAACAGAAGGCGACAGTTAAGATTGGCGACGGCAACAACGAGCTATGGCACGCGTCAGGTGACAGAGTAGGCCCCTCGGTCGTCCTCCAGCGTTTCCTTCAGATTCCATGGCCAACACCCGGAACAACCAGGGATGGTCGCGCATTGTTCGCTCAGTGAGCGCAAGGCTGGATGCTGTTGTCACTGCTTCGAGAAAGCACCTTACTGCAGCGACGGACGACAGACGAATGAATGTAACTATGAAGTTATTTCCGATGTAATATTCGTTTGATATGCTCGCTGTGTGAGACGGAAACCTTCATAGTCAAATGATCACAATAATATCCATGTTGAAATGATCTACAATGATAGACTTTAACAGAATATGTGCCATCTTATCTCATATCTCTTGCGATAGATCATATCAAGGAGAGTCAAAATACTCATAGCATAATCTATCACTCTCAAATGCTGAAAAAAAATGTATAAATCATGACCTTGTACACATGTGGAAAACACAATCACACATAATACAACTGTGTACGTATTCATGATATCTACACTGCTTGAAGATTTAGGAATGGTGGATTACGTTATGAATATGTTGTCTTTTCTCTAAGATGAACACTCACAAACCATCCATTTGGAAATCCATATTCGTGTGGAATCCACATTATTGCCATTCACTCACTTTGAGCCTTTGAACAATATGAGAATATCATCATGTTCTCATCATTTTTCCATTGAGATTTTTCCTAAAGTAAACATGGCCCTTGTAAAGAAAGATGAGAATTTACTGAAGCATACGAACTTACATATATACTTACGTAGATGCACTTACATTTCAGTATGTATGTGTGTATGTATGTATACATACATGCATGTATGTATGCATATGTATGCATGTATATATGTATTCATGCATGTATGCATGTAAGTAACCATACAATTGAAATATTCTTACTAGTTGGAACCCATACATCAACATGAATGGACTAAATTCAATTGATGAATTTTTGGCACTGTTAAAGGAAAACTCAGCTAAAAGAAGATAGTCTTCCCAATCAGTCTGTTTGGAAGTAACATAAGCTCTGAGTATGTCTTCCAAAATTTGATTGACTTTTTCTATCTGTCCATCTGTATGGGGATGTTCAACTGTACTTAAACTAGTTTAGTTTCAAGTCTACTAAAGACTACTTGCCAAAATTAATGACTTGTAAATCGAGCATCTCTATCAGAAACTATGTCTATTGGAAGACCATAGAGTCTATAAAGTTGATTTACAAATATTTTTGCAAGTTTCGGAGTCTTATAAGTAGTCTTGACTAGAATAAACTGAGCAAGTTTAGTCAATCGATCAACTACAACCTAGACTGAATCAAAGCCTTTCTGAGTGCGGGGTAATCCAGAAATGAAATCCATGGAAATACTTTCCCACTTTCCTTTGGGAATTTCCAAAGGATGCAGCAATCCTCCAACTTTAAGTCATTCAAATTTATCGACTTGACATTTATGGCACTTGGATACATAGTTTTGCACATCTCGATGTAAACTAGGCCGGTAAAAATGTCACTTAACTAACTCATAGGTTCAGTTAATACCAGGATATCTTGCACTTGGAGCATCATCGCATTTGAAAAGTACTTGATTTCGTATGTGCGGCATACTTGGGACACAAACCTTACCTTTATAAAGCAAATATTCATCTTGGAGAGAATAGTGTTTAAACTTTCTCTCAGAAGTACTTGCTTCATTCTGTTCAGCTTGTTCAACTGCTTTCCATGCTTGACTGTAGCTTGGATCTTCTTTGCAGCTTCCTTTCAAAGTTGAAATAAAATCACTTTGAATTTGTACAAAACTTAGATTGTTCAAAATAGGAATCCGACTTGAGGTGTCTACCACTGCATTGAACTTTCTTTTTCTGTACCTTAGTTCATAATCGAACTCTTGTAACTATTCAGCCCATCTTGCTTTTCTACCTCTCAAATCTAGTTGGTTTTCAAACCACTTGATGCTCTCTTGATCAAATACTATGGTTAACTTTGATCCATACAGGTAATGTCACCATTTCTTCAAAGAATTTATAATAGCGAATATCTCTCGCTCATAGGTAGAGTAGTTTTATTGAGCAGGACTTAGCTTTCTACTCGCGAAAGCTATTGGTCGACCATCTTGGCTTAGTACTGCTCCCACTGCAGATGAACTTTCATCTATTTCTAATTGGAAAGGTTTATTCGGATCTACGATTTGTAGAACCGGGGTTGAAGCTAAAGCAAGTTTAAGTTCTTGAAAACTCTTTGCTTGTTCCTCTTTCCAATTTATCTTTTGATGCTTCCCTTTGAGTTGATCCGTCAAAGGTACTGCAACCTTGGCATATCCAGCCACAAACTTCCGATAATATCCTGCCAATCCAAGAAAACATTGTAGTTCTCGAATCCTCTTGGGCTCAAGCCATTCAAGAATCGCTTGGACCTTTTCAGGGTCCACTTTGATTCCTTCCGTGGAAATAATATGGCCTAAATACTTTACTTCTGGGATAAAGAATTCACATTTCTACTCTTTACCATAAGGTTTATTATCGCGAAGAAGTTGAAAAACTTTTTCCAAGTGCTTTAAGTGACTTTCATGATCTTTACAGTAGATCAGAATATCATCGAGAAAATCTACAAAAAATTTTCCAAAGTACGGCTTAAGCACTTGATTCATTAAAGTCATAAATGTTGCGGGTGTGTTTGTCAACCCGAACGGCATCACTAAAAACTCCTAGTGACCATACTTTGTTCGAAAGGCTGTCTTGGGAATATCATCATCCTTGATTCTAACCTGATGATAACCTTGGCGTAAATCAATCTTAGAAAAGACTTTAGCCCCCTTTAAGCTATCGAAAAGATCTTCGACTAGTGGCATGGGATACTTGTTCTTTATTGTATGATAATTTAACATCCTATAATCTACACACAGTCTCATAGTTCAATCTTTCTTTTTTACTAAAAGGATGGGTGCTGTCGAAGCAGACTGGCTTGGGTGGATAAATCCTTTATCCAAATAGTCTTGAATCTGATTCTCAACTTCCCGATTCTGGACATAGGGGAGGCGGTATGGGTTTTGAGATTTTGGCTTGGTTCCCGGATACAGATCTATACTGTGATCGATGTTTCCATGAGAGGGTGGCAAGTCATGGGGTACTTCCTTAGGGAACACATATTTAAACTCCTTCATTAAATTCTTAAATTTAGTATGAACTTCACGAGGAATAAAAGATGAGACATAAGAAACTTGCTTTGTATTATGTATATTCATTACATCATAGCCAAGGACAAGAAAAGCTTGAGTCCTGGCTTCAGTATTTACAAGTTTCTTAAGTTCAGTATATGAAATCAAAGGGATACTTGGAACATCATGCTCGCCCTTGATTTTATCACTACACCATCCCATTGGAATTCCAAAGTGCTAGTAAAATAACATCTGGTCAATGAAGGTCCTAGACTCCATAGCCACTCTCTCCCTAATACCAGATCGACTCTGTCCATGTTCATTATTTGGGAGTCCAAAGTGTCTTTAAATCCTTGGATTTCTAGTTCCAAATTAGATATCATTGTGTCCCAAACACGGGTGTCTTGACCGTGCATCATGTAAACAATGTATTTATGAGGAGACAGTTTCTGAGGAAGAGCTAGTTTTTTCACTCACACATAATTACTAAAATTATGCATAGCAGAGTCATCCACCATTATCCAGATGGTGTGCCCTTTGACTGATCCATGCAGCTTGACCAAATCATGTGGACCAAACTCTTGAGGTTGCCACATCTTTTTGGAGATCTAGCATTTATGGGTAGTATCGTAGTGCATTATCTGAACCTTCTTTGCACCTGAATTTGTATCCAAGTCCAAAGTTTGAATCAGATGTATCTCCTGCTTACCCTTTCCCTTGTAAGTCAAAGAGATCTTACTTTCTCTTCCAACTAGATAGGCACGACTACGATGTCCTGGCTTGAGACACTTAAAGCACAATTTTTCCTTTTGCGCTTTAACATGATCTTCTGGAGAAAGCATGTGTCTAAAAATACAAGGCTTTTTAGACACCCTTTCATTCGATCTTTCCCCTTTGCCCTTGCGCTTAATGTTATTCTTTTGGGAATATCTATTTTCTTGCGGGACATCCACATATGAGTTATCCTCATAAATCTGGGCAACCTTAATCGCCTCTTCCAGGGATTTAGGTGCATGTCTTTTGACTTCATTTTGAATTTGCTGATTAAGTCCTCTAACAAAACCGCGAGGACGATGAAATTCATCTAAGTTTTTGAATTTCAGAATAACATCTTGATATGCTAAAATATAAACTGATAATGGTCTACCTTTTTGTTGAATTTTATCCCACGCCTCCAAGTTGCATTCCTCCTCATTCTCGAGAAGAAACTCTTTCTTGAAGAGGCGAGAAAATTCAACCCAAGTGGTAGGTTTGTTGTGAGTCTCAAAGAGAATCATCCACCAAGTATAAGCCTTGGGTCCTAGTGATAAGCTTGCTTCTACTACTCTCACATGATC
Source organism: Ceratopteris richardii (assembly GCA_020310875.1). Lineage (NCBI taxonomy): Eukaryota > Viridiplantae > Streptophyta > Polypodiopsida > Polypodiales > Pteridaceae > Ceratopteris > Ceratopteris richardii. The sequence continues at coordinate 121,140,059 of CM035421.1, forward strand.
GGGGGTATGTTTGAGTTCGTGGACATCATTCCACTTCTCCACAAAGGTCAAAACCACATCTTTATTCCTATCCTTATCCTCTTCAGAGAAGTAACTAGGAGGACGGATCTCCTTTCCTAAGGAAAGATCCACTATGCGGTTATGACTTCCTGACATCCCTACTGAAGTAGAAAACAAGGGAGTAGGAGATACCAAACTAAGACGGCTCATACTTCTCGTTAGGGAAAACATGTTTGTATGGGGAGAGGATAATCCCTTATCCTTTTTCATCCTAACAGACATTGGTGAAGTTGCAATCATATCTGTGTGACTACCCAAAGTAGCCTTATTGATATCCCTAGGCATCTGAACTAAGTTCAGAATAGCCTTAAGGTGATCTTGGATTCCATCAAAAGATTGATGGAGTTCGGCAACCTCATCCGGAATATTGGACAACTCTCCAAGTCTTTTCTCAACTAGCAGCATCCTACCTTCTATATCTTTCCTCTCGTTTAAGGTAGTGTTGGTTTCCCCTTTCCTCATAGAATCCTCAACATCTAATGCTAGAATCATCGATTCTATTTTTGATGCATCAGATGCATGACTAGAATTTGAAACCATAGGTGCAGATGAATGCAATGCATGTGAAACTACTGGTGGTCTGTTCATGAATGAGGATGTTACTAACATAGGAATGGAAACACATTGATGCGCTAGTAGTACTTGTAAGCGAGATGTGGTTAGAAGTCCCTCCATCGCACACATACCATTATTAAACTTACTATCTTAATATTCCTAACGCAAGTGGTGCATGCAACAAAATCAAAAGATTTATGCAAGGATATCACAAGAAATCATCCCTGATGATTTGGTACATTGAGGTTGACTTGATTCTAGCTGAGAGTGCTAGAATAATGACAAAGTTAGGCCTCTGGATCTTCACTTGTCCTTCCTTCGATCTTCTCCAAAGACTTGATCTATCTTCAGCTTTGATCACCTCAGATATGCAGTCGGTTTTGGTTGGGGTGATAGCAAGCTCCAGAGAATACAGAAAAAGGATCTTGGCTCGGGATTTGCAGAGATAGAACTAGAACAAGTAGCAGTATGGAGAGAATTGAACGTCACCAAACGCCTTTATTGTAGTGGTGAAGTTGTTGCAGACTAATCTGTGAGGTCCAGAGATCAATTCCTTCAGCCACAATCTCCTTTTACTTCTATATTATGGTTCTGATAAATGGGAATTGACAGTGCGCTTAGAGAATTTATAAACAATAGAAAGCATAAACCATGCCAAACAAAAGCTTTATTGGATAGAAGAAAATCTTCCCCCCCTGAGGTCATAAGTTCAAGGCCCATGCAGTAAGTACTTTGCTTTTGCTCTGCACCCCTCTTTTGTTGTTCTTCTTTGTGATCCAAGAGATCTGCACCAGGCAATACAAAATTATATTGATTTGCATAAATAAAGCATTGCTAGTGGTGCTGCTTCCTTTGTGGATAGAGCGAATGCGTGGGCTTAAAATGGCAAGGGTTCAAGACCCATCTTAGTCGATGATCTTTCTTTTGATCTCAATGAAGGAGCTTTCAGTAGCGGGGTTACAGATCTTGATGATTATTGGAGACGATTACACTACTGAACTCTGTCGCCCTCTTGGATATGGGAAAACCTCCGTGACCAATAGGTCACGGATTCGAACTTCTTGAGCGGTCTGAAGAGGCGATTTTGTTTATGCCTTACACGCTTCTACAATATGTAAACATTACATCTAATTTAGATGTCTACAGATTTACATATACGACGGATTTGCTCTCTTGGTCAAGAGAAATCGTCCTCAACAGAAGGACGCAGGTTCGAATCCTCTGCAAGAACATAGTAGGAGGTACCTTTTGCAACCTCCTCTATCAAATATGCCCACCGAAATGATTTCTGAATGGTGCTTCAGCACGCCCACGAGCAAGAAAAGAGACAGACCACAAAAATCTTGATGAAGAGGATGAAGAGAAATGCCAAGCTCTAGTACCAATGCAACAGTGTAGCCACAGGAAATGCTCATGAATGAATGACTCTCCTCCCAACCATATGCCTCTATATATAGCTCTCTCCAAGGGACTGCCTACTTGGGCAGGTGGATACTAACCATCCAAGTGTAAGCCATTTAACTACATGTGTGCTAAGTGTCCCAATTAGCCAGAGTTAACTCAAGTGGATGCTTCTAGAAGGTTCTAGAGATCTTTGGGCAAAAAACTCTCCCCATGTAGCCCATGGGGGTTGAACCCAAGACCTCCTCCTTCACACCCTTGAGTCTTAACCACTAGGCAAAGTGGATTACTTGGTTACAAGAGTAAATGACCTACTAGTAACTCTAGACTCAAGATATTTGGCCACACATATGGATAACCACACAGTGTCTGATTTCAGATCCATCTGAACCAGTCGGATCCTTAGATTACGAACTTACTTTATTAGAAAATCCCACTATGATTAGTATGAAGATTATAATAGATTTTGGCTATCATTATTCATTTATAAATTCCATTATGATTACTATCAAGATTACAATAGTTTTTTGCTATCGTTATTATTTCAATTCACCACTGTATTTCTGAATATAGTGCTTGAGTTTATGTTTGCTCTTATTCCAGTTAAAAATGATTATGTTGTCAAGATTGTAAGCGTCTCCATCATTGTTATGAGGCCTTGTTGAGATTCATTTTCATTGCGATTATTTTATCACCATCACGCTCATGATGCTCACATTATCACCAAAAGATGAAGTGAGCTGCATGGTTTCTCTACATTGGTCCCCCCTAAAGATGACTTGATAAATGGTTGTACTTTTTGGAAGGATGTAATCTCCTAACCCTTTCCATGTCATGTATAGACGAGGCATCTTTTGACTATTACGTTTTGTTGACTATGATTCTTTGTTGACTGGTACATTTTCAATGTGTTATGTATAGACGAGGCATCCTCCATGAGCGCTTGTAACTTTCTCCTCCATTGATAGAAAATGAATTTATCATTAAAATTTTCCATATTTCTCTTATTTCAAGCCTATTATAAGCAACTATTACAAATAAGCAAATAAGTAACTATTACAAATGAGGACATGAATATTACAAATAAGCAACTATTATATCTTGTTGAGAGACCCCATTGCTCCATCAACAATGAGAGGAAGTGGGCTGCTGGCATTAGACAAAAAAACGTCCATCGTTCTTTATCTCTGGTACTAGAAGAGTGGAGAAGGAGGAACTCCAAAGAGAAAGAAGGCTTTAATGCAAAGGATGTCGCATGAAGCAGCATATTTGTAACCATGATATAAGAGATTGATAGTTTGAGGACATTGACGAGGATTGTGGATTTAATGTTGATGATTGGTGCTTTCGGTGACCCGCCATCTAAAAGGTTTAAAGTAACAAAATTGAATAAAATGGAAGACATTCTAATCTCACGGTTCAAAACCCATGCAAAGAGTGAAAAAACGAAATCATAAACATGATTTTATATTTTACTAGTCACTTGTAAGGATTTTATGTTTTACTAGTCAAAGCATTTTATTAGTCATGATTTTATGTTCTACTAGTCAATTGTAAGGATCCATAGGGTTTGACCGAACAACCCCATAGGTCCTTTTTTGTTCACTTCTGTTTGGCACACTTTTGGAGAACATAATGCACTACCCTATATATGGTACTGATCACCCCCACATGCACATCCATGTCCACAAACGTGCATAAGCACATGCGTGTGTGTGTATATATACATACATACATACACACACACACACACACATATATATATATATATAGTACGTATGTGTGTTGTTCCAAAAGGAGGTTCAGCAATAGCCTACTCTCCCAAACCTTAATTAATAGAAATAACAACTATATAATCAAACATGCATAGCACTCATGGAATCCCTCGAATCCCACAAAACAAGGGTCGCTTAAGACTTGTTGACATTAAAAAGACGGTTCATAATACTTTTTTCATCCTTATGGGGGGCCCACTTGCTTTTAATCTTGTTGTTCTCAAGGAAAAACACTCTATGATGTTTAAAGTGGGGTGGGCTTTCTTACAATTGGAAATTCTTTTGCCTAATAAGAAAATCAATTTTTTGATTGGCCATTCTTTAAAAGGGCTACCGAAGTTGGTGGCAATTCCAGAGGGTCTCACCTCGTATAGCATTCCACAGTGTTGGAGTTTGAGGTCTGCAAAAGCACGCGAACAACACAAGGAAGAAGAAGAAGCTTGGAGCACAACAGACACTACTAAATGTATTACCAAGACAATGTACACACATGAGTGACCCATTAGGATTTTAGACGTACATACAAGCCATGGGAAAAAAACCTTCTACAGTTGGAGAAAGTGTCGTGGTGATCCTAGTGTGTTCACATACATCATTATCAAAATATATCAACAAATCCCCCCTCGTAATGATGCAGTGAACAAGGAACTGGCATTCATGTAATATAAGGAAGTGCCAAGCTATGTGGAATCAATCCACAAAAGGAAGTAAGCCCAAAGCTTTGCAGAAAGTTTCAAACTCCTCCCTAGGTAGAGCCTTTGTGAAAGGTGTGCAATCTTCTCCTGTGTGGGCACATATGCCAAACTAATCTATCCAAGAGAGAACCTCTCCCTGAGACAATGACAGTGCACCTCAATGTCCTTAGTACGAGCATGGAACAAAGGGTTCCTTGGGATTGCCAATGTGCTCCAAGTGTTAGTGAATGAGTGTCATAGCAACCAACCGAATCAAATTCATAAAAAGCATGTAAATCTAGCGGTAGTGATCCCCCCTTGGGATAAAACAATCCAAGTAGCTGGGTACCACTCAAGAATCGAAAGATGTGCTTAACTGCCTCCCAATGCTTGATACATGGGCAATGCATAATCCTTCTCATCTATGAGACAACAAACTCAATATCTAGCCAAGTAATGCATAAGTAAAACAAACACCCAACATCCCTTTGATAAAGAACAACATCAAATGCATCTCCAACATCATGAATAAACTATTTTCCATAGGAATGACAATAGGTTTGTAATCTTCAAGCCCAAAATGCTATAATAATGTGTCAATATATTTCATTTGACACAAAGCAATTCCACCATCAACTTGCATAGACTAAATGCCTAAATAATAATGCAAATGCCCCAAATCTCACATGTAAAATGAGGCATGCAAATCAACCTTAAAATCAGCAATATGCTTCTCATGAGGAGCACTGAGTAGCATTTCATCAACATGGACAACAATTATCAAAATCACAACATTTGCACGCTTAACATATAAGTTGCTCTCAATTGGATTGTTCTCAAAACCATGTGCAATCAAGTAGGCATGTATCTTTTCATACCAAGCACATGGTGCTTGTTTCAAACCATATAATGCCTTTTTCAACCTCCACACCTTCTTTTCATGCCCTTTCTACATAAAACCACAGGGCTCAAAAATATACACTTCTTAATGCAAGTCCCCATTCAGAAATGCAACTTTAGTGTCAGTTGATGTACATTCCAACCATGATTAGCTGCAAGTGCATAGATGCTATGAGCAGTAGTCATTCGACATGTAAGAGCAAAGGTCTCATCAAAATCAATACCTCTTTTTCAAGCATAACCTTTTGCAAAAAGGCTAGCTTTATACCTCTCAAGTGTTCCATTAGGTTTATGCTTCAACTTGTATACCCACTTAGTGCCAATGGCTTTGTTGCCAAGAGGCAAGTTACATAAAGACCAAGTATCATTTTGCATACTATCATCATATTCTGATTGCATACGAGCCATCCAAGTTTCAAAATTTTGTGCTTCATCAAGCAAAACAGGCTCATTCCTCATATGAAAGAGTAGAGGTAGTCATAGCATAGTAGTATGATGCAAAAGACATACTATGAGAGCCTGAAAGAGTACGATATGATAGAGGTGCATCTAATTTGCTATCTCGCAAATTCTACACTATCCATTTAGGGATAGTTTTCGTCTCCTCTATATCAATTCTCTCATCAATAAGTGTATCATGTAAATCTCAAAAGAAAATGGAATGATCTGCATCATCATGTGAAACCTATAAAGGCTACAAAGTTGCCTCATTTGGATGAGCACTAGACTATTCACATGTAAAAAGAGGCAGCAAAGTATCATACATATCTTTGGAGTTAACTGATGTCTCCTTAGTACATCAAAGTAATGGCTGAATAGCATCTTCCACAAAAATAATAGCACGGATAACCAAAATGCATTTAGTATGTGGATGATACAAACGATAGCCTTTGTTTTTAGAATTGTGCCCAAAAAAAGTACATTTCACTGATTTATCATCCAATTTCCTATATTTTGTTGGAAGTGAGGTAGGCCCTTGGCTCATGCCACAGGTCCATGGCTCCATAGTTCCAATATATACAACATTAATTTAGCAATCTTCAATATTGACAAAACATGAACATACCATAACTTAATCATACAGATGATGAGATAAATATAGAGAAAGAATAGAGGACATATGTAAGGTGTTACGTAAGCCATCGCTTACTCATAGTATCATATATACCAATGTTCAATGTACAATGTGGGAGCAAAACTCTCAACCACTCTATGTGATGAGAAATAGATGAATGAGTGAATGTACAAATAACAAACGTATTCAGATGTATGGGCAAAAATCTGAATATACATGAGATGTGTGACCTTATAGGTCATAGAAGAGTGAATATGAGTGGCTGAAAGAGGAAGGATTAGTGTGAAACTGATAATCAACAAACCCTCATCTAACCTAAGGCTATAGAAGACCCTAAGTTAGATACGTGTGTGAAAAGATCACATACTTAAAAAGTAGCAAAGAATGCTAACAAGTTTGCTGCCGGAAATCCTCAAACTCATGTGAACACACCTTCTCAAACACCTCATCAAATATGCATAAAGCATATACGCACTGTTTCTCTTGTACCTATGCTGAATAGGACTCCTCCTGATATGAATGCTACTGCCTTCATAAACTCCAAGTAGTACCTGTGTGCATAAAGAGAATATGTACCTCAATACTTAACATAAGATGTAAATCTTATGTTAACCACCATCCAATATCTTTGACGTAGCCCGACATCTTCTTGTAGAAGACAATCTTCAACTACAACATGTAGACGGCCGATCCTCACCATCAAGTTGCTAATGACCAAGTCTTCTTGCCATGAACAAGAGATAACCTCCTCTCCATGAGCTAGAGTGCGAGCACACCCTTCATCTTCTCCAAGAAGAATCATTAAGAAGAACTCCATAGCTGCTCCTCAACATGCTTCAAGTTAGCACCATGGCTGCCCCATGTGCTAGAAGAAACACCACCTCTATTGAGGTCCAAGCTCAAGGCTTGTGTTGAAAGTTAGGTGAAGGATGCATATAATGAACCCAATACTCTCTTTTTATAGTATTGTGTATTCTGTGAAAAGCTTCTCCAAAATCTAATAAAGCACCTCTGATCCTACGATCGCTAAAAGAAGAAAAAGCTACGATCGTTACTTTGAAAAGCTGTCGAAAACACGGTCGGGCATTGCTGTTCTTTAATATGAAAAACATGAATAAAAAGCATGATAAAAAACTCTTCTTCGCGATCTGGCTACCGCCCGTAGGTATTGAACCATGATGACATGGATGGGAGTCAAACGGTGTAGCCACGCGCCCATCGTTATTTGCTTGTAGAGGAACTCTTTAGAGATTCTATACTTGCTGTATTCTCTGAGCAAGATTGACAAGCTTTGACCACTTTCCAACCAATGAGACATTGTTTTCCAACAATCCCCCTGCAATGGCATATTGGTTCAAACTGAACTGGATTTGCAAACTTCATAAGCTACAAACTATTACAAGCTTCAAGCTTGTACTTCTGCACTTCAGAAAAAGTCTTCTTCAAAACTGAATTTGACTTTCCTTCAAAAATCTTGAACTTGCTGAATATGAACCATAATACCTGAGAAAATATGCAAACTTCCAAAAAGGTTTCTAAACGTACTTCTACTGCGTCATGTAAATACACTAACCAAAATCAGGAACTGAATCCTGGAACCTGTGACTGTCAGCTCACAACTTAGTGTATTATGAACATTGTTGGTTCATCTCTCCCTGTACTCAAGTCAAATTAACTCAACTCAATTGAAATCAACTGAAATCAATTGAAATATGAATCTCATAAAAAAAATCTATGATGTCATCATGTCTTCATCCTTTAAATCCTTCATACCTCTTTCCTTCAGAACTTGGTATAAACATATATGTGCGCACTTCTGAAATATACCTTTTTGAAATATCAAGCTTCTCTTCAATAGAACTCTGAAACCTTCTCCTGAACAGGAACATCCTAACAGGAAATTTCTCCAGACATTCTCCTTCTTCCTTCTTCTTTCAAAGCTGGCATATAAAGAGAACCTGACAAAGGAAATATAGGAATACCTGAAATAGGAATACCTGTAAGTATGAATTTGCATTCTTTCACACATGGCTGAAAATAAGTCTTCATGTTTCATCACCCCCTAGATGATTTAACACTAGTATCCAGTATTCTTCAAATTATATCAGACTTTATGAAATCTTGGACGTCCTTCTTCATAAATCTAATCTTTAGTGATCAATACCTGTAACTGAAACAAAATTTTTGAACCCTTTTTATTAGCACTGCACATGCTAATGGCTTTCCCTGTCATTCTTCAGCTTCCCAAAATCTAGAATAAGGTTAGCTGATCATAACATAACAAAACCTTGTTGAAAGCTTTATAGGATTCATAACCTTCTGTAAAATAACAAGTATCTTCTACTATCTCTCTGCAACATAAATCTGATAGAACCTGAATCTTTGACTTACTTCTTCTAATGCTAAGAATCTTCACAAACAAAGGATAGACAACTGACTCATAAATACTCAAGATCATACAAGATCATACAAGATCAATGATCTCTCTTGTGTAGAATATGCTCTCATCAAACCTTCATGACTGAATGTTTGATTTATTACCTGAATGTCTCCAAGTGTCCATGCTTCTTACAAAGTTGTAAAACTTTTTCTGCAAACAAATCCTTCCCAAGAATTTGCAACTTCTTACTTGAAACATAAGGGGACAAACTTCTCACCTTGAGAACTCCAAAAGCTGCAAGTTGATACTTCATAACTTTCATATTCAAACCGGGTGAAATCTGAAAGTACCTGCTTGACTTTCTTTTGGCTAACTCCACTTCTCAATCAAGTGATAGGATATGATGGAACACCTTTTTGAATACAAACATGTATCCAAAAATCTAGACAATCATAGAAAGTAGATTCTTCATTGACTTGTACATCAACAATCTGAATTTTCTGAAGGTTTTCTGAAAATATTGAATATGAGGTAACTTTTCCAAACATAAAACCTCAACCCAAGTCTTCAACATCTGCTACAAAAAAACTCTTTTACCTCAAGAGTTAGATAAAGAAGAAATATACTTCTCATCAACTTTTCATACCAAGTAGCTCTGTATTGACACTCCAAGAATCCTTTGAGGGAACATATAAGATGTCTGCTCAAAAGCTTCAACTAAAACATAACTCATATACATATGAGTCAAAACATATATCTGCTGCTTTTCTTTCTCTCAATGCAATTCTTTGTCAAATCTACTAAATCATGACCAAGTGTGATGCAAAACAAGAAACTGCTTCTTCTTTAACACAAGATATTTTCGTAGAATTGTCTTTGGGTGTAGAGGATAAAATAGGAAAAGTATATGGAAAATATATGAGAAAAGGAAGCCTTACTTTTCTTCTGAAATGATGGACTTTCTTTTTCTGCATCTTTCTTCCACCTTATGATGTCAACATCTTCAAACTTCTCTTCCGTACCTTTTGTTCTCTTAATCTTGAAGTAGCAAGCACTCTTAACTTCTTCAAATGAATTCTTTCTCTTCCTCTAGTGCTAAGAGTAAGAGATAAAACAAACATGGTATACAAATGGAAGTGAACATAGAATCATGTTTTATCATCTCCTCATATCTCTGAATCAAAATTCTGCTTCAAGTGTCTGAAACAACTAAATTCACCAATCTTTTGTCTGAATGATGAATTACCCTTCTAGACTTACCTTCTCTAGATACCATTTGTACCTGGATATCAACCAATTTACAACAGAAATTGGTTGAAAACAAAAAACTCATCCCATCTCTACATTTGTCTTCTTAGATGAGCTTTCTTGCCATGAAAGAGATTTCTCAAAACTCTCTAGAAAAACCTCTAGATACCTGTTTTGATGTAGCTTTTAACTTTCAAATGATGAAAGTGTATAAAAGAATTCCTTGAAACCTTCAAATCTCTTCATAACTGCTCTTCTAAGATATGACCTGCAAATGATAATCTGATAGTAGAAACTGATACCTGTGATTTGATGTTGATATGCTTCCTTCATCTTCTCTAAAACATTGTTCTTCCTTGAATTTGAAGTAGTCTTCTCTTCATCAAGTCTGGGTCTTCAAATAATACTTTTGTAAAGTATTTGCATACTCTTCCAAAAGTATTTGACTGCTAACAGATTATCAACTTCATACTCCACACTGATGAATACACATGTGACTGAATTGTCTAATTCTCAAATCTCTACTCATCTAGATTAAGTGTGTATGTCAAATGTCAAATGTTAGAAGATGCTCTTAAATCATATGTTGTAAATCTGGAAGTCTGGGAACCTGGGAATCTGAATGAGCCTTAATGCATTGATGCCAAAGACCTAAAGTTCTGAAACCAAAACCTTAGTGCTGTGATACCAAATGTTGGAAGTGAGGTAGGCCCTTGGCTCATGTCACAGGTCCATGTTTCCATAGTTCGAGTATATACAACATTAATTTAGCAATCTTCAATATTGACAAAACATGAACATACCACAACTTAATCATACAGATGATGAGATAAAGATAAAGAAAGAATAGATGACATGTGTAAGGTGTTACGTAAGCCATCGCTTACTCATAGTATCATATATACCAATGTTCAATGTACAATGTGGGAGCAAAACTCTCAACCACTCTATGTGATGAGAAATAGATGAATGAGTGAATGTACAAATGTAACAAACATATTCAGATGTATGGGAAAAAATCTGAATATACATGAGATGTGTGACCTTATAGGTTATAGAAGAGTGAATATGAGTGACTGAAAGAGGAAGGATCAATGTGAAACTGATAATCAACAAACCCTCATCTAACCTTAGGCTATAGAAGACCCTAAGTTAGATACGTGTGTGAAAAGATCACATACTTAAAAGGTAGCAAAGAATGCTAACAAGTTTGCTGCCGGAAATCCACGAACTCATGTGAACACACCTTCTCAAACACCTCATCAAATATGCATAAAGCATATACGTACTGTTTCTCTTGTACCTATGCCGAATAGGACTCCTCCTCATATGAATGCTACTGCCTCCATAAACTCCAAGTAGTACCTATGTGTAAAGAGAATATGTACCTCAATACTTAACATAAGATGTAAATCTTATGTTAACCACCATCCAATGTCTTTGATGTAGCTCGACATCTTCTTGTAGAAGACAATCTTCAACTACAACATGTAGACGGCCGATCCTCACCATCAAGCTGCTAATGACCAAGTCTTCTTGCCATGAACAAGAGATAACCTCCTCTCCATGAGCTAGAGTGTGAGCACACCCTTCATCTTCTCCAAGAAGAATCATTAAGAAGAACTCCATAGCTGCTCCTCAACATGCTTCAAGTTAGCACCATGGCTGCCCCATGTGCTAGAAGAAACACCACCTCTATTGAGGTCCAAGCTCAAGGCTTGTGTTGAAAGTTAGGTGAAGGATGCATATAATGAGCCCAATACTCTCTTTTTATAGTATTGTGTATTCTGTGAAACCCTTCTCCAAAAGCTAATAAAGCACCTCCAATCCTATGATCACTAAAAGAAGAAAAAGCGATCGTTACTTTGAAAAGCTGTCAAAAATGCTGTCGGGCATCGCTGTTCTTTAATATGAAAAACATAAATAAAAAGCATGATAAATAACTCTCCTTCGCGATCTGGCTGCCGCCCGCAGGTATCGAACCATGATGGCATGGATGGGAGTCAAATGGCATAGCCATGCGCCCGTCGTCATTTGCTTGTAAAGGAACGCTTTAGAGATTCTATATTTGTTGTATTCTCTGAGCAAGATTGACAAGCTTTGACCACTTTCCAATCAATGAGACATTGTTTTCCAACATATTTTTGTTTAGACACTAATGGATATGCCAGACAACCAAAGACATGCAAGTGAGCACAAGATGGCTTGCTACCCTGCGAACCCTCATATGGAGTGATAGAGTGCAATGATTTAGTGGGATATGTGTTAAGTACATATGTTGCACACATAATAGCCTCAAGCCATAAATTATTTGGTAAAGCCTGACTCTTGATCATACACCTCTCCATCTCCATGAGTGACGTGTTCTTCCTTTCAGCAACTCTATTATCTCGAGGTGTATATAGCACTATACACTTATTTTTAATCCCACATTCAACTAGAAATGCATTAAATTCAAAAGACATATATACCCCCCTCGAGCAGAACAGAGGGTGCCCATTTTACATGGTGAAAATTTTTCAACCAAAACCACAAACTCTTTGAAGCACATAAACACGTCGGACTTTGCTTTCGATGGATGTACCCATGCATGCCTGGAAAAATCCTCAACAAAATTCATGAAATAAAGATTCTTCCCAAAAGAAGGTGTTTTCATAGGAATACAAACATCACTCTAAACAAGGTTCAAATTTTGAGTAGCTCAAACTAAACCATCTTCTAGGAAGGAGGAACATTGCCTTTTGCCCAAAATACAGCCTTCACAAACATATTTACTAAGTGTCTCATGTTTTGGCAAAGAGCACACCTCTTCAAATTTTTGTAGGCATAGCAAACTAGCAAAATTCAGATGACCAAAGCATGCATGCCAAAGATTTTTGTCCAACATAGCTTGAGAATCTTGAACTGCACATGTTGAATCATTCACAGATTTCACTTAATCTATGGGCTTATATAGCCCATGACATAAAATGGCAGAAGTAATAATGATGTCGCCATTTGATTGATCAAGAATTGGATCATGACTTACATCTCTAATATTGTCATCACTAAATTTGGGAAGTGGTTGAGCTACTAGCTTTACTTTCTTATCTACAGTTTTGTATTTTGTATCTATGTTTGGCTTGAATCATTCAAAGTGATGATGCTCATTAATCCAGTCATGTAAAATTTCATACATTTCTAAATATTGTAATGGTACAAGTTTTTTTTAAGCTTGTTTCCCCCCCATGAATGTTTAGATTTCATTTATGACATCAACGCATGAGACATACTCAAATATTCCATATATCTTTTCATTTTCTTCAATTAACCCATCAATTCTCAAATTTTTTTTATGTTTTCTAAGTGCTCATGTTTAGTTTTGTTTGTAAGACCTGACTATATTGAAAATAAATTTGAGCAAAAGAAAAAACAAAAGAAATATTTTTAGGAACAAAAGAGTCAAAAAATGTGGGAAATCAAGCCATAGGTACCACTATTACTGTTGAATGTGTGTAGAAGTGTGAGAGACACAAAGGAAGCACACACAAGGAGCACAAACAGAACAACATACATAGGAATCCCATGTATAGGGAAAAGGTTCACATCAAAGGTACTCGAGGAACACATATAGAGTGTGCTTTCAATTGGATTATATGTGAAGCCAAGAGCAATCAAGTGCTTATGCATTTTGTCATACCATGCGCATGGATCGTGCTTGATATCAGACAAGGCTTTATGGAGGCAACAAACCATATGCTCTTGCCCTTTCATGGAAAATTTGGGAGGTTGCTTCACATAGACCTCTTCTTGCAAATCATTGTTCAAGAAAGTTGTTTTTATGTCCAATTGATGTACTTTTCAACCTAGATGGGTAGCCAATGCAACCACGGTATGAATGGTAGTCATGCATGAAGTAAGTGCAAAAGTTTCCTCATAGTCAATGCCATATTGTTGTGCATGCCCTTTGGCAACCAATCTATCTTTGTAACGATCAATGCTACCATCAAACTTTCTCTTAATCTTGTAAACCCACTTTGTACCAGTGGTATGTTTTCCTTTTGACAATTCAAATAACCCCCAAGTACCATTCCTATGTATGGAATCCATTTCTGATTGCATAACACTCATCCATTGTGGATTGTCACATGCATCTTCAAACGTAAGTGGATCTTCATTACATGTAGTTGCAATAAGAGAATAATCCACAAAATTACTTGATGCATGGTGAAAGCTCGATCTTGTTCTACCAAGTAAAGGTGCACTAAATTTTTTGTCTTTCAAAGTTTGTTTCAACCACTTTGGCATATATTGTGCACTCTTGATAGACATGCGTTCATTATGTAATACATCATCAACATGTATATCATCTGTGGGCTGAATTTCGTGCTCAATTTCAGCCATATTTTGACACAAATGTTCAACCATGTCTGGCTAGAAATTTCTAGCCATTCTGATAATTTTGTACTGCAAAAGTTCAGCCATGTTTGGAAATTGTCTACATTTTCAGCTCTATTTTGTTGGAATTTTTCAGCCCTTTGAACCCCCGTTGATTATTCTACATGGCCATAGTCAACCACACCACTTTGGAACAAAGGCATGAGTGTATTGAACGCATCTTGTGAGCTAATTGTTGGCTTTTTTTTGCATTCAAGCAGAGGAAAAACTAGATTTTTAGCAAATACCACATCTAGACTCACAATAATTGTGCTCATCGATGGATGGTACAAATGATATTCCTTACTTTGAGCACTATAACCAACAAATATACATTTCTTTGCCTTGTCATCAAGTTTGTGACATTGTTGTGATGGCACAAGAGCATATGCCAAACAACCAAACACCAACATATGACTAACCATAGGCTTATATCCATTCCAAGCCTTAGAAGGAGTGATGACTCTCAATGGTTTTGTAGGGCAACGATTCAACACATAGTTTGCACACATGACTAGTTCCATCCAAAACTTATGAGGAAGGTGTTTTCCTTTAACCATACATCGTGCCATTTCAAGAAGATTTCTATTTTTATGCTCGGCAACACCATTTTTTTGGGGTGTATATGGCACCGTAAAATGGTGTGAAATACCTCTTTCATGAAGAAAATCATTAAACTCATGTGACATGTATTAATCAGCATGATCCCCACATAGACTCAAAAGCTTGTTTGAAGAAAAATTTTCAGCCATAGCTAAAAAAAGCTTTGAAGCAAGAAAATACCTGATTATTTTCTTTCATAGGATATAGCCAAGTATGGTCAGTAGCATCATCAATGAAGGTATCAAAATGTACATGCTTCCCAAAAGATGGATTCTTGACGGGACCACATACATCACTATGGACAAGTTGAAATTTTCTTGTAGTATGTGTATGAATATCTTTTAAAAACGAAGCATGATGCATTTTTCCAAGAATGCAACCTTTGCATGCATGCTTTTCAATCAATGCAAGTGTTGGTAGACCAATAACCATGTCCTTCCTTTGCAAGTAAAGCAAACTATTGAAGTTCAAGTGATCGAAATGAGCTCCATTTCAACCATGGAAGAAGTATGAGAAACCAAGGCATTTGAGGCAGCAGCCTTGTATGTATCCATGCGATACAAACCATTACATAATGTACTGGACATCATGATAATATCACCATTGCTAGAATCATGAACCATACACTTATCATCAACAAAGTGTACATGGTCTAGCTTTGGCAATCAATAGAACTAAAATTAAGTTATTCTTGATATTGGGCAAATACAATGCATTTTTTAAGAGAATGACACCTCAATTTGGAGTCGTAAGCTTGATTTCTCATACTCCAATAGGATAAGAGGCATTGCTTGCACAAACCACATGTCCTCCTTTGGGTGCATCTTTCAAAGATGTAGAAAACCTTTTGCATGAAGTTATGTGCTTTGAAGCACCACTAGCAAAGAACCAATCCGAATCAGCCGCACTCACAACCATACATTTAGAATGCAAAGATGCATCATAATGACATTAACAACACATGCCCAAAAATCTTGAGCCATGTTAGGTTCATCATTCTTTGGATTTCTTTAATTTTTAGCAATAGAAATACTAGTTCCTTCTTCTTTTCATTGCACATAACAATCTTTCTACACTCATCAATAGTATGATCAGACTTCTTGAAATATTTTCTCTCGTCTTCTTTTTCAAATCATCATCATTAGCGAAATGAGTGGAAGAGGAAGGTTGAGGCTTTGGATTTGATGAGCCCAAAGTTGAACCATGTTCGGAAAGATGGATGGATACCTCAAGAAATGAGTTGGTACTACTAATCCTGCTTTGTACCTACCCTCTTTCACTTCAGAATTATGATGTAGGCCCCTTTAGCTTTCCAATGACACTAAATAAGTGCCTGTGTACTTTGAAGATGATGCTTCAAATAATTTGATCAAAACAGATAAGTTTGCAACTAGCTAGAGACTAAAAACTTGCTATTTTAGACTTGATACCTACTGATTGTTATACTCAATACTCACAGTACAGTAGCAATTGGAAACATTCCTTCTAAGGGTATAAATTAACTTAGAAAGCTAATGATTCCAAGTGGAATCACTTAAAATACTACTCACTGAGAAATGTCTTTAGCAAGAAGAAGCTTACCCCCCGATATTTTAGGAAGTCTATAGAGAATGACTAGTCACCACTTTGAGACGATTTTCTCCCAATCGGATGAATAAAAATTCCTCAAACTTGGTAGCTTGTAGTAGAATTTGAGCTTGTTCCAACAAGCTATAGATCATTGAAAATAATGGATAGATCCGTGAGATATGAGCAAGACAAGTACACTGTTTTGAGTGACAATGGCAAAGAGATCAAGAGAGATTCTAAATGATGTATATGTATTATGGAACATGATTTTACAACATCATTGGCGAGGACATAATGCCAAATGATAGTGAGGTGAGTGAGCAATGAAGTGTGCTACTAAACCTCTACTAATGATCAAATGAATGGCTTTCAAAGGGAGTGTATTTGGCCTCAAGATCTCCAAGTGCGTTTATAGATGCTTTCTTCAAATTCGAATTTGAATTCAAATTTGGCTCTCACTAAAAAGTGATCCCCTAATCTATTCTATCTAACTCCACAAATTTAGTGACTTTACAAGATTCCTCTAAGTCAAATGACTTTTACTAAAGGTTAATTGTAAAAACCATAAGCAATGTCATGTGATTCTTCAAGAGTTGCATATAACTTCTTCAATATCTAGCCAAGTGTGAAGGCTTGGCATTTGCACCAACCACTCCCCCTCAAGCGGAACATCTTGGCTTGGCCTGCTTCATAAATCCTCTTGAATATCTTGCAATCCAATCATAGCTTTAAACCTGTAAAGTTTAGTACCATTAAGTGCTTTGGTAAATAAATCTGCACATTGCATATTAGTTGATACATATGCAAGTTGAATCTTCTTTCTCAATAACTTCTCTCTCACATAATGATAGTGAACTTCTATATGCTTGGTTCTTTCATGATAGATAGGATTTGCTACAAGATGTAAAGAGCTAGTATTGTCACCAAAAATCATTGGTGACTTAGAATGTAATCCCAAATCTGAGTATAGAAATCTGATCCATATGGCTTCTTGTGTAGCATTGGCTAATCCTCTATATTTCGCCTCTATTGAAGATAAAGCAACAGTGGGTTGCTTCTTGGAAGACCATGAAATGGGCTTATCACCTGCAAAAGAAAGATAACCTGAGGTACTCCTCCTGTCATCCTTAGAACCTAGCCAATTTGCATCTGAATAAAGTTCGATGTCCAAATCTGAAGTATATGGAAAGTATAATCCTTGATTTTTATTACCCTTGAGATATTTCAAAATCCTCTTGGCAGCTTCCAAGTGAGGTGCTCTAGCTTTCTGTGTGAATTGACTTAAAACACTTACTTCATAGGCAATGTCAATCCTTGTCAAAGTTGCATAGTTAAGACTTCCTACTATGCTTTGATATCCTACAGTGTTTTCAAGCAAATCACCTTCATGAGCACTTAATTTTTTATTTACCTCCATAGGAATGCTAGCTACTTTGGCAGTCTCCAAGTGGAACTTCTTCAACATGTCCTGCACATACTTTCTTTGAGTGATGTAAATTCCAGAATGAGTATAGACCAATTCTAGTCCAAGAAAATACTTTAGTGACCCTAGATCACTGATTTTGAACTCCTGCATCATTAAGTGCTTGATCTTTTTGATGTCATTGGCATCACTACCTATAAGCATGATATCATCAACATACACACATAGATATATCACCTCTGAATTACTTCTCTTCACAAACAGAGAAGTATCTGCTTTGCTCATGATGAATCCTTGATCTTGAAGGTATGTAGTCAACCTATGGTGCCATGCCCTAGGTGTATGCTTCAATCCATAATAAGCTTGGTTTAGTTTGCACACATAATTTACCTTGCATGGATCTTCATAGCCAGGAGGTTGCGCCATGTAAACCTCCTTTGGAATCCAACCATTAAGAAAATCATTTTTTACATCCAATTGGTACATATTCCAATTCAGTGATGCGACCATACTTACCAATACCCTGATGGTTGGCATTTTGGCCACAGGTGAGAAAGTCTCTTCATAATCAACTCCTTGGGTTTGTGCAAAACCCTTAGCCACGAGTCTAGCTTTATACCTATTTATGGATCCATCTGAGTTTCTCTTCACTTTGCAAATCCATCTAGAACCAATTATCTTCATTGATTCCTTCTTTGGCACTAGCTCCCAAGTATCATTCTCCTTGAGTGCTTCAATTTCTTCATCTATAGCTTCTTTCCATTCTGCCTTGGTCTTTGCGTCTTCATATGATGATGGATCTTCAAGTGATAGATCTTTGGCCTGATAAATGGATGCTTAGTAAATAAAGAAGTGTCATACCCATATCTGATTGGTTTCTTGCTCTCCCTTTGTGATCTTCTGATTGCTTGGTTGTGTGATTTAGCTATGTCTTCCAACCTCTTCATTTTGACCTTGCCCTTTGATTTCCATGCCTTGAATTCTTCTAGGTTCTGATTTGATGTCTTCAATTTGGCTTGGCTCCTCCTTGGTGAGGCTTGGAAACTCCTCTTCCAAGTCATAAGGCAACTTAACCTTCCTACATTCACTTTCAAACCAAGAATCATTCTCATCAAACACAACATCTCTACTGACCTAAAACCCTTGTTGGATGGATTCTAGAACCTGTATCCTTTCTGATTTAGATCATACCCTATGAAGATGCACTTCTCGGCCTTAGGGTCTAGCTTATCTCTGATCTGAGATGGGATATGCACATCCAAAGATCCTGCAATGATCAAGTGATGGCCTGCTACCATGCCATGCTTCATATGGGATCATCCCATCAAGTGATTTGAATGGAAACCTGTTAATAAGATAAGTGGAGGTAGATACACTCTCTGCCCACATATAGTTAGGTAATTTTTTTTCATTAAGCATTGACCTAGCTATTTCAAAAATCAAGCTATTTCTTTTCTCTGCTACCCCATTTTGCTCAAGGGTATACCTTGTAATTTCCCTTTTGATTCCTCTATCCTACAACAATTCATCAAATTCATTTGAGAAGTACTCACCTCCTCCATTTGACGTCAACCTCTTTAGACTTCTTATTGTTTGGTTTTCCACAAGTGCAAGATACTTCTTAAAGCAACTGAACACTTCATCTTTGTGCTTCATAAAGTACAAGATAGTCCACTTATTGAAATCATCAATGAAAGACACATAGTACCTTGAGCCAGAAATTGAGGGATCCTTGCTTGGTAGGTGGTTGGGGCATTATACAAACCAAATATCGTATCCCTGAAAGAAAATATAGCACATTCCATTGAGAAAGGAGCTTTTTGTTGATATTCTTTAGTAATGGGCACTTGATTTTAACCCAAGAATCCGCCAAGAAAACTATATACTCTATGTCGAGCTACCCTTTCTAATAAATGGTCAAAAATGGCTTGAGGATAGCTATTCTGAATAGTGGCTTCATTTTCTTAAGGTTCTTGCAAACTCTAAGTTTATTGTTCTTCTTGGGGACAACCACTATGGATGAGACCTACTCTATATGCTCAATTTCATAAATGAAATTGGTTGATAAAGGCTTATCAATTTCTTCATGGATCTTTGTAGATTACATCTCATTACAAGTCTAAGGTCTCTATTTTGATGGTTAAGTATCTAATTCCATTTGTATCGGATGTGCACAGATGTCCGGATCAACCCCTTTCAAGTCCTTATATGTCCAAGCAAATATATCTCAATACTTTCGTAAGAGATCTACGATGTCCTCCTCCTTAGAACTGGACAAGTCATTTGCAATGTAAAAAATCCTTCTTCATGTTACTCTACTATTATGAATACTTTCTTCATGTCTTCCTTGTTTTCATAAATCTCTACCTTTTTCTTCTCTCTTCTAGGCACTAAAGTGACCATTTTGCATTCCCCCACCTGGTATTTCTTGAAGCGCTTGAGACCTTCAAAATCTACCATCTTGATTGAATTATAGCTAGGGACACTAACTTTTTTAGTCTCAGTCTCCTTTTTTCATGACTTGGAAGATAGCACATGTATGCTCTTCCATGTTAGAAAGATCACATAGGTCTCCATAGAATTCATGTATCCCTCTTTATTAGAGTAGGGCCCTTCCATAGAGAGGCTTGAATAATCACAAATGTCTAATCATGCATCACTATGTGGATAAGGCATTACTCTACACGACCATATTCTCTCCACCAGTATATACTCAAAAATACACACCATGAAGAGATCCAAGTCATAGCCTTCCTCATCACAATGATGTGTGTGTTTGATCATTGACAACGATTGCACTGGCACCTATTATTTAAGGACAATCAAAACGATCAAATTCATCCTCTTCTATATTAGAGGTTGGTATGTAGTCAAAATCAACAATAGTTTTATAAAGATATTCCTTATGTAAATGAATCTCTCTATGCTCATTACATAAGGATTTCTTAGTTTTAATGGGTGGTAATTGGGGAACTTGTGCCTATGGATAGTCTCTAACGAAGTGATCCCCATTATATCCAGCTAGGACCTCCTAGTGGAGTAGTTCTACACTAAGCTCTAGCCACATTTTGTGGTGGAACATTAGCATAATAGACCTTTCTATACTTAGGCTTTCTATCATAATAAATTTAATTACATTAATCTTCATATCTATTTGAATATTCTTGATTGCTCGAATAAATAGTGGATCGGCCATATTGAGATTGTGCATTTGGATGACTACTTCATGTGACACTTTCTTACCCTGTAACCTCTCTGTTAATAGGAGCTATTGGATTTACAACCTACTCTATTGGATCGTGGGCTTGTCCATACTTGACTAGAATTACATGTTGAGGATCACGTTGCAAAATTTACACAGGTCTAGTTGGGTAAGTGGGACACTCCAACTTTGTTCTAGATCGATATTGCATTTGTGGCATGAACAAGTACAAGTATTAGAACGAATATTGGTATTGTTGTGGTACAGTGGGTCTTGCAACTTAATAGTTTCCTATAAGTGATCTATTTTGGTATTGGCCTTGCTACATGAGATACTGACCTTTTTCTTATTATAAAAGGAGTTGGCAATTGAGTGATTGGTCCACTGTTTCTCAATCTCATAGCATTGTAGCATTAGGGGAAAAACTGAACCCTGGATGGGCCTTGTAAGGATCCCTAATTTTTAGGGATTAAAATTAAGCTTGTACAAGCTTAAGGGGACATGGAAAACCACCAATGGTTTTGTACATTAAAATATTGATGAATAAATCCTTCAAATTGAATGCACATGGGGAAGATATCGTAGCCTTTGGATTTCAGATACGAACGTTGAGGATTTAAAGAGATGGGGGGACAAAAATAGACAAGAACTGCCAACACCATCATTAGATGGGAAGTCCGATCATGACAGTAGTGAGAGAACGAAATGGCGCAGTCATTCATGACCCTTGATATAATATGCATCCAAGGGTGAGCAACTAAAGGCGCTTTCTTGATCTTTGGGATCAATTACAACCATGAGATCACGCTTCTATGTAACGGTAGGCAAAGGATGGCACACTTTCAAAAATCGGGCTCAATCAGGATCGTCAGATCGACCATGGATCGAACGGATGATAGCTAAAGATGCTATTGCATTTAATGCACCATTTCTAGCCATTGGATTCCTCTCCAATCTAAGGGCTTACATTTGACTGCACCCTTCCCATACGGATGTCCCACGCCTAGATTCACCTTTCATCATGTGCCACACGATCAAAGATTGATCCAAGGGCCTACAAGGCTTAGCACCTTGACTTTTGCCAATCTATATCATCCCTTAGATTAGTTTGGCCATCCAAGGGTTGAGATTGAACCTTTTGATTTTCGAAACCACTCTCCTCACAAAACCCACGATTTGAGAGCAGTTTTGGAGGCTTTGACTGGCATAAACCAAGGGAACACTACCCCTAGCCTAGTGGTTTGAGGGGCTAGACTATGGCCACTGCTCTCTCCTCATTGGTGGATCACTAATCACTCCTTAATCTAAAAGGCCCATTCAGGGTTCATTTTTTCCCCTAATGGTTGTGGTTGTGTCGGAGGAGGTGGTCTTCTAGTAAAAGCATTTGATGGATGGTATCCTCGACAATACAAAGCACTATCTAGGGGGGGTCCTAGTGGCTTGTAGGTTTAGTTTCTTGATGATGGCTTCTGCCCTTTTATCAATCACTAAGGAACATGACACACTTGAAGTAGACTTGGTGGATGGTGAGAAGATTTTAGTAGAATTACCAAGTCATCCTCCACATGATGCACTTTTGTATGAAGTCTTCCAAAGTGATGGGGTTCATCAACTAGTAACTCAGCACTTCTGAATCCATCATGGAAATGAGCAGTTAACATGGCTTCTGATGGTAAATCTCTTATGGAACATTGTGCTATGCGTTGCTTGTAGTGACACAAAGAAACCTCATGTCCCCATTGGGTTCTTGCTTGAAGATCCTAATCATTGTAGAGGTATCATGCTGACTCGTGTCTTAGCAAATTTGGTTATGAAGGATTTCAAGAGTCGACTAATGTTTTGGGAATTTTGTATGTGTAATGGTTGGAACCATGCTAGGTTAGTTCTATTCAAGATGAGTCCAAAGGCTTCATATTGTGTGAAAACCTCACACAATTTCTCAACTAATGAAAGTTCTCTAAACATTGACTCATGTGCATGAGGATGGCACCCTATCCCTCATAGTACTCTTGCATACATTTTACCACTTTCAAAGGTCTGAGCCTTCTACCAAAATCAGTTCTTGCTATCTACACTTGTGCCAAGTTTTTATTTTGTGCCATGCCTTGAGAAACACGAATGGTGGGTGGCACACTAAGTACTTGTTGACCAAATTGATTTATCAAATATGCCATTTGAGGTAGCCATTGTGGAAATCTAGGGGGGATACTAGGTTGAGGAGGTGTGGAATACTGATCATTGAAATTCTTAATGCAATTGTCTTATAAGATGTAATGGCACACATTGTCAAGTGGTAGTCGCACTCAAGGGTACCAATGCAACTATTTTCAATGCAATTGAGACTACCATTTTCTCAATCATTGAGATTGATAGTCGTATTGAAAAATGACACTCTTGAAGTGGGTACTATGGTGGTGACTACAAGATTGATTTCAACCATTGGAATCAAGGGGTTGAGGCTCCTAGGACCACAAATCAGAATGATCACTTTCCTTGAATTACCATTCACAAAAATTGGTAAGCCATGATGTGTAAAGTATTTTTGGTTATTTCATAAATTTACAAAATATATTCTATTCCTATCATCTTTAAACATGGGTAGTAGAAGTGGATCCACACACCTATACTCATGAATTTCCAAATGGTAAGGACCTCTACATGTAGGTGGTGGTAGATTCCAAAAGCATTCTTTAGAGTCTTCTACAACGTAAACTTCAAGAGATAATCCATCATGAATTACCTTGCTAACATGCATGGCCCAATGTTAGAATTGATTCTACTTTGAGGTTGTTGTGACTCTAGATTGGAACCCATATTATATGTGACCTGTACCACTTCAAGAGTGACTCCTTTTGGCCTATCTAAAACCATATAATAGGTGCCCATCTTATCCTATAGAAACTATCCCTCTAGTTTGGCCATTATGATATGAGGAGAGCTAGATCCTTGAACTTGTTGAGTCCAACAATCGAATGTCTACATTATGCAACATTGACTAGGGTAGAAATTTGCTATATTGTAAGTTTTCTAAGTAAATTCATTCATTTTCCTAGGAAATCACACATGGAAGCAGCTAAGCGGATACTCAAGTATATGAAGGGAACCATAAATAAAGGCCTTTATTGTCCAAATACCTTTGTTGTAGATATAAAGCTATTCTGTGAAGCAGATTGGGCAGTTTCTAAAGATGGTAGAAGGAGTACTTCTTGTTATCTTACTTTCATAGGTACATATCTTAAATAATGGTCATCCAAGAAGCAACCCATTGTTGCTCTTTCATCAATAGAAGATGAATATAGATATTTACCTAATGTAACTTAGGAATACATGTGGATCAAGACCTTGTACTTAGATATGGGTATCAAATCTTCTACTCCTCATATCTTTGGAGATAGTATAAGCTCACTTCACCTTGTAAAAAATCCAATCAATCATGTTAGGACAAAAAATAAAGAGGTCCATCATCACTATGTTAAGGATAAAATCACCGATAAGGAAATTGAACTCTCTTATGTATCCTTTTCAACAACAATGTGTAGATATGATGATCAAAGCATTAGGTGAAGTAATATCAAACAAGTTCAAAGCTATAATTGGACTTCATGAAACATCAAAGGATTGAAGACTCAAGCTTCTTAGGCTTGAGGGGACAATTGGTGCATGAAGCAAGCCTAAGAGCTTGATCAATGCATAAGAACTTAGCTTGATACATGCAGCATAAATGTACAGTCATTGCAGCATATGATTAAGGTGTTTTCTTGGTCAAATGAAGATGCAAAATGGAGAGAATCTCGTTGACCTATTGAGAGTCAAAAGACAACTTCATTTGAATTCAAATATTAAATTACTCCCTAAAAGTTTGTATTAAGTTTAGGTGGAATCTTTGAATAGTGATCAAGCAAAAAGTGTATATATATAATATGCATTTTAGTCGCGGGTATGAGAGTCAAATGAGCTGATCATCACATTTTTTTTGTGTGATCTATGTCTCTCCTACTAGAGAAGTACCCTACTCTCTTATTGTATCATATGTCCATTAGCAATACATTTATAATTCATTCTTATTTGCTACATGTATCTTTGTTCACTATCATAATACATTAAGTAAAGTCTATCAAGTTCTCTGAGTTATTTCTCTGTGTGTATGTACTCTTTATCCAGTCTACCGATTGGAACATTAGGAATATGATAAAAATTTCTACAAAGTTGCATGGTCATTAGATCCATAGATCTTGATTTATGAGTAAAAACATGTGACTATATCTCTGTATCATCTTCTTCCTCAAAAGTTAGGATTACCCCCCTAACTTCTTATGCAATTTCTCTTAGTATAGTCCTTCAAAATTCATAAAATAGCTTGATATAGCTTTCTTATTACTTCATTTGAAAGTGTGCATAATTTCAGGGGAATTAAGACAATGAGTGCGTTCTTCCATAAAGAGAAGGTTTTCTCAAATTGCTTTGTACACATAAGTTATCTATTTTGACATAGCGTTTTGGAAATGATGTTCCAAAAAATTATAGTGGTCTAAATGCATACATTAAAATCTTATCAAGTCTATTAAGATTCTCTTGAGTTATTTAGGTTGGTCTAGAGCAAGATTTTTCCAAGACTCTCTCATCTCTGTACACTATCCATCACCTCTCACACCCATCGAGCAAAAGAATCTAGGAAAAACCAACTACAAAGTGATTAAACAACATTGGTTACCCAACTCTATCGTAGAAGAAGAACTCTCACAATTACACATCTAGGTGCCCAAGAAACTGGTAACACTAACTGAGAATTCTTCTCATATGTACAAGAAGAAACAAGCCTCCCACAAAAAGCATTTCAAAAAACCAAACCACATCATAGTGAGTCATGCACCATACTTATAAATATTTGGATACCTAAGACCATTAATGCAATAAAGAATCCATACAATCAAGTTTGGATTCCTAAAAATATTCTTATAGCTCATTGCACATCAATCCCAAAAGAGACCACAAACACAAATGCCTAGGATTATTCAAAAGTGGGTATTGAAAGAGTCTCAAAACTACTATCAAAGAAGAACACAATGCACACTATGAGTGTTCGAAATGCTTGGTTTTCCTACTCACATTTTCTTTCATGTAACCCTCACTCATAGGAACATGAATGCTATAGGATAAGTATCCTTATGATCCCTTTTGGACACTTAAGCCACTTCAAGTATAGGTTCATAGTAAAGCTTATTATTGTTTTCTTTAAAAGGTAAAATCTAATCGAATGACAATTAGGCTAGTTGAGGAAAGAAATGACAATGCTTCTCATGGAGTAATTGATTCAGAATAATTATGGTCTATCAAGCATCCACTCTTTGATTATTCATGCAATCCTCTTCAAGGCGTATTTGGTGATGTTGATGGTCTTTATGTATACTTTTCAAGACCATATACATAGACATAGTTCATGTTTATTATTAGTTAAAATCAAGTGATGCAAATCTTAGAGACACATATTATGACTGTGTTGATTAATAAAAGATGATAAAAAAATAAGTTTCATGGTCTCTATCTTCTAACATACTAAAACCAATAGGGAGGGGGCATGCATCATTAGGTGTAATATTTCCTCTCTTTTGTACCTTATGCTTAGGTGTAATATTTCTGATGTTTTGTACTTTATGCCTCCTCAGCCCACTAAAAAAAAAGAGACAAGAAAAAACAAGAGATCAAACAAAACAAGAAAGATATACCATTCCCCTGATTTAGGCATCCTCTTCATTGAATAACCCTTGAGCACATTGCTAAAGACCCACATCTTTCACATATTGTTAAATAGATGCATCTAAAGTTCTAGTCATAGGGCTACCCTACAAGGTCGTGCATCAAACACAACTACATGATGCCCATGCCTTCAAAACCTATAGATGTTTTACTACTACCAAAAATCTTTTCTTTACCTTTCTTGGATGTATTTGATAAATTTGCTGGACTAAAATTTCCATGCAATCTTCCACGCCATGGATTTGAGTTGGAACTATTGCTTGATGATGCATCCGGTCCACTCAAAACTTCAGATTCTACACTTGATTTTTTAGCATTTTCTTTGTCATTTGGTTCAACATTAAGTCCATATTTGGCATCTTCATAGAAGCTTGACATTTTATCAAATGCCCTATCTCTACTTACCTTCACATGTCGTGTGAGTGGGTTATAACATTTATATCCTTTTTGCTCAAGGGAGTATCCAAGGAAGATAATTCTTTTTTGCCTTTGGATCAAGATTTGTCCTCAACACATATGGAACATGTACATATGCAATACAGCCAAAAACTTTCATATGTGATAAGTTGGGTTTTTTGCCTCTAAACTTCTCTTCAGGTGTAACTTAATGTACAACAACAATCAGAGTTCTGTTCATGATGTATACAACAATGTGCACAGCTTTTACCCAATAACAATGAGGCATATCCTTCTCATCCATCAAGGCTCTTGTTATTTCTGCAATATGTATATTTTTGCGTTCCAAGTAAACCTACGGAAGCGAATTCAAAGTCGCATTTTCATGAAAGAGAGCTTGTTGAAGATGTGACAAGCTATGAAGGCTTAGTGGTGAGTCTTACTTATGTCACTCTCATAAGAATAGACATCAAATATAATGTGAGTGTTCTAAGTTAGTTCATGCACTCCCCTACAAAGCCACATATGGAGGCTGCCAAAAGGATCCTCATTTATCTCAAAGGGACAATCAATGAAGGCATATTCTATTCATACACCTCTGATATAGTAGATATTAAGTTTCCTTTCTAATATAGATATGGGCAAGATCAAGAGAGCATAGGAGAAGTACATCATGTCATCTTTCATTTGCAGGCTCTAAGCTCTCTTCTTGGTCATCAAAGAAGCAATCTACTATTTTCTCTCATCCATAGATGGTCAGTACAAGGATTGGCTAATGCTACTCAAAAAATATGGATCAAGACACTATACACTCATCATCCAAGAATGAATTCATCTACTTCTCACATATTTGGAGATAACATGAGTTCTTTGCATCTTACAACAAATCCTATTTATCATACAAGCACTGAATACATTGAGATCCATTATCATATGTTAGGGAGAAAAAAATCAATGTTTTGAGCTTTCATACATCTCAAATCAACAACAATGTGTAGACATGATGACTAAAGATTTGGATACACTGAATCTTGATAGGTTCAAATCAAAGATTGGAATCTAGGAGATTGTAAAATAATGAAGACTCAAGCTTCTTAGACTTGATGGGGAGCTATTGGTACATATGGCAAGCCTAATTTCTTGACCATAACTTAGGATTACATTGGACTATGATAAGAGTATGAGTACCCATATTCTTAGTTCATTCATAAGGATTAAAGGTTCTACATTTCTATCTATTGTAAAAGTCCACTTGAGATAAATATTTGACTTAAAGTATATGTAAAGGGAGCCAAAAGCCACTATTAGTATTTGAATTCAAATTCAAATTCAAATACACACCCAAAATTGACAAGAAATTTTGAGGTGGAATCAACCAACAATCATCTTGTAAAATCAAAGGGAAAAGTGTACATATACTTCATTAGAAGAGTCTTGGGGTGTGCCTGAGTTTTCACTCACATCCAAGGTGATCATTGTACTCATCTTGTAGTCATTGGAGTCCTCCAACAACTCGAGTACTTTATTTTACATTTTGGATACTTACAACACTTATAAAAGTGTAGTAGTTAAATGCCAACTAGACACTAATAAAAATGTTAAATTAGAATATAAAATGTGTGTAATGATACAAAACTGAATCTAGGTTGAATAAAAATGGTTCTAGGGAAAAAGATCAAAATTAAGATCTAGAGAACAAATAGGCTAGGGTAGACAATGCAAGCATGCTTCTTGGCTCTTAGGGAATGTCCTAGTGGTTGCTTCCTAACCGTTGCATGGTGCAGCCTTGTCTACAACCTTGCATTTCTAGTTACTCCTTTGTGAGACCCCCAAAGCTCCTAGGGGCTATGAGGCTTTTGTCTCTAGCCCTGACAATTCAATATGCTAATTGTTGGGGAAAACAATAGAAGATTATTGAACATTAGCTTTATAACAATGCAAAAAGTGAAATGTCCTTGAAATGGCTTTACAAACGATGGAATCATGTAGCATGATAATATCTTCCAACCTTCCCCTGACATGTAATACTCCTTTTTCTCGTAACAATGCTTTTCTTCACTCAATGACTGGAAAAGAACCTCTGTGTATCAAAAAGGAACATAGTCTTATGACCAAACGTCCTATGGATATGGATGTAGTTGGATTTTTGTCTTCATGACACAAATAACATTCTACAAGTTTTGGCCCTCACTCACCCATAGTCGCTAGAAGATCTAGCACAAAGGAGTTACTTAGGAAGACTCAGCAATCTTAGGAAGACACAAATAAAATTAATACTAGGAAATAATTTTGTTGTCCCAAACAAGAAATGGAGGATGCAAAATATGGGTGGAATCACAATATCTTTTAGCCTAATTTCATCTCGTTTAATACCCACCATAGTCAATGGGGGTTCTTGCATTGATGTTCACCCCTCAATAGCAAATAATCACTTGGAATAGATCAGAATGGTCAATGGGTTTTTGTGCACCTATGACAATCATACAACTTTAGTAATGCTTCAATATATGCTAGAAATTTTCCCACCAACAAAGCCTTGGGCTAGAAATTGTTAGTGTCTCTTGGTGACTTGAATATGGTCAAATAGATATAGAAAGAAGGTTCAAGTGTTGTGTAGCTCAAATTAAAAAACAAGATTGGATCTATCTCAATCAACTCTTTAACCTCAAAGACAACTTTGACAATGTGGGATTTACTTGATCTAATAATCAAGCATATGATAATCTTCATGTGGTCCACCTCGATAGATTCTATTGGACTTCCCGTCTTGAAAGTGGCTTGGAATTTCATGTCACGGTTGATCACCTTGCTTTTTCTCACTAATCATAATGCAATCATTACACATATCAAAGTAAGGTATCACCGACACAAATGTGACTAGTTCCAAATAGATATCCACTTTCTTTCTTCAAAGTTTATCCAATCATAAATGGTTAGAATCACTGATTCTAGACTTACATCAAATGTTTCAGCTAGTAAGAAATGGTTTGAAATCTTGGGTCAAATGCAATATTTTTTATGAGTTGCCAAAAATCATATTAGGGAACATAAATGACAAAGGATCATGAAAACCAGGATGCCTTGCTCAAGGAAATTCAGGAAAACAAAATTGAAGAAGCCATCTCCTTTAGAAGAAAGAATTAGGGCTTTGGGGCTCACCAAAGGTAAAAACATCACCTATAAATATAAACTACATTGGGAAGAAAATTTTTATAAATAATCAACGACCATATTTCATGTCATTCAAAAAAGAAATCCTAAGAGTTCATACTTTAATTACATTGGAATAATTGGGTTCCCTCTTTTGAACATGAAAATAGCCAATTAATCAAAAGTGTTTTTTAGGGTCTATTTGCTAGCTATGTTACTATTAACAAATTAAGGTGATAAGCTTGTTCTAAAATCTTGTCAAGAATAATCAAAACCATTAGTGAAGCTCTGATTGAATATCTGGGTCGCCCGTTGAAAATCAATGAGACCTTTTATGTTGTTCACTCACTAGAAAAAGTCAAAACCCTAGGGCCTAATGGATTACCTATAGAGTTTTCCTAGGTTTTCTCTTCTAGGGTCACTCCTCTTATCCTTCAACTTTGGGTAGAAGCATACGATAAGAATGGCATACCCAAAGTGCAAAAACGTATTTTTAAAATGTGATAGATATTTCCCGAACAATTGGTGACCAATCACTTGCCTAAACACAATGTACAAGATTATTGCTATCTCTTGCTGACAGAATAAGCCATCACATGCATACCCTCATAAGGCCTGAGCAAAAAGGATTCATACAAGGGAGATTCATCAAGTACACTATCATCTTGCTATGGGAAGGCATTCAATTGGCCCTTACTCAAAATCATCATTTTCTTTTCCAAAATCAACTTTGATAAAGCTTATGATAGAATAAGTTGGGGCTTTGTACTATAGTCTCGTCAAGATTGTGAAATTGGCATAATCTTTATTTGTGTGGTACATTTCCTTTTATCTAATTGTTTAAGCAAGGTTGCTATTAATGAGAGCTCATTTTTTTGAAGAGATGTCTCAGATAGGGTTGGTCCCTTGCCCCCTTTGTTTTGTTATTGCGGTCGACTTGGTAGGTTTGCTTCTTCAATGTGAATATAATAGTGGCCACTTGAAAGGTATCTCCTTACCCAGTTGTTAAGAAGATATGTTACTCCAAACACATGCTGATGACACTAATGCAACCTGTAATAAAGTAAGTCTATGATCCAAGGGTCTGGCCGGTTCAGACAGATCTGAAATCGGACACCGTTTGGTCATCCGTGTGTATGACCAAAGATCTCAAGTTTAGACTTACTAGGAGGTCATTTACTCTTGTAACCAAGTAATCCACTTAGCCTAATGGTTAAGACTCAAGGGTGTGAAGGACGAGGTCTTGGGTTCAATCCCCATGAGGTACATGGGAAGAGTATTTTGCCCAAAGAGCTCTAGAACCTTCTAGAAGCATCCACTGGACACTTGGCGCACATGTAGTTACATGGCTGACACTTGGATGATTAGTATCCACCTGCCCAAGAAGGCAGTCCCCTGGAGAGAGCTATATATAGAGGCATTTGGTTGGGAGGAGAGTCATCTCTCAAGCATGTGGTGGTCGTAATCCTCATTCTCTTGCATTGGTATCAGAGCTTCATTCTCCATAGCTCTCTTTCATCATCTTGCTCATCAATTTGCTCTCGCCTATATGCGTGTGCATAAACTCTTCTACGAAGAAGAAAGAAGCTCGCAGCCGTTTTGAGAAGAGAGTACGTTGATTCTGCTGGAGAAGCATAGCAAAAAATTATCAACTCTGTGTGCTGCCGGCGGATTTCGAACTCCCGCCCCTCCGTTTTCAGCGTGTTACTCTAACCACAAGAGCACATCGACCGCGTGGCATTATATACGCAGCAGAGCAAATTGATCAGAGCCGGCGCTGAAGTAGATCTAAATTTATAGATCTAAAAGGTGATATTCTCTGGTGAAGCAGAGGGGATTCGAACCCCCTCCCCCCCAACTAGAGGGCAATCGCCTATCCATCACGTCGACGGGCATTCACGCTCCAAACATCTCATTCATCTTCTGTTGTACCCGAGCGCTGCAGAAGATCTCAGAAAGGAACAAAATCAAAAAAAGAAAGAGGATAGCTTTCTCTGCCCGCTGCGCCTGCTAGGGATCGAACCCAGATGGGTTCCTTGGGAGCATGCTCACGTAGCCACGTCGCCCACGAGTTTTACTTGCCTACAGTTGCAGAGCAAAGTTTACTAAAGTAGTAAACACAGCTGAAGTGCAAGCCCAACTCTCATCCATCCAAGGAGCCAAATCAGTTGTTGCAGGCCGAACCCGAGAAGTATTCTGCTTTTAGCCAAAGAAACAATCAAGGAGAATCAAAGATTGAGCAAAGCTTGAAGGAATTGGAGCTGTGGAGTGAAGATCCGGAGGCCTAAGTTAGTAGATCTCGACGGACCAAGTCATCCAAGACTATTTCTTGATGAGGAAGCTTCAAGAATGGTGAATAGCTCCTCGCAAGGATCAAGAGGATGAATCACTCTTCCAAAGGATCAAGGGATGGACGAAGCTTTGATCAAAGCTAAGTATTTTCCAATTTCTGCTTGATCTTAATGCTTGATTTATCTTGTTTTCATTATTCTACACTTAATCCTAGATGCACATTGAAATAGCTAAGATTTCAATCGATTAAGTCTAGATTAAGATAATGAAAAAAATCAATTTCTTATTTCAAGCATTAGTTTGCATTAAGGAAAGATTTGATTTCAAAAGATCCTTGTGCATCAAAGAATGTATCTTGGTAGTTTAAATATAGATTTCCTTTCCATTGAGTAAGTTTTCTATTGCACCTTAAGGGTATTTTTATATCATAGTGCATTTAGACAAAGGAAAGGATATACATGCATCAGGATTGCATGATATACATTCTTAGTACAAGGAAAAAAATCGTGCATCAAGTTCATGCATGATTATTGTATTATTTTTTGAGCATGCAAAGAACATGCATGCATACGCATGTGAACATATGCTTTTGCATGTAGATACATGCATTTGCATGGAAGAATGGAATGCTGTTTGCAAGTAGATATGAGAATGTACTCTCTTAGTACTTAGCTTACTTTATAAAGCTCGCAGTTTGACATTAGGGAAGACCAAGGACTAGTTAGTTGCAAAGACATACTAGTTCTAGTTTGCAACTCAAGTAATTAGTCGATTTCTTCCCAAGTCGATATTCTACTATCAAAGATAAATACTTAATGACAATTAAGTATGTTAGATGTCTTGCTAGGTATAAGTAAGCACTAAGAGAAAAGTAATAAATTTTCTTGATGACCAAGAAAAATAAATTTTCTTGATGACCAAGAAAATTTAATTACTTGCAAACTCTTTTGTGATGTATGATGACTCTAAGTCCTGGATGTACTTAGAAAGTCATGCGGATAAAGCTTTAGTTGATTAGTTATATATTTTATGTAACTTCTCAAGCATCCCAAGGTTGGATGAGAACATCAACTATATTTCCAAAGTTCCTTGAGTACTCTTCTATTTAGAAGATTTCGAAAGTTTTAAAGAAGTTTCTTGTGGTTTCAAGATTTGTATCTCATGATGAAACCTCGGTAAGTAACTTTTTGGAATAGAGATATGAAATAGTCAAGCCTTCTATTTCATGTGAGATCATTCTCCTACTATGTTCAAGATGAATTTAGCTTTGGGAAGGAAGATGTTCCAAGTAGAGGATCTTAATTGATTCATGAACTCTTCCCAAAATACATATAAATTCATATTATATGATAGGTCCAAGGAATGATGAAGGCAAAATCTCTTTAGGATATAAATGTTTTGCCAAGATATAAAGGTATAAAGATTTTATAAATTTTCATTTGATTTCATCCCAAGGGGTGATGGAAATCAAAAGGTTAAACCTCAACATCAATTGATCCTTGATATCAATAAAAGGATGTTAGGTTCTATAGTTGCATCTCTGGTAAATGATGCAACTAGCTAAGCAATCTTTACGAAATAATATAAGTTCCTAAAGACTTGAAGCAAGTGTGAACTTTTTATTTAGGAGTAGAAAGTTCCAAGAAATGGATCTTGAATCCATGAACTTCTCCTAAACAAGTTATAAAGTTCAAAGTTGTGTTCACAGTAACATTACTATTGGATCAATCATCAATAGATGCTTGGACTTTAAACATAATTTTGATTGGTGAAATATGTTTAAAGGACTCTAGTAACATCTGAAGATTGACCAATAATAATGAGTTTTGTATCAAACTCAAGAATAGAAGTCGATATCACATAAATGAAAGTTCCAACTTAAACTTTCATACTGGCAAATGTCTCTAGTTTGATACTCAGGAAATGAATACAATTGAATCAGTAAATTTTTTGGATATTATTTGAAAGAAGTTCTTTCAAATGTTCTTTTTACAAACGATTCCAAGATGAATCATTAAACTGGAAAGCAAAAGATTCCAAGATGAATCATTTGCTTCAAATTATAGCCTAGTATTACTTGATAGGAATCAAAAAGTTCTTGAAAGAAAAATCTCCCCAGACGTGAGACTAGCATCTTTCAAGAAAAGTTATATAGTAAGTAGTTCCCAGTAAATCCCTAACCACCAGTTTTGGTATTTAAGTCCAAATAAGTGATATAACCTAACGGTATATCAAAGATTCTTAGCTTTGGAATCTGAAAAGCATTAGAAAATGCTTGGACTTAAGTTGAGGGAAAGATCTCTAAAATCCTGCAGGTAAGCAAAGAAGCTTAAGATAGTTTAAGAGATCTTAAAGATAAAGACTATAAGTCTTTATTTTTATCGCAAGATCAACCAGACTTGATCAATCTTGGCCATGATTGTCCAAGTAATATGCGATTGGAACTACCCTGTAGATTGCCCAAGTATTGGCAATAAAAATTTTTGTTGAGGTGTATACGGCACTGTAAACTGGTGTTTTATCCCACGTTCAGCGAGAAATGCATTAAAATCAGAAGACATATATTCCCCCCCTCGATCAGAACGGAGGGTGCCCATTTTACATGCTGACAGATTTTCAGCCAAAACCAAAAACTGTTTAAAGCACATGAACACTTCGGACTTTGCTTTGAGTGGATATACCCATGCATGCCTAGAAAAATCATCAATGAAAGTCACGAAGTAAAGGTAATTTCCAAAAGAGGGTGTCTACATAGGACCACAGACATCACTATGTACAAGCTGCAATTTCTGTGTAGCCCGAACTGAACCATCTTTTGCAAAGGAGGAACGCTACATTTTGCCCAAAATACAGCCTTCACAAACATGTTTTCTAGGTGCCTCAAGCTTCGGCAAAGAAGACACCATATCAGATTTCTGTAGGCGTAGCAAACTAGCAAAATTCAGATGACCAAAGCGTGCATGCCAAAGCTTTGCATCTGACATAGCCTGAGAATCATGAACTGCACATGCTGAATCATTCACAGATCTTTCATAGTCTATGAGCTTATACAGCCCACTACATAAAATGCCAGAAGCAATAATAACATCGCCATTTGACAGGTCATGAACTGTACATCTGTCATCAATAAATTTCACAACCAAGCCAATCTTGGCTAATGCAGAAACTGAATACAAATTCTTCTTGATCCCTGGCACAAATAAAGAATCTGACAAAGTGAAAGAACTACCATCAGCAGTAGTCAGAATGATCTTACCAACTCCCATAACAGGATAAGAGGAGTTGTTGGCGCATGTGACAGTATTCCCTGTAGGGGCAGGCTCGAGTGAAGAGAAGAAACTGCGCTGCGAGGTAATATGTTTGGTCGACCCATTGTCAAAGTACCAAACATCTGAGTCCACTGCAGACATGCACTGCTCATGAGAAGATGGGTCAAAACTGCAAACAGTAGTAAACGCCCATTCTTCTTCCTGCATAAGATTAGCAGACTCTGTTTTTGGTGTAGAGGCTTTTGCAACAACCATTCTAGCCTCCTTTTTCTTTGCCTCTTTTGCAGCCAGTTTTGGACAATTATTTATGATATGATCATTCCCTTTACAGTACTTGCAAAACAATTTCTGCTGTTCTGATTTCTTCTCATCTTTATCCTGGTTCTTCGAATGTGCAGCATTTGCAGATTTCTGCTTACTAGTAGAAGAGCTCCATTTTCCTTTGCCCTTCTGACTAGCCAGGAAATCTTGATCTGCAACACGCATAATGGGCCTGTTCTGCCTGGACTGATCTTCCTGCAACAGAACAGAGACTAACTCCTCGAATGATAAGGCATTCGGATTGCCTTTCATCATCAACCGAAGAGTAGAAGCAAAACTCTGATATGAATCAGGAAGACCATTCAGAACGGTCTGCACAAGTGAGCTATCTGGTTTAACCTCATCAGCAGAAATCAATTGTTCCTTCAAATCTTTGATCTTCGTTAGGAAATTGTCCATAGAATCATCTTCATTCATGTGCTCACTCTCCAACTGTTTTCGGAGTTAAGCAACACGAGCCTCATTCCTAGCTTGGTACAATGTGGTAAGTGTATCCCAAGCATCCCTAGCTGTTCTGCAAGAGCGAATACGAGGAATAATGGCACATTTGACAGACAAAGCTATCAATGCATGTGCCTAGGCATCTCTGCCATCCCAACGAATCTGCTCTGTAGTAGGTGCAACAGAAAGAGGAGCACGAACAGGAATCTGCACAATATCATCTTCGACACCATCTTCATCAGCTCCAGCACCTGTATTCATAGTACCTGTTGTTACAGGTGTAACAGGACGTCTTTCAACACCCTACACAATGTTCCACAATCCTTTTGCAACCAATACATGTCGCATCATATAAGCCCATAATGCGTAGTTGGTACCATCCAACTTATCCTCAACAGCCAACATACGGAATACATCACTGCTTTCAGCCATGGCCGGTGACTAAAATACCTTGATGCATAAAATTGACTGTATCTCAAAAGTTGAACGGAACTGCCCAGACGAGTTCTGCTAAACCTGTAGCAGACTTCGAGATGCTTATACTAGCGAACAGAAACTGGTATATACCTTTGGCACAAAAAGACGAAATAGCCTGCACAAGCGCTACGATAATGCGTTCGGAGGCCAAAACGAGCTGAGATCGCGATTTCGACACCACAGAGTGAAGATGTTTTGATCTCGAAAACACCCTGAGTATGCTCACCAAAATTCGTACGATTCTGAGACTGCCAACGGAGGAGTGTCGACGGGGCCCTAGATGAAGCGATGACCTGCTTTGATACCAATTGTTGGAGTTAGACTTCTGCGGAAGCACGCAAACAGCACAAGGAAGAAGAAGAAGCTTGGAGCACAACACACAATATTGAATGTATTACTAGAGAATGTACAAAGATAAGTAGCCCATTAAGACAATAGGCGTATATACAAGCCGAGGGAAAAAAACCTCCTAAAAAAGGAAAAAAGTGCCCCGGCGGTCCTAGTATGTTCACACACATCACTACCTAAATATATCAACAGAAACATAAATGAGTCCCCAAATGAATCCCCCATCTGGGCGATGAGAGGTTTACCAACCTCATTTCTATCTCTCCCTAACCTTTATTGTAACTCTTCTTTTACTTTCAAGACAATTCTCGTGTCTAAAAAATGAGAAGTTTATTAACCTCCTTCGCGTCTCTCCTGAGTCCCTAGAGTTGCTTTTACTTCTTTTTCTTTTTCTTTTTCTTTTTTACAAATTTTGCTTTTGTTTTTCACCTCCTCATTTTCCTTTCGTGCAAATTTTTTATTACTAAAAAATAGAGCTTAATCATGAAATATCATGTGAGGAAGAAGTTAACCATATCATTGAAGTATCATGCGTGGCAAGAAATCGACCATATCATCTTTGCACATGTTCTCAATTTCTCTTCCCAAGTGATAATAATATGGAAGTGCTTTAATACAAATTAAAGAAAGTAACTTTTGGAGTGTGTGAGAGAGAGTGAAGGAGAGGAAGGCACATGCATATTTTTCTAGATGATCCGATTAGTTTCTTTGGGTCACTGGATGAAGCATTAGGGGCGCATGTATGATAGATTCAATGAGCTTCGTTTGCCATAATCAGGGGCACATGTATGACGATCAACTAACTTCTGACAATTAGCATTTGAGGCACATGGATATATCATAAATTCTATCGTTACATGTGTGAGCACAACTGACAAAATTTTCATAAAGAACTCTCAATTTTATCTGCAACTTACTTATAATCTACAATTCTCTTTTGAAATCCTCAAAATCCATGGTCTTTTAGTTCTCTAAATATGCAATATCAAATGCCGGTTGTTGTCTCATTAAATTAATTCATTCACTTAAATAGTGAAACTGTTTTCATAAGAATTATAACTTTATACGTAAAGTGACGTCTCAAATGTACTCTTTCGTAATCCAATGATTTTTATCAATTAATGGTTTTATATTTAAAGATCTCATAGTTTTATATTAAAGATCTGATAGCATAGTTTTGTTAGTTTTGTGTTGTTCAATTGTATTTATCCTATTTATCTCTGAATGATTTTTTATTTTTTATATGAGTACTCTTTCGCATACTTTTACAAATGTACGGGTTCTTTCAAAACAAACAAACGCATGCTATCATAATGCAAGAATGTTAAATCGATTTACATATGCAACTCACGAGGAGCACATACAATATTACGATAGTACATTATTCAATAAAAGTGTAAATCCGGTGACCCAACGGAATAAATCAGAAAAGTGTAAATCCTATGACCCAACGGAATAAATCAGTTGGGTGACATCCCGTTTGGGTCACCCAAGAAGTCACCATACATCTCATATGACATGAATCATCTCAACTTCGCTGCTCCACTTGTGACGAAGAAACACTAAGGACGGTGGCTATGACGAACGCCCACAGATGTAAGCGGACAAGGTTCCCTGGGTCGCCTCGTTGCGCCACCTTACTACCGCTTCCAGGAGAGACGGTAGACCGCACGTTGTTGTCCTCCGGATCACAGCAGCTGATCTTGCACGGAAAATGCTCGTTGTCAATGTACTCGAATTCGTGCACAGAGCCGCAAAGAGACCGGCAGCGATCACCATTGACCAACAGGAGTACCGTGGTCGCCCCAAGGAACACCTTGGACGCAAAATGATTGCCACCTTTATAGAGCAAATAGCCCACCGTTATCCCGCTCACAGCACCGAGTTCCCGAGGCCTCTAACCCGATTCCGCCGAGAAAGATTACAACCTCGACAGTCGACACCTTCCCGCACTACCACTGTAAAGGGTATAAAGAACAGCGCGTACTTACTCCGAGAACTTTGAGCTTCCTCAGCTTTACCCAGAGTTTCCACTGTCAGCTTTTGTGAACTTGTGCTCCCACTTCTCCCTCCATTTGTCGACCCTCATCATCGAAAACGCCATTATCGATGATCAGAATTACCGCTATCATTCCAAGGATGTCTCCCACAGAGCTTCGAAATTGACCCAGGCCTTCTTGGCCACTGTACAATAGAGGGTCAGGACTCAGGAACATCGCCGCCGCTAGAGACAGCAGAATCCCCGCCTGTCGCCGCATTCTGCAACGCACCTCGAGGTCCTCCACAATTTCATTGA
Organism: Ceratopteris richardii; assembly: GCA_020310875.1. Taxonomy (NCBI): domain Eukaryota; kingdom Viridiplantae; phylum Streptophyta; class Polypodiopsida; order Polypodiales; family Pteridaceae; genus Ceratopteris; species Ceratopteris richardii. The sequence continues at coordinate 121,180,084 of CM035421.1, forward strand.
GAAGGGTGAGCATGACAGAAAGGATGATGGAGGCTTGAAGTGTCTCGCGGAAGAGGATGAAAAAAGCGGGTATGCTGAATAATAATTTTTTAACAAAAGGAAGTTCGGCCTTGGCCTACTCTTCCCGACTTTAATTAAAATAAAGAAGAAAAATTACAACTGAATGGCATTAGTATCCATTGACCCCCAAATCCCACAAAAGAGGGGAGGAGTACGGCAAGCTAGAAGGCATTACAAATGACGCGGACAAATCTATTATCTCCCTCATGTTGGACCCATTTGGGTTTTAACTTGTTATTTTTGAGGAGATAAATACAATGATGTCTAAAAGGTGGAGATCTCTTATCTCGGGAGATTCTTTTACGTAGAAGAAACAAGGATTTCTCAATCGATCATTCCTTTAGAGTTTGGTCAAAATTGATAGCACATTGCTCCCTCCAAATCTTCCAAAGAGTCTCACCGCTGATGGCATTCCAAAGCGTAGCTGAGCACCCAACCGCCTCACCCAACAGTGCCTGATGCCAATTGATTTGGTTCGTGAGTCTCAATATCTGCGTCACGTGATGCCATATAACACGAGACTTGGGGCAATCGAAGAAAAGGTGAACTAAATCTTCGATGCATCGATGGCAGCGCTTGCACCATGGAGGCATATCACAAATTTTGTTAGCCTTTGCATTGGACTAGGTACCCTTATGCAAGATCTACCATATGAGAACGGACTTTTTGATCTCAATTAGGGGGTGCCAAATAGACATGAACTTTAGTTCCCATCGAAGTTTGGTCCAAGAAAGGCACATCTTGTTTAGGGTGTGATGAACATCTAAGTTCTCTCGGAAGTTGGGGATTCTGGATAGTTTCTTAACATTGCTCCATTTGAGGCCCTCCAGATAAGGGAGATCCTGTCCGCAAAGAAGGCGGGTAGTTGCGCGGTCCCACGCTAAACACCTACCTTGAAGAAGAGTTCATTCCTCGAGGGTAACTCTATGCCTCGGGTCTAAGTCTTCGAACCTGATCCACTGGCTGGTCTCTTGTTTCGAGAGCTGTTTCCACTATTTGAACTCCTTGTTCCAAAGCCGCTTAGCAATTTGGAGGTTCCAAGACTTCAACCCCCCTAATGCCAATGATCAGAAACCAGATAGAGTCATTTTGTCTTAACCCAACGGCCCATTTTCACTCATCACTAATTTTGATGAATTGTTTGACCTTGTTCCAACTCTTCTTCCATAAGAAACACACGAGGCTAGACTCTAGAGACTTTGGGGGACACGACAAGGAACACACGAGGCTAGAGCCTTTAGGGGAGACCGGATGGGGTATGCTGAATAATTGCACCATTTGTCCTGCAAGCTAGTAAAGACGCAGGCAAGTTGATTGCAGAAACACGTAGGAGATGTGCCTCTGGTTTGGCAAAATGCGGCCGCTACGCATGCAGTCAGCAGCGCTGCTGCTCGGATGAATGGGACTAATGTAGCTGCAGTGTAATATGCACATATCGCATCTCATCGAAAACAACAAGTTGAAACCGAAATGGGTCCCACATGAGGGTGATGATAATTTTATCCGCCTCATTTGTAATGCCATGTAGCTTGCCATACTCCTCCCCTGCATTGTGAGATTTGGGGGGTCCCATGGGCACTAGTCCCATTCACTTGTAACTTTTTCTCTTTATTATAATTAAAGTCCAAGAGATTAGGCTAAGGTCGAACTTCCTTTATTTAAAAAAAAAATATGCACATATCGCGCAGTTTGCAAGCTGCAAGGGATTCGTACCTCCCCCAAGCACATATTACCTCAGAAATAAACAGAGCAACTGTGCTACTATGACAATCTGTAGACTGTAGCCTACGAGTGACTACGAGTCTACGACCCGTCTCCATCTCACAGACAGTCTACAGATAAATGCTCTACTTTGTTTCTGCCATGTCCCTTCGACTGGATGTCTCATGTCACATGTGTCGTCTACAGGCTCCCACATGGATGCTGTGGTCACTGGTCACTCAACAGTCCAGACTCCAGAGTCAATGATTTGTTGGAACTTGGTTGACCGGTTCGCAGATCATGCGTACTATGTAGGTACGTCATTTCATATCCAATAAATGCGGTATACCTCTACCAAGTCCACGTGGCAGGACGTAAATGGCTCCATTATTGTAGAACATAAATGCCATTGTTGTTCTCGAGGAAGAACACTCCATGCTTTAATTAAAATAAAGGAGGAAAGTTACATCTTTCAAACCGATTCCCATGCTCCGGAAAGCCCCTTGGTTTCATGCTTGTCAGACATCGTTTTCTCTCCCCTCTGTCCATCAAGAAATTTCTGGAGTGTGGGTGGAAGCCTTTGCCTACTATAATGAACCGGCTAAGTGCTGGAGAAGCGCGGTAGAAAGGACTCGAAAAATTCTAATCAGGACTCAAAAGGCTATAAGATATATCCGAAAAAAAAGAAGAGAAACGGTGTACCGAAGGCTCTCACGGCTTGAAGAAGAGGTGAACAAAGGTAGCTTACAATGCCAACAAGGTCTTTTGAAAATCAGGGGAAGAAGAGATGTGCAACATCTTCAAAAGGAAACAAGCTAGGGAGTCCATCCCCTTATTGGTCGATAACAATGGAACCGAATGTAGCACGGAAGTTGAGAATAGATCCATCATCGTCGAGCACTTTATCCATCTTCTCGGGGTCTCGGCTCTGCTTTCCCTGCACAGGCATGACTCCATGGCAACCATCTCAAGGGTTGCTCAATCTAGAATTCCACAGAACTTGATTTCTCTATTGGATGCTAACATTTCCGGGAATGAAATTATCAAGGTTATTGATACTCTTCCCAATGGGAAAAGTCGGGGTCCTGATGGCCTCACCAATGAGTTTTCAAGTCCTTCAAACATGAGGTGGCCACCCCACTCCGTCTGGTGTGGCAAGAGGCTCTCTCCTTCGGTGCCCTCCCTGAGTGTCTTAATAATGGTGTCATCAAGTTAATCCAAAAAAGGGGAGATAAGAACAAAATGGAAAATTGGCAATCGATTACCATGCTCCAAACAGGATACAAGATAATTGCAAAAGTTATCGCCAACAGAATCTCTTGTCATTTAAAGTCATGGCTCTGTGAGGACCAGAAAGGCTTTATCAAAGGTAGATCTATATTTGAAGCAATTGTCGATATTTGGGAAGGCCTTGCATTGTAGGCGCGAAAGCGACGGTCGGTGAATCAAGCCAACCACCAGAATTACAGCGTAAGCAGGGTGCATAGAGCGAACTCAGATATTAGAGACTCGAAGAGAATATTAGTAATTCGATTGAACACTAATCCTTATGTTAGGAAACTTTTTGAAACAAAATGATTCATCCACTTCTTTATTGAAAATCAAATTATAAGCATTCATTCTTCACATGAAAATAAAAATTAAATGAAAACACTCTTGACTCTTCAGAACAATGATCCAAAGTTGTTCCTCTTAAAGTACGTGAACTTCAAGGACAACGTATACGCTATGAATGATAATACAAGTTCTTTTTTATACCTATGAGTTCTTAAACACATACGTTGTTCACAAGAATTATAATAAATTTCAAAATAATCAAGTCGTCATCCCATTCCGCAAAGATAAAAAAGTGTAATTCAATCATCTTATTATTATAACGAAGACATCCATTGATATGAATGAGTTGCAAATAATTAATGCAATCCCTGTTCAAACATCCTTCAGTTAATTCATCTATTTAAACTCACATACAAAGGAGATTCATAAGATATGATAACTCACAATGAGTTAGAACGGAATAAACAACTCATGGATACATAGTCTTTTAAGTTTTTATTTTTCAGCAATAAAATAAATTAGGTAGCTAAAAAGCGCTCGATGACTATAGTCAAATTATGTCTAAGTACGGGAAATAAGTAGGGGAATTAATTGCAGACTCACTTGATTTCATCACTTACACATAATACCCTGACATAGAACCCTAACATAGGCATTCATTTATGTATTTCCATGATCCTAAATAAAAATAGCAGCCACCTTTTGTAGAGGCAATGCTTATCTATAATTTAGCTTCTCATCGCTCGTAGGTTTTATATTTGCACCCATCCAGCTTCCAAACATTTTTGGCGATACTACTCATTGGACTGTTGGAACCTCGTGTGCTCCTCCAGCAATAACAACATGGGTAAGTAATTGGACTGTTGGAACCTCGTGTGCTCCTCCAGCAATAACAACATGGGTAAGATTACTGAAACTTTGAGTATATCTGACAAGGACACCATTCACTTCTCAGACATTTCTTTCTTCTGCACTTATATGTTTCCTAGAAAATTTTGTAGTTTCAGTATGGCGCTGCTAATCCATGGGTTCTCATATTCATTTCTCAAAACACAACTTCCTACAGCGTCCCTGATCCGATGCAATATGCTCCACAAGCATAGGTTGAGTAATTCGTTCCATACAAACACCAAAGTTTTGTGTTATTTTGTAACATATATCTGCAAATATATAACTCCATACACGTGCTATCATCCAATTAACACATTCAAAATAAAATCAACTCTGCAATTTCACTCAGCAAAATCCCTCCACAACCAACACAGTTTATATAGTTAACATCCACAATATCTACATGTGAACTTGCCAGTTCATCTACCTTATGAACTTATTAAAGAAAAAAGAACACGCGTCTCTATTTATTTATTTCTTTTATTATTTTCCCTTTTTTTATGAACAATCACTGGGTATACTCATATTCCATGATGCAGTTTCTAACTATCAACTAAAGAAGAAAGACCATTCAAAATAGCTAGAGTTCTTCAAATCAACAGAATTCTCATAGGATTTAAATCCGAATATATATATCCAACTCCTAAATGCAGGGAAGATAAGTGAGAACTTCACAAACAACCTTCGCTTTTTTGTTAAGGATCTCAACCACTAGCCTAACTTTAGCTCAGAAATATGATACTAAATAGTTTTCAGACGAAGACTAACAGAAAAGGAACTTGTTAGAGATTGTGTAGCACTGTTCCAAGTATTTGGAAGAAAATTCCAGCAAGAAGTCTTGCTCCGAGTTGAAGCACGTTAACGGAAAACTTCATTCCCGTTCTTCCTTGATGTAGTTGACTCAGCAGTGCTTGGCATTAGAATCTATGATCAGCACGTAGCATCTCCTTCTCTCTGTATTGTGCACGCACATGTATAAATCTCTCTAAAATAGCGATGCAAATTAAGCAGCAAAACACTGTTAGCATGCAGGTTAAGAGATTTTCAAAGCAAAGACTTAAATGCCTGAAATAAAGAAATAATCTAAGTCGGCAAGATCGAAGCTTCAACATCATCAAAAAAGGTTGCGCTTGTCTACCAAACATAGATTTCTACATATGAAATGACAAACCACGAGAAGAGAATGAAGCTGCTACTATGCTTCTCCAAAGCTTTCTGCGCTACGATATTTTCATGTGTAACAGTATACACTTCGTTCTAATTCTTTAATAGTTGTGATTAACAATAGTCAGAAGGTCATAGTGCTTTAAAATGTTAATAGTCTACAATCCTCCAAGTAATGCACTAATTCATAAACAATTCTAACTTATAAAAAAACAAACATGTCAACCGTGCTCATTCGCCTTGTGGGTTATCCTGATAAGAAAAAAAAACAATGAGTTTCGAATGATGATGTCATTATGTAATCCAAAAACTTCAATGCCCCTTTGTCAAAAAAAATAATTGCAGCTCTTAACCCCATCTACAGCAAGCAATTTTTCACCGCAACGAAACGTAGTTTTTGCTTTCTGCTAAAGTATCCATACAAATGGGAACTTCGTAAAAAAATTTGTGATCGCGTTCCCTGGAACCTAAAAAACGTAGATAACAAAAGAAGTATCGAAGAATTTAAATTTCCATTTGACAGCGATAGAAACTTTAGACTTAATATTTATCTAACACAGAGCGATATATGAAATCGGTGATGTCACACGAACAGTTCGATGAAGAAGAAGTGTATTGCTTATCCAACTTTTATTGAATACACCGTAATGAAACAAACTGAAATATGTTTTCTTATGACTCACTGATGACATAAATGTAATCATCTACAAAATAGCATAATCGATAGTTAATGTGATGCGGTGAACATTTGATGTCAATTATGGAAGCGATAAAGTGAAGTGCAGAGCGTCAGAACAACAGATTACTAAAAGAAGACACCATCAGGATCTCTCAGTTTGTTACAATGTAATGAAACAAACTGAAATATGTTTTCTTACGACTCACTGATGACATAAATGTAATCATCTACAAAATAGCATAATCGATAGTTAGTCCGATGCGCTGAACATTTGATCTCAATTATGGAAGCGATAGAGTGAAGTGCAGAGCGTCAGAGCAACAAATTACTAAAAGAAGACACCATGAGGATCTCTCAGTTGGTTACAATGTACGTTTTTTCAGCATTCGTAGATTGAATCAAAAATCGATGAGTTTGTTAGAAGTAAAGGTTTGCTAAATAAATTCACTACGAGCCTAATTGGATTATTGAATCACATCTTAAATTCTAGATGTAATAGAGGTTGAACTCTGTGTTATATAGACCTTAGTGAGAGGTTTTTTGCGCTCAACTTCAAGAGAATAAGTGATAACCAAAATCCACGAGTCTTTTGTGGTAAAAAGGATTCAAAACGTTATATGTAACCACAAAAGGATTCAAAACGTTAGATGAAATTGACAAATAATATATTGATATGTCAATCAACACTAAACTACTATATTCTTGAACACGTGCTATATATATATATATATATATATATATATATATATATATATATATATATATATATATATATATATATATATATATATATATATATATATGTATGTATGTATGTATGTATATGTGTGTGTATATGTATGTATGTGTACGTTTGTGGGTTATCCATGAATGTGCACACATTATAGTGTGTTAGATCATGCATCCCCATATATAAAAGAGCCCTACAACACCTCCAATCATTGTACATTATCAGGCAATACGTTTACAATAACATTCATTATCATCTATGTGTTGTTGTGTAATATTGTCTTCATCATGTGAAAGTCTTCTTATTCTCAACGCTCTCCAAGTGTATGTACGGTCTGAAGCAAACAACTATCACATGAATTATGAAGATATCATCCTTGAATTTGTTTTTATGCAAGGATTTGTCAATTGCAGCTCTATGCCTAGAGAAATCAATCACTCAATGTGACTATATCTGTTTATTGTTAGTATCCTAAAAAGTTGGTATCACACCGTTTTCTTCTTAGGTATATTTGTCTTAATATAGGCATTCTATAATTCTTTTCTAACTTTTTGTAGATTATTTTCCGTATGAAGTGAAGTTGTGCAAAGGCATTTAGTATAATTTTGATCAGGCTAAGAGCATTGAGCATTTCAAGTGTACTTCATTCCAAAATATAGAGTTTTCTTCTCACTATTAAGCACTGCAAAAATTATGTTTTACCATAAACTGTTGAAGCCTTTTCAACATGGTAATATAGTTCCAATCAAGAACTAGGTAGGTTAGAGCAAGATCTTTTGACGAACACATCATCTTCAGAATCGACCATCACCTCTCGAAATGCATGTATAAAGAAGTATCAACCAATGTGGATTAAGGTCAAAGCATAAAAGGGGAAAGCCCAAATTTTTGTGAAAAGGTTTGAAACGATTCGAAAAGAAGAGCCTTTGTAAAAGTGTCATCAATATATATTTTTTGGGCACATACACCAAACTAATCTCTCAAAGTAGAGAGTCTCTCTTTAATATAATCATAGTTTATCTCAATGTGCTTAGTGAAAGCATGGAACACTAGACTTCTTGCAACTACTAATGCAATCTAAATAGTAGTAAATATGGTGGTGGAAGAAGTCTGATCAATGATGTTTCTAAACCACACACACTCAATAACGTCCATGAAAATTTCCCTATATTCAGCCTCATGGCTAGAAATAGGTACAATAGATTACTTCTTGGTCAAACAAGATACATGTATATTCCAAGCATGAAGAAAAAACCACCTCTAAAAACACATGTCATAACAATCAATCCATTTTGAGTACAAAAAAAACATGTAAATTTGGCGGTGTTGATCCTATATTGGGATAAAATGACCCAAGTTGTCTTTACCTCCTATCTTGGGATAAAATGACACAATTTGTCTTTATCCAAGTCACCATGATCTTTATAAACCATACACACTAAATAACGGCCATGAAAATTGCCCTATATTATGCCTCATGGCTAGAAATAGCCACAATAGATTACTTCTTGGTCAAACAAGATATGCATGATTTTCCAAAGCATGAAGAAAAACCACCTCTGAAAACACGTGTCATAACAATCAATCCAATTTGAAAACACGTGTAAATTTCGTGGTCTTCATCTTGTCTTGGGATAAAATGACCCAAGTTGTGAGGTAAAAATTAAGTAATTAAACGTAATTAATGACTTGCTTATGCTTAATTTTTTCACTTTGCATAAATATGCTTACGTGAGGGAAAACAAAGTTAATACTAGGTGGGGTGATGTATAAGAGATCCAATAGCTTGCTGATAGAGACTAGCATCAAATGCATCTCCAACATCATGAAGGCTAAATTGTAGATTCCATCCGAAAATTTCACAAAATAAAGGTAACTACCAAATGATGGTGTCTTCATAGGACTAGAAACGTCACTATGAACAAGTCGTAATACATTTCAAATATTTTTATTTGTGAGATGACATATTTTCAATACCCTACACAATATTCCACAATTTGTTTACAATCAATACATGCTACATCATGTCTGCCCACAATGGATATTTGGAACCATCCAATCTATCCTCAACAACCAGCATGCAAAAGTCATCAATATTTTCAACAATGACTGATGACTATACCTCGATGTCGAAAATTGATTGTTTCTCAAAAAAGTTAAATAAAACTACTCAATGGAGCTCTATAAGACTTGTGGAAAACTTAGCAGTTCTTGTGTTGGTGATTTGTACATGTATTTGGCATAAAAGGATTAAATCTTCTACACAATTGTCAAAAACATATTCTAGCAATCATGGTTACTCTAGTCTCAAAATAGACAATCGAGTACTCCCTTGTCATTTCAGAAAAACCATCATATGAGGTTCATGTCAAGCACCATGGTTTCCACATGTAAGGAAATTTAATATGCCATAGGGATTTGATAGGACGTGTGCAAGATTTGATAATGTTGTTACAACAAGGCTATTGATCAATTTCAACCTATCTGTAGATTTCAAGAAATAGTTTCATGCATCCACATATCAAGAGGACTCCTTGGTCAATCAATTCCATATGAGCTTAGAGGCTGAAGTGAAGCATCTCTTAATATCCATTTCTCAAGCACGTACCTTTGATGAGGTCATTAGTAAGTTATTTAATGCGAGAATCAATTCTATGAAGGTAACAAATAACATGAGCCATATGTATTGAATACATGTCATTAGAAGCTCACAAAAATTATATTGTGAAGGTAACAAACCACTCAATGATCAAAGGATGGAAGATTTCTCCTTAACTTTCATAACTTTTCATATGAATATCACGCCTTGTCCATTCATGGTTCATTCATCGTTTGATTGATAGAACCCATACACATGATCTTGCTAAGAACACACCAAATACTCTTGCCATACTTCTAATCCATCCAACCTAATGAATTGATCAAGAATTCTATGTTATGTCTATTGTTATTATCCACCATGATCCATTGCTCAAAAAGTAGCGAATCCATTTACATATATTGCATCATAGAACTCCCTCTTTGCATTTTTATATATTCTACATGAAATATGTGCACATCACGAAGAAATCCTCCAAAGAGCAAGGCCCTCTGCAAAGCTAGACCATAAAAAGTTTGGTTCTTTTACAATTTTAGCCAAGCATGACAGATTCATCTTCAAGATTCACCTACCAAATACTATGATAATTGACCTTGTTTTGCATGTATCCATGCTAGAACCATATCATACTCCAATATTTGGCTGGGGGGAGAGACCTAGTCCTTCAACACCTATTGAGATTGCAGATCATGGAAAAGTGGAAGTTTAACATATCATAGATTTGAGAATTTCTAGAGTGAAATTGAAATATCTTGATCATTAGAAAGGTTATGATATCAATGATTGTACCTAAGATCTATAAAATCTTCAATGATCACTAATCAAAGTTCATGAAATCCACAAGAAGAAACAAATGATGTTCAAATGAAAGAACATAACTGCTCATTGTGGAACACATCACTTAAGGGTGAGGTGATGTCATGGATGCTCATCCTAGCTTAGAACATCCCCATGCATCTCATCCTATAACGTGTCTTACGTTTTATGTGAACACACCATTAGTTAGAGCCTTGAATATCCATGTGGAGATCCCTTTCCACATCATCATATATGCTTCTAGAAGATATACCATGTCATCTTTTGAAACATCAATGATGTCATTATGGAACATTTTAGAACCATCCTTGAACACCTAGATAATGGATTGCCATAGAAATCCTCAATCTTTCTAAGTATGGTACAATATTCATTATTTAACAATTCATTTATTCATGAATAATTATTGAATTATACAAAGATGTATAGTTATGTGATTGAATTATTTGGTGACACATTAACATATCTAAGCAACCTTGAATAATTAGAGACTTTTCAATCAAAAGGTTTTCAATTCAAAGCGTCCTTGAAGATTCCAATAAAAACTAGATCAAACCTATGTCAAAAACTGCCTTCCAGAAATGGTGACTTTGACATGGTCAACTTCTTAAGTTGATTTCTCTCATAATCTAATCCGTTTTGCTAAATGATTTTAGAAAAATCTTTCTTACCTTCTAACTTAGATTTTGAATGCTCAAACATCAAAAACTTTACACTTAGCACTGAGATCCAAGCAAATCTCTGAGTAGTAAAATGCGCGATTCTAAGAATTTCACTTGCAGACTTCTACATATGAATGTTCCTACTTGTCATACACACAACTTGAAGAGAATTAGATAATCAAACTTTGTTCATAGCTTGATTAGCTTCTGAGTTAGATGTGTACAAAAGATTTCCTGATCCACATGATGAGGCTGAGAGAAATCTAGGAAACATCAATCGTTAACTCACAAGAAAACTCTCTACATATCTATCTCTCAAAAACTTGAAATCTATTAACTATATTTTCATCTATTCTTCGTCTCTCATCTATGTTACGACTATGCATGAGTGTATATATACATATGAGTATGAAATCATCACTACATCAAGTATTTTTAAAGTATTTTTCCAAAGCTAGTATATATAAATGTACAGAACATTTCTTCCTGATTCTTCACTTGACTTCATGCTTTGAACTCGAGTTTTTTCTTCACTTCTTCATTCCTAGGCTTCATGTAATGATCCATTGATGATTGTCTTGCTCGAACAGCTCCCCCTCAATCATCAATTGTGATTACCTGCACCTTCTTTATGTCATGAGGAAGGAGATAAGGAAGAGAGCTCACACACACACTCTCACTCCCAAGGAGAAGCACACACACACATAGATTAAGGCAAGGAAGAATGATCTTCTTCTTCTTCTGCTTCTATTACATAAAAAGGAATGTACAAGAATGATCTAAAAACAAGAATACAACAAGTGCAATATATAAAGATTAGTACATAAGGAAAAACCTAATGTACATGAATGAGTGAGCTGGCAAGGAACAAATGTGCCATCACTCTCGATAGATAAATCTAATAAAGCTCAATGAAGTATCCCTGACATATACCGGCGTGACCACTATACATGTCAAAGAAACGGAAAACTGGTACGTGTCATCCTAGATCATCACATGTTGAGCTTGATATCTCAACACTTCCCCTCAAGCTCAACGCCATATCCTGTAATCCAATCATCTCCCGAAACTTCTTCAACTTCATAGCTCCAAGTGCTTTGGTGAAAATATCAGCAACCTGCTCATCTGTTCTCACATAAACAAGATCAATATCACCTGCTAATACCTTCTCTCTGACGAAGTGATAATGTACCTCGATATGCTTTGTTCTAGCATGGAAAACAGGATTCCGTGATAGCTGTATGCTATTAAGATTATAACAATAAATAGTGATAGGCTTTCCCACTTCCACACCTAAATCTGCAAGTAGCATTTCTAGCCATGATGCCTCACATGCTGCCATTGCAGCACCTCTATACTCAGCCTCTGTACTCGACAAAGCAAGAGTGGGTTGCTTCTTGCTGCTCCATGTAACAGCTGCACTCCCAAGTGAGAATAGAAAACCACTAGTAGATCTTCTGACTGGAATGCTACCATCCCAGTCTGCATCGGTGTATCCATAAACCTACAAATCTACACCAACCTCTTAAAACAATGCATAATCCAAAGTAGCTCTCACATAACGTAGAGTGCACCTCAGAGCATCCAAATGTGGCTTCCTGGGAACCTGCATAAACTGACTTTCAAGCCCAACAGTATAACTTAGATCAGGCCTTGTAATTGTGAGATATATAAGACTTCCCACAATTGTCCTGTACATAGTAGCATTTTCCAATGCTTCACCTGATGTAGTATCGAATTTCAAATTCTGATCTAATGGCATAGAAATTGGCTTACAATCAGCCATACCATACTTTTGCATCATCTTCAAGGCATATTGCCTTTGCGACATCCATATACCTATTTCTCTATGTATAAACTCATGCCCAAGAAATAGCACAGCACACCAAGATCTTTCATGTCAAATTCCTGCATAAGAAGTTGCTTTACCTCTTTGATGCTTCCTTCATTATCACCACCTACAATCATGTCATCAACATAAATAGCCACAATAGTGATGCCATCATTAGCCTTCCTTGCATATAGTGAGTGATCTGCATCACACATAGAAAAACCAATGTTGGTTAAGTAATCAGCAATCCTTGCATGCCATGGACGAGGAGCTTGCTTCAGCCCATACAAGGCCTTTTGCAACCTGCAAACATACTCTTGATGCTTTGAATCTTCATATCCTTGTGGCTGGTCCATATATACTTCTTCTTGTAACTCACCATGTAGGAAAGCCTTCTTCACATCCATCTGATGCAAAGTCCATCCTTTTGTTGTAGCTGATGCAACAAGTCTTCTGACAGTAGACATTTTAGCTACAGGGTTGAATGTTTCCTCATAATCAATGCCATGTGTCTGTGCATATCCTTTAGCTACCAATCATGCTTTATACTTGCTTATGCTACCATCAGCATTATGCTTTACCTTGTAAACCCATTTGCACCCTATAGGTTTCTTTCCTTGTGGAAATGGAACCAGCTTCCATGTATCATTTCCATAAAGTGCAGCCATCTCCTCATCTATAGCTTTTTCCCAATCTGCATTACCAATTGCATCTTCAAAACAAGAAGGTTCAGCATTTGTATTACCTTTTGTTGGAACTCAAGGTCAAGCACAAGACAGAGGAATGCTTCAAAGAAGTGGACACACAAGAAGAGGAGCAAGTAGGGAGCTCTAAGAAGTGTATGTCAAATTTTCAGAAGAAATCCCTACAAAAATAGTGATTTTAATCACTAAAAACCATTGTAAATACCATTTGTCATTTTTGTAACTCCATTTTCTTCAAGCCGAGGAGTCCTTGAGCTTGAGGAGTATTTGAAGTATCATCTTACCAATTTTCATAATTTTTAGACTCCGTTTGACCCCTCAAATAAGCCCTGGAACCTAATTTTTAACTAGGCTGGACACTAGGTCTAGACAGGGCCAAAACTAGTCCAAAACTATAAAAAGAGCTAGAGAGCTCATTTTTGAGGTTAGCTTGTTAGAGAATAGAGCTTTTGTAAGAGATTTCTTGTGCAATAGAAGCTTTCCATTGTTCCTCTCTTTGATCTTGCCTTGTGTGTGTGTGTGTGTGCGTGCATGTATGTGCTTGTCACTCACATTTGCTCACCACAATTGCTCAGGATCTTCATATTGGTCCTCACATCTCCACGGATTGACAAGTAAAGAAGGGTTGCTTACGCTTGAGCTACACCAAATTTTGGCGCCATTGTCGGGGAGAGAGCTTTGAGGACGAGCATTGTGATGGTAAGATCGTAGATTTGCAACATTGGAAGGTAAAAGTTAGTCCTTTTCTGATTTTTTTTTTTCATCTTCATCATCATCACCATCTTCATCTTCTTCCATCTTCATCTTCATAGAAATTTCTTGTTTTTTTAGTGCATTTTCACCATTTTTCATGCATTATTGTGCGAAAAAGAGTCAAGAAGTGCAAGGGAGAGCAAGCGCCTGTGTTTTTTCATGATTTTCTGCACGTACGGAGCTCGCCATTGCTCGGCGCTCAGAATTTTGAATTTCTTGCCAAAAAACACGATTCTGACTAAAAATCACGATTTTCATAAATTTAAAATTTCTCAAAAAAAAGCGAGTTTCTATTTCCCGCCTAAAAGCTTTCTGAAAAGAATACAATTCTGAGGTCCTTGTCAGAATCACGATTCTCTGGTTGTGCTCAAAATCACGATTCTCTAAGATTCTCAAAAACACAATTCTGAGGTAAAATCACGATTTTCATATAAAAAAAACATGATTTTGGAAAAAAACACGATTTTCAGTTGAATCAAAATCGCGATTTTCACAAGTCATGATTTTCATCCCAAATCGTGATTTTCACGATTTTCACTAAGGTACAAAATTGCGATTTTCAGAACAGGATTGTGAAGAACACCAATTTCACAAAACACAATTTTTATTCAAAATCGTGATTTTCTAATCATTCTCAAAATCATGTTTTTCACGATTTTCACTCAAAATCGCGTTTTTCAGGATTTTCACTCAAAATCGCATTTTTCACGATTTTCACTCAAAATCGCATTTTTCACGATTTTCACTCAAAATCGCATTTTTCACGATTTTCACTCAAAATCGCATTTTTCACGATTTTCACTCAAAATCGCATTTTTCATGATTTCACTCAAAATCGCATTTTTCACGATTTTCATGATACGATTTTCAAGCTCAACTCAGCATCACGATTGTCTCACAACATCGCGATTGTATAGTCTCCAGGATCGTGATTTTCATAAGAGCTCAGCATTGGGATTTTTAGACCCCCCAAGATCGTGATTTTCACACAAAATCGTGATTTTTCCAAAAGGTCCTCTTTGCCTATTTTGACCTCCAGGAGCCTGATTTGACATAACTTTTTCATCAAAAGTCTATTTTTTGAGCTCTAGAGCTAATTTCAAGTTGACCTTCAGGTGGGACTAGGAAATCAAGGGGACTCCAAAGGATTTTGAGCCATACCAAGGGGAAATTTCGGACTCTTAACCAAAGCTTATGAACTTGAGATCTGGTAGACACATAAGCAAGGATAGACAAAGGGTTAGATCTTCTGAGGCAAGTGTCAACCATACAGCTAAGTCTTGGGCACAACAACTAAGTGGTTATCCTTACGTACTAAGCTTTGACACAAGTGATTCAAAAATGTCTTTTAGCATGGGGAAACCTACAGGGGGCTCAGGCACTGCCTACAAACACCAGAAGGTCCCTATAAGACACAGTTGGAATATATTCAGACTAACCGATTAGGTTCTTGCATCTATGAGGATGGCCTGAGATGATCAATGGTCTAGCTCAAAAATCCAGATCAACCCTTTGGACTTGAATACCCAGTAGTCAAGTTCGAAGAGGGTTCATACATTAATAAGGAAGGAACCATGTATGTGGTTACTAACTTACCAAAGAGGACAGATGAGTTTGGAAACATCATTCCTGAGAGTGAGATAGGAGACTTAGAGCAAGGAGATGTAGGACAAGAACCCAAGACTCCGAGAGGTAAGTCAGTTTTGACCAGAGTGATCAGTCCAGATTGGATCCCTCAAGACAACAAGAGCATAGAATTATTCTTAAATAGAGAAACCAAGGAAGCCTTTTGGAGATTCAAGCCAGATCAACCTAGCAAATTGGGCATAGTCATCATCTACGAGTTCAAGGATCCGGAGACACCAGGCAAAGTGGTCTACTTGGATAACACGTCAGAGAAAATGTTCTTGGTAATAGAACATGATAGACATGCATATACTTGGAAGAGTTAATTGATTTTCCCTCCACCAAGATCCAATGTTTCCCATGGCCTTCAAGGAGTAGGATCATCCCAGGCTCATGAAACCCAGAAGGAAAGAACTAGAGAGAAACCTGAGGTAAGCTTTACACACAATGTGGGTAGAGATAGATCAAGATTTGAAGGTGAAAGACATGAAAGAGAGAGACATCAAGCACATAGGCATCAAAGAGATGAACATGATTTTCCATTTCCTATACCTCGAGAGTACCCAAGAACCCTTAGACCCACTCAAGTGATCAAGGCAATGAAGAATTATTTTGACGGGACACGAGATCCTTCTGATCATGTGGCCAATTTCAAACAAGTGTTAAGAGCTGAGCAGGTTCAGGACTTGTTCACCCAGTTTGAGGCATTTGGTTTTACTCTCAAGGGCACTGCCTTAGCTTGGTTTCAACCAGTGAACAGTCATAACTATCAGAATATAGGTCAACTGCTAGACGAATTCATTGTAGAATTTTCCAAGAGTGGTATCAGGCATAATACATCATCCTTGATCCACAGCTTCAAGCACACATCCCAAGAAACAGTGCGACTAGTAGGAAGAGGGTTCAGACAGTACCTAGAAAGATGCCTTGCTCTAGAGTTACCCACACCAGCCAAACAAGTGGCCTTCTTCTTAGATGGCTTACTAAGCACCAACTTAAGATCATATGTGTACTTGAAAGAGCCCAGATCCATAGAAGAGTGTGTGCAGATGTGCATCGACATAGAAGATAACTTGGGTGAGGAGTTAGGATTTTCCAAACTCTATAAGGATTCTGATAGTTCTACTAGTCATACCTCGAGAGTCTCCACGAAAATAGATGAGATAGTTAAGCAAGTTGCCAAGAAGCTAGGAGTCCAAAATAGACAAACACCAAGGGTCACCTCATTGAACCGATGTTATACTTGCAGAGGGGACCACATGGCTAACATTTGCCCAATGCAAAACCCAAACATAAGAGAAAGGAATGCCCCATACTGCACTATTGAAAGGAAATACACAAACCATATGGCTCAAGATTGTTCCTAGAATAGGCAGGCTGTCAGACAAAATTATCAGCAACCTTACCAACAGGGTAGGTATCAAAACCAATACCAAAAACCATATTATCGACCACAACAGCAATATCAGGCATCATATAGGCCACAACCAATCCTCGAAACCACCACCAGCTCCTGCCAATGTGATTCTAGTTAAATACGCAATGGCAGAGGAGAACCCTAATAGAGCATTGGTGCCACTAACCCCATTGGTCTAAGAAAATGACTCTCATGCTCATAGTTCAGACTACTCCCATGAAGGTAGTCCACATGCTTGTTACACAGAGTTACCTGAGCATAGTGAGATTTACTCGTATCAATATGAGGCACCACCTATGGAACAAAATTGGGAGCCTGAATACTCCAATGTTATGTATACGAATCCAAAGCCCAGGCCCCAGTTGAGACAAGTAAGACCACAAGCCCCTAGAGGACCATGTTTTAGATGCCACGGTGACCATTTCATTCGTGAATGTCCCCACTCACCAACTCTGGGACAAGGACAGAACATCACAATACAAGGTTTTTGTCTTGAGTGCGGCAAAGACCATCTCCCGAAAGATTGTCCAAGGAACCCCTCTAGTGCACCCAAGGTTACACCCATTAATGTGGTAGGCTTAGTGGTAGATTCAAGCACCAATAGGAGTAATGTGGCTCCTGTACAAGCAGTCACTAGAGCTCAAGACTTAAAACAAGATAAGCCAGTTAAACAATCAGAGTCAAGTGAATCAGGGAGCCTAGTAAGTGGAAAACAAGAACATGGAAAGATACTAGAGAGAAGGCCAATCGCAAGTGGAATAAAAAGCTATCAGAACTAGAAGAAAGCTTGAAAGAGGAGAAAACAAAAATAGAAGACATTGCATCTCAAAATCCCTCACACGTTGAAGCTCCATCCATACCACCTCATCCTACCCCACCACCCATTGTAAATAGACCAGAACCAGGGTCTCTTCTTGCAGATCCAACCCTAGAAGGCTTGGACATGATGTTCAAGGCCTACCACGCTCGACTTCAAGAAGGGCCAATAGCTGCAAACCTAGACAAGAGTTACCCTAGAGCAGATTTAGAGATTGAACAAACAAAAATGTGCATGAAAATGGTAGAGTTAGCTCAAGCTATGCTTGAGACCAGTAAATCATTCAATCAAACAAACTCTATCAAACCGGATTTGCATTTCCAAGGCTTACTAGAAAAACTAGAGCAGTTGGTAAACAAGCCCCAGGTTTCTTTACCTCCACAAGCTCAACCAATAGTTGAAAGGGAAAGCTCATCGCCAACAAAAGCTTATGTTCCTGATTTTGTGGATGATGAAACACCTCTTTCAATTCAGTAGTACTCTCTAGAGTTCTTGCGGGAAATACAAGAAGAGAAATGGGCCAAGAAGAAGGGTAATTCCCCGCCTATTCCTAAGATTGATGACCTTCATGATCAATTTCCCCAAGACATTCCATCTATTTATTGGATACCAAGCAGAGCAACAAGAAGATGAAAGATTAGACTTTGAATCTAATTACTTTCAAGAGTTGCCACAATTCACAGGCCCATGGGAATCTGAATCTCTTCAGATCAGAGCTCCCACAATATTATCATCTCACTATAGAAGAGCTGCTCAAAGAAAAACCTGAGCTATGGAATCATGTGAAGGATCAGGTTCCAGCACTTGAATCCAAAATGCCAAAAGCAGGCTCTAAGCAAAAACTAGAGATATCTCTCGATAAAATAGGAGACATGAGCGAAGGTGAAGAAGGTAATACTTATCTTCCGATCACCTACTAGGGCTACACAACCAAAGCAATCGTAGATTCAGGTGTTGGTGTTGCTATTGTGACCACCTCATTGTGGAAGCGATGGGGCAAACCCACCTTAAGACCAACTAGAATGAAGCTTCAAATGGCAGACGATCATTTTGAAAGACCTCTAGGATTGCTCGAAGGGATAACTCTAACCACTTGTGGTGTAGAGTTTGAGCACACCTTTGCTATATGTGACTTTGAGAAAAATAATGTCTATGAACTGACCCTAGGAAGACCCTTCCTACGACAACTACAAATAGTAAAAGATTGGGGAACCAACTCCTTGTACTTACAACACTTAGGGGTTACAACCACGGTCAATTTGAAGGATTACACCTTCAGAGATGTACCACCCCTACAATGGAATCCTATCCACAAAGCGAAGGAAGATTCCATCTCTGTGCATTCTGGAAGTTCACCTGGTCCATCATGGCTACATGAAGATACTCATTTGTGGATGTGCAAGGTCGTAGAGGAAGAGGAAAAACGCTTAAAGCCGAGAGAAGAAGGAACTTCGTTAGGAGATAGACCAGTTAGAGATAGATGGACATTGTGGTCAATGAAGAACAATGGACAACTCATTGTGATGAGGAGGGTTATGATATTTCTATGTTCATGTGTCAACCCTTGCTAGATGAATGTGATCCTAGTGGTGTCATAGAAGTAGAAGAGAACGATGACGATCTAGAGTCCATTGTGATGGATAGTTGCTTTAATTCAGAGAAGCACTATCTAGAAGATATACGAGTATTTACCCAAAAAGAAGAAGAACCTCTCACAAGCATTAAAACAGTAGATTCAAAACATGGAAGTGAAGGAGGTCAAAAGAAAAAGAAAAGAAAAGTAGTGAAACAAGAAGACGAGGAATCATTGTTTGAAGTACCAGAGAATTTCAAGAAATATGAAGTTGAAGACCTAAAAATTTTGGTACGAATGCCTAAGAGAGAGGCCATCGTAGGAGAATTATATGATAATAAAGAAAAAACTAAGAAGATTGTGGTAACCATTGAAGGGAACGAAGAGCGATGTACATACATAGGAGACAATCTAAGTGCAAAGGAAGAAGCAGAGCATGTAGCTCTATTAAGGGAATATAGGGATGTGTTTGCATAGCACTATAGAGATTTGAAGGGAGTAGATCCAAAAATTTGCTCTCATACGATCCCCATGACCGCTGATGCCAAGCCCACCAAACAAAAGCCCTACACATATAATGACACTTATGCAGCTAAAATCAAAGAAGAAATTGACAGGTGGATTGAAGGTGCATTTATCTATGAGATTGAGCATACTGAATGGGTGTCTCCCATTGTAGTGGTGCCCAAGAAGAATGGAAAGTTGCGAGTGTGTATTAACCTTAAAAAAGTTAATGCCGCTACAATTAGAGATAGCTATCTGCTTCCAATCACTGAACATTTATTGGAGCGTGTTGTTGGCAAGGAAGTTTAAAGCTTTCTTGATGGATTTTCAGGTTACAACCAAGTAGCCATTGCCCCAAAAGATCAACACAAAATGGCATTTGCCATAGAATGGGGAATCTTTGCATTTTGTGTGATGCCATTTGGGCTCACTAATGCACCCACAACATTCCAGAGGCTCATGTGTCATGTCTTCAAAGAGTTCTTGCGAAAGAGCTTAGAAGTATATGTGGATGATTTATGTGCTCATTCCCAAGAAAGAAGATACCACATCCTTGCGCTCAGACAGATCTTCAACAAGTGCAGAGAATATCGAGTGTGTCTGAACCCAAAAAAGTGCATGTTCATGGTACGACAAGGTAAAATCTTGGGTCACATCGTTTTTAAGAATGGAATCTCAACACATGAAGATAAATTAAGATCCATAGCATAGTTTCCAAGGCCAAGGAACATTAAAGAGGTACAAGCTTTTATGGGCCATTGTGGATATTACCGTAGGTTTATCCACATGTATGCAATCATAGCTAGACCTCTTTATGCCTTGTTGACAAATTTTGAGTGGAACGATGAATGTGAAAATTCCTTCAATGAGCTCAAGAGACATTTGTGCACAGCGCCAATACTAACCACTCCCAATTGGAATAAACCATTCCATGTCCATGTGGATGCATCCAATCATGCCATACGATGTGTGCTAGCACAACCCATAAGTGAAGGAAATTTAGATTTGCCCATAGCATATGCTAGTAGACAATTAAACCAAGCTGAAAGAAATCATACCACAAATGAGCGAGAAGGATTAGGCATGGTATAAGCTGTGAAGAAGTTTTGACACTACTTATTGGCCAACAAGTTCAAGTTTTTCACTGATCATCAAGCTTTATTATATTTGGCCAGTAAACCTTGCAATACAGGATGCTTAGTAAGATGGTTCCTCTTACTAATGGAATATGACTTTGAAGTTGTTGTTAGGAAAGGTACAACCCACCTTAGGGCAAATCACCTTTCTCGCATCACTTCAGGAGAGCCACCACAAGGAGTGTCTGATGAGTTGCATGATGCATATCTGTTCAATTTAGAAGTTGTTCCTAAATGGGCAAATAAGTTGGTACCTGTCCTAACCTTTGGACCCGCGAATAAGAATGTGAAACAAATAAAGAAGAAATTGTAACATCACAAAAATATCACATATTGGTAGGAAGCATGTACAAACAAGATACGGAAGGTCTACTAGCTTTTTGTGTCAAGGACGATGAACATAGCAGTTGGTTGCAACAAGCCCATGAAGGATTGCTAGGAAATCACTATTCTAAACAATGAACATTGCAGAATCTGAAACGTTTATGAGTGTATTGGCCTAGTATGGATAAGGAAATACATGCGTGGATTAAGAATTGTCCAGCATGCAAAGAAAAACCCCTAGTGGAGCATGCTACCCTTTATCATGTATCGTTAATTCCATATTGGAGCGCTCCATTGGTAGAATTTATGAGATCCTAAACACTACCTACTGAGGCAAGAGTGGACATATGTTATGGAATAAGTACAATAAGCCAATTTAGGCATGCACCTAGAATACCTCACATGGAAGCTGCCAAGAGGATCTTAAAGTATCTAAAGAGTACTATAAATGAAGGACTATTTTGTCCATTCACATCTCATTGGGATATCAAGCTATATTCTAATGCAGATTGGGTTGGCTCAAGAGATGATAGGAGGAGCACTTCTTGCAACTTATCTTTTGCAGGTTCAAAGCTAATTTTGTGGTCATCAAAGAAACAACCAACTATGGCATTTTCATCAACTGAAGTAGAATATAGAGGCTTAGCAAATGCAACACAAGAGGCTATGTGGCTCAAGCTACTTTACGTAGATTTGGGATTACATTTTTATACTCCAATGATTGTCGGAGATAGCACTAGCTCACTTCATTTGGCTGCTAATCCTGTATATCATGCAAGGACTAAGCACATTGAAGTGCACTATCATTATGTAAGAGAGAAGCTACTTAGCAAGTAAATCCAATTGTCCTATGTATCAACCAATTTGCAATGTGCAGATATGCTAACAAAATCTTTGGATGGAACTAAGATGAACAAGTTCAAGATGATGATTGGCTTGCAAGAGTTAGGAGGAATCAAATTTCGAATTACTTGGTAGGTGATTGATGAGAAAGCAAGTCCTAAAGTTTAGGATTCACTTTATGGTAAGAGCCTAAATTTGAATTCAAAAGTTGGCTCCAACTCGAAGCTATAAAAATGGATCAAAATCTCGCGTGAGCAAGAGCCCAATTTGGAGATTGTTTTGAGAGGGGTTTTTTGTGATTAGTGAGCTCGTTCTACAGATCTATCACTACCCTCACATTGTGCAATTATGCATTGCCATTTTCATTGTAATTCTTTGTCATTTAATACATATACATTGATCACATCTCTACTTCACTTCTCTGTCAAGTTCATCTGAGAATAGTGATCTTCGCATACTTGGTTCTCAGTGCATAATTGATCATTTCATGTGGTTTAAAGTGGTACACATTTAGAATACTGTCTATTTCATAGGTACAAAGTTTCATTCTCATTGCTTTTTTCAATCGTTGGATATCTTCACAATTTAGCTCACTAGTCTGCATATTGTTGAAGCCTGAAATTATCGAGATGGTCTATTGATTTTATAAACATAATTCTCATAATATAATTGATCATTTCAAGTTAAATAACTTGTGATTGATAGCTATCTAAGTCAATTAGATACTCCCAAAAGGAATTTGATCAATTGCTAGCAGGTTGAGAGTAGTGTTTGTTTTATTGAACATGTGTAGAGACCAAAATAGCAATTTTTAACTCATAGTTGAATTTTCTACTTATTTGTTTTGATCCATTGATTAGATAATTATACTCCAAATCACTTAGGTGATTATTTGTGATTTTTGGGAAGCTCAAAAGGTCTACTCTACTCTCCACAATGTGTTCTTAGCTAGTGTGAAGTAGGATTTTGTAGCACCAGTTCATCTCTAGAATCTATCCACCATCTCCTTAAACATATCACAAAAGAATCAAGATGAAGAAGAAGATGGAAAACCAAAGGAAAGCTCTATTTCTCAAAAGGAAAGATTACAATTGAGCTCAAAATCCCTTTCTCTTCATATTTTCCTCCTTATATACTTGGTACCAAAATATAACGATTTTCTACCTTTCTTTGTCTATCAAGCTATTCTAACACTTATGGATAGACCAAATGCACTCTTTTTCAACTCAAGGAAGACCCTTCTTTAGTTTTACAAAATTTAGAGTTTTTACAAGATATCTTTTGGCTATATGCAAGGAAGAAATGCTTTCTTTATTTACTCCTTCAACATCCTTCCCCTCCTAAACCTTTTGATGTCCTCATCAAAACGTCTATATATAGACTTTCGGCTATCGATTTCTAGAGAATCCTACTTTTTACTATGTATTTCCTAGAGCTTTATGTATTTTTTGTTTCTTCAGAATTGATATTATTTACAATCTTTGTCATTGCTCTTTGCCAATTGACAGCTACATTTGGAGCATCTACTATATTTTTGCTTTGATATTCCAAAAAATGCTTTCATTGGCCACTATTCTTGCCTGGGGACCTAGAGAGACTCTACCAAAAGTCTCTAAGTTTGTTTCAAAAAAGCCGGTTGAAAATGCAGCTTCAAACGTTAGTGGATAGATAATATGCATGAAAATTACCTAGACAATATATGCCATTAGAGAGAGTTTGTCTAGCATTTCACTCAAATCAAATAGGAGTGTGTTAGTGCCAGAATGGAAACCCAAAAATCTCAAGGTTTTGATGTTGACCTCTAAGAAGCTTTCCAAACATGCTTTTATCATCTTTAATATTCTTATCTATACAATTATTGCAAAATCTTGCACCTCTTGCATATCTAAAACAAATGTGTCAATTATATTGAATATATATGATTTGGTTGGCCAGCCACCTGTAGAGGACCTACTAACGGGCACATGAAAAGTATGTTGGATTCAATCAAAGGCAAATAGAAGCCTTTGTCCATACATGCCGACATTCTTTGTGCTCTACCAAAAATTCCCTCCTCCATCGAGGGTTTACTTTATGAAAGAATGCTTTTGAGAAAATGAAATGGCTATTTTAGTATTCTAGAAAATAATCTAGCTCCTTGCCCAAAATACGAGTTTGATATTCTTTAATGGAATCTTGTGGATATGGTAAGGGGACATCCGAGATATAAAAATTGGATAGTGTCTGAATGGGTTGTTTTATTTTTTGTAGTAAAAACCTAATAAGTTTCAATTCATATATGTCATATAATTCTCTTAGATATCGGATTCTACTATTTCTATCTATAAATAATGTAGCAGAGGGTTTATCTTGCTCCTGATCTTGATTATCAAATGTTTTATTTATTTATGTCTCCTGTGTATCTTCCATCCATGTGTCTGGAATTAGACTGGCTCTCTATTTCTCCAGTTATTGAACTTCTTTGTGAGCTTGATCTCTAATTAATCTTTCCATTTCTTTAACTTTCTATTCCCATGCTTTCATTTGCAGGAAATCATTTTGAATATGTATATTACATCTTTGCATTTCTTCTTCAATTTGATCCTTGAATCTTTCATATTCTTTTGATATATCTTTTGCCAACTTTAGTACTTTGTTTGCTTGCTCCTATGTTTCCTCCTTTGGTTTCCTCCCTCTTAAGTTCTTGATCCTCTCTTTCCAATTCTTTAATTCTTTCTAGCTCATCATTGCCTTGTTCTGCTGTCTGGATCTAACATGGACAAATTTTCTTCATTGTGCTCTTTGACTTTCTTAAAAGAGGAATATAAAATATTATATTTTCTTTTGAGATTCTCAATATCCTTGTCTTTACCTTGGTAGTCTTGCTCCCTTCTTTGATATTGTGCTTGCATTGCTTTTACTTCTGATTCCCTTTTTTGTAGTAGTGCTTAACATCTATTTATCTCTTCGTGCTTGGCTACACATTCCTCTTGGTTTTCTTGTATTTCTTTGTTTCTTTCTTGTATCTTCTTTTCAAACTTTGACTTCAAAGTGTGATTTTTTTCATACATATCCTTCATTTTGCTTTCCTATCACCACTTCTTGAAGATTCATTTTGATAATTTCATCTTTGAGATAAGAGTTATCTTTCAAGAGAGACTAATTTTGATTTTGGAATCTTATTATTTGTTCTTTATCCTAAATGTGAAGCTTCTTCTAAATCCTCTATCCTCCTCCATCTTTAGGCCTGCTAATGATCCTTAAGAAAAGCTCTCCATATGACTTTTTAACAATAGTTTTGTCTCCATAAGCTTTTCATCTCATTCATCCTCATTTTGTAATGGAATTTGCAATTCAGTTTCTTTTTGTTCGCCTATCTCTGCCTCAACTTGGGTTTTTGGTATTTCTTCTTCTTCATTTTCTAAGGTCTCTTGTATAACATTGCTCTTTGCTTCATGGCTAATCTCTTGTAAAGTGAATTTAGGGCTCTTTGCTACAACCACCCTAAATCTTGTATACTCTTCTTATTTTTCTACTTCTTCTTGAGCTTCTACTTCCTCCATTTCTACATCTTCATTGATGTTCACATCAGTGGTGAAATCCATTGATTCTTCTTGGCTATCTTCTGACTCTGTTTGAGATTCTTCTTCAAATTCTTCACTATTCTCTCTGTCTTTTATTTTTTCTTTAGTGGTCAAAACCACAATTTGTTTCTATTCCTCTTCTACCTTGTCTTGAACTTCTTGAATTTCAAAGCCCATTGAAGCATTGAATAAGTTCCATGTTGGGTTCTAGCTCCAATTCTTTCAATTTTTGGATGTCAAAAGGAGACATTTCAATATCCTAAAGGAACTAAAATCCCCCTTCTCTTATGTCTTCGCTCTTGATTTCTTGCTCTTCATCTTCCTCTTGCTCCTGAGGTTGTGGTACACACATTATCTGCATGTCTTGTCTATGTACCAAACTTGATCCTCCTTATAGTAGATTTTTCGATGGTTCTAAGAGAAAAGGTGGTATTTGTTCATATTTTGTATTTTCCTCTAGTTTTTTTCCATGCCCCTTCCCGCTTGCTTTTATCATTTCTATTGGAGTTTGAGGAACAACATGAACAACATAAGGAAGGAGAAGAAGCTTAGAGCACAACACACAAAACTGAATCTACTACCACTAGAATGTACAAAGATACATGACCCGTTATGGTTATAGGCATATATACAAGCTGCGGGATAAAACGAAAGAGGGAAAAGTGCCCCAACAGTCCTAATGTGTTCACACACATCACTACCTAAATATGTCAACAAATCCCCCTTGGGAGTGATGCGGTGAACAAGGAATTGACTCTCATGTATAAGGAAGTGCCAAGCTATGTGGAATCAATACACAAAAGGAAGTAAGCGCAAAGATTTGTAGAAAGCTTCAAACTTCTCCCTAGGTTGAGCCTTTGTCAAAAGGTCTGCAATGTTCTCCTATGTCAGCACATATGGAAAACTGATCTCTCTAGCAGAGAACCTCTCCCTAACATAATGATAGTGCACAATGTGCTTAGTGTGAGCATGGAACATAGGGTTCCTAGCAACTTCCAATGCACTCTGACTATTAGTGAATATGGTGGTGGTAGAAGACTGACCAACACCCAAATCAGCCATAAGTCATCTCAGCCACACACACTCAACAATCACTGTGAAATCTTCCCTATAGTCAGCCTCACAACTAGAAGTGGCCACACTCGGCTGCTTGTTGCTCAACCAAGATATACATGACCTACCACTCATAAAGCAAAAGCCACTAGTGGACACACAAGTGTCATAGCAATCAGCCCAGTCAAAGTCAGAAAAAGCATGTAAATGTCACAATAGTGATCCTCGCTTCGGATAAAACAATCCAAGTAGCCGAGTACCACTCAAGTAGCAAAGGATGCACTTAACCACCTGCCAATGCTTCACACCTAGGCAATGGATAAATGTGCTCATCTGTGAGACAAAAACGTGAATATCTAGCCGAGTAATGCATAAGTAATTCAAGCATCCAATAGCATGCTGATAGAGAACAACATCAAATGCATCTCCAACATCATCAATACTCAATTGTACATATGTCCCCATAGGATTGGCAATGGGTTTACAGTCTTCAAGGCCAAAATGCTATAATAATGTGTCAATATATTTGGTTTGACAAAAAACTATTCTACCATCAACCTGCATAAAGTGAATACCCAAATAATGATGCAAATGTCCCAAATCTGACATCTCAAATGAGGCATGCAGATAAGCCTTAAAATTAGCAATATGCTTCTCATTAAGTCTAGTGAGCAGCATGTCATCAACATACTCAACAATGATCAGAAGCACATCATTTGCACGCTTAACATATAAGATGCTCTTAGTTGTACTATTCTCAAAACCATGTGCAATGAGATAGGCATGTATCTTTTCATACCAAGCATGTGGTGCTTGCTTTAAACCATATAATGCCTTTTTCAACCTACACACTTGGTTTTCATGCCCTTTCTGCACAAATCCACGGGGTTGAGAAACATACACTTCTTCATGCAAGTCACCATTCAGAAATGCAGTTTTGATGTCCAACTAATGTACATTCCAACCATGGTGGGTTGCAAGTGCACAAATGCTACGAACAGTAGTCATTCAACAAGTAGGAGCAAAGGTCTCATCAAAATCAATGCCTCTTTCCTGAGCATAACCCTTTGCAACAAGTCTAGCCTTATGCCTTTCAACTGATCCATTCGGATTATGCTTTAGCTTGTATACTCACTTAGTGCAAATGGCCTTCTTGCCAGGAGGCAAGTCATATAAAGACTAGGTACCATTCTTCATTATAGCATCATACTCAGATTGCATAGTAGCCATCCAATTTTTTGAATTTTGTGCTTCATCAAACAAAAAAGGCTCATTATCATTAAAGAGACTAGAGGCAGCCATAGCATAGCAATTTGATGCAAAAGAGGCACTATGAGAGCTTGAACAAGTATGATATGATAGAGGTTTATCTAATTTGTTGTCACACAAATTTTGCATGAGCCATTTTGGCATAATTTTTGCCTCCTCAATATCAACTCTCTCATCAACAAGTGCATCATGTAAATCTGCACCAGAAATCGAATGATTTGCATCATCACATGAAACCTATAAAGACTGAGAAGTTGTCTCATTAGGACCAACACTAGACTGTCCACCTGTAAAAAGAGGCAACAAAGTATCATACATATCTTTGGAGCTAACTGATGTCTCCTTAGTACATGAAAGTAATGGATGAATAGCATCTTCCACAAAGAAAACATCATGGTTAACCAGAATGCATTTAATATATGGATGATACCTACAATAGTATTTACTTTCAGAATTGTACCCAATAGAAATACATTTCACTCCTTTATCATCCAATTTCCTACATTGTTGTTCAGGCACTAATGCATATGCCAGACAACCAAAAACATGCAGATGAGCAATAGATGGCTTGCGGTCATGCAAAGCCTCATGTGGAGTGATAGATTGCAATGATTTAGTGCAACACATGTTAAGTATATATGTTGCACACATAACAGCCTCAAGCTAGAAACTGTGCTAAATCCTGACTCTTCACCATACACCTAACCCTCTCCATGAGTGGCATGTTCTTCCTTTCAGCAACTCCATTATGATGAACTATACATAGCACTAAACACTGATGTTTTATCCCACTTTCAGCTAGAAATGCATTAAAGTCAAAGGACATATGTTCCCCCCTTGATCAAAATAGAGGTGCCCATTTCACATGCTGACATATTTTCAGCCAAAACCAAAACGTGTTTGAATCACAAAAATATTTCAGACTTTGCTTTCAATGGATATACCCATGCATGCCTGGAAAAATCATCAATGAAGTCATGAAGTAAAGATAGTTTCCAAAAGAGGGTGTCTACATGAGACCACATACATCACTGTGAACAAGCTGTAATTTCTGAGTAGCTTGAATTGAACCATCTTTTGGGAACAAGGAACATTACATTTTGTCCAAAACATAGCCTTCATAGAAATGTTTACAAGGTGCCTCAAGTTTGGGCAGAGAGAATACCGTTTCAGATTTCTGTAGGCATAGCAAACTAGCAAAAATCAAATGACCAAAGGGTGCATGCCAAAGCTTTGCATCTGACAAAGCCTAAGAATTATGTACTACACATGATGAATCATTGAGAGATTTTTCATAGCCTATGAGCTTATATAGACCATGACATAAAATGCCAGAAGCAATAAAACTGTACATCTATCATCAACAAATTTTACAACCAAGCCAATCTTGGCTAAAGCTAAAACTGAGAACAGATTCTTCTTGATCCCTGGCACAAATAATGTTGGTTCAATTAAAACCAAGCCCACATACTTGCTTAATTAGCTCATGCTTGATCTATTGGCATAAGTTATGCAAGGCTTCATATGATCAACATCTTGTAAAAATCCTTCACATTTATCTTTGTAAAAGTAGTCCAAATCCACATGGAGTTAGGAAGCTCTAAAATCATGAATCATTTGGTTGTTGAAAGATCAGGTAATCTATCCTATATTTTAGGATTCAACTTTTAGGTATATGTTTGAATTTGAATTAAAACTTTGGCTCCAAGAATAACTATAAGAAGAGGATCAAAAAGACCCCTATGCATCTCGAGCCCATGTGATCATTTTAAAGGACATTCATTGTGAAATGAGAGCTTATCTCATAGCTCATTCACCTCTAGCACATTGAGCAATGTATGATTGCCAATGACATTGTATTTGTATGTGATTTAATACTTATATGATCATTACATTCTCATTTCACTTCTCTATTATAACTCCATCAGAACAATGATTTTCACAGAGTTTGTTCTCAGTGCTCCTTTCCGCATTTTCCATGATTTGAAGTATCATGGATTCAGCATACTGTCTATTATACAACTACAAAATTTCATTATCATTGCTTCTCTGGATCCTGAGATATTAACATATCTTTGCTCACTAGTCTATTGACTATTGCAACCCGTAAATATCAAGATGATGCTATGATTTTCTAAACCTCTTTCTTTGTTTATAGTCCATCATTTTTTTATGAAATCACTCATGATTGATATCTTAGTAACTGAATTAGAGTTCCCCAAAAGGAATTAACCCAATTGTTGTTGTGCTTAGGGAACTGTTCAAAACATTGAATAGGTGTAGGAACTAAAATAGCAAGTTTTTGTTCTTGGATCAACTTCCTACCTATTTCTTTTGATCCATTGATTAGAGGATCACCTTCCAAGTAACATATATGAATATTTGTGATCATTAGCTAGCTAAAGAGGCTCACAACACTCTCCAACCATCATTCTTAGCAGGTGTGAAGCAGGATCTAGCAACACCACTTCATCTCTTGTGACTATCCACCATCTCCTTCAACAGTGGTATCAGAGCAACAACAAACAAGATGGAAGATGGATTTCCATCTTTCATTGATAAATTTGATAGGAACAACTACTCTACATGGTCACTTAGGATGTAAGTCTAACTTCAAGGGAGAAGTCTAAATGGATACATCTCAGGAGATGAAGAGATGCCAATCTTCAGGAGCAAGAATCAACCCACAAGAGAAGAGCAAGAAAAGTTGACCACATGGTGTCCAAAGGATGCTCTTGCCAGGTCATATCTAATAAGGGTGGAGGCAACTACAACCATAACTACAATCAAGGCTACAACAACAACAATTATGAAGTAGGTTTTAGAGGAAGAAGGTACTACAACAACTATAATGAGGACCAAGAAAACTCATTACTCATCATGAACATGACATATAAGCAAGGTAAAGATGATGAGCATCTTTTCTATATTGACTCAAGTTGTTCCAATCATGTGGCTAGAAATGTAGTCCTATTATCTGATCTTGAACAACCCAAAGGGAAGCATGAATTACAAATAGGTGATGATACTAAACACTGAGTCAAAGAAATTGGAAATGGCAAAACATCTAATGGTAGTATGAACCTTTTGAGTAAAGTTCTCTATGTGGTAACTATAACAAAAAACCTTATTAGTGTTGGGTAGATTGTTAAGAAAGGTTTGCAGGTTAGATTCCCTAAGTATGGAGCATATGTGGAAGACCCCCAACAAGGCTTCAAGAGGATTGCTAAAGGTGAGAAGTCTAGTAGATTATTCACATTTGAGCTTGAAGGCACAAGAAACATAGCACTATTCAATTATAGAGATCAAACCTTATCGCAGTTAGAAATATGGCACAAAAGGCTAGGACACATAGGAGAAAGAACTTTGAAGCAAATATGCGGGGATCAAAGTGTGCTTGGCATTCCCAATGTGACCAAGCAACATATGATATGACACCCTATGAAGCATGGAATGGCAAGAGACCCTCATTGGACCATTGCAAAATATTTGGGTGCATTGCTTATGCACACATTTCTTCACAAATCAGAGGAAAGCTTGACCCTAAAGCTAAATATATTAATTGGGTATGATCGAAACCAAAAGGGGTATAGGCTATACAATCCCACGAACAAAGTATTTATAGTTAGTAGGGATGTAGTGTTGGATGAAAATAATTCATGGTTTGAAGTTGATTGCAGGAAATTCAAGTTACCATATGATTTGAAAAATGATTTTCCAACCCTCAATCAAAAAGATCAACACTTAGCAAAAGATATCAACTCAGAGGATGAAGAACAGATTGACTTCAAGGCTTGGAAGTTAAGAGGCAAGATCAAACTCAAGCAATTAGAAGACATACCAGAGTCTTCCAATCAAGCACTAAGGAGATCACAAAGAGAAAGCAAAAATCCCTTAAGGTATGGATATGATACATCATTAGTCACCAACCATTCTATGTATATCACTAAAGACACTATGGCAAAAGATCCTTCTCCATTTGAAGAGGCTAGAAAGAAGAAAGAATGAAGAAAATCCATGCAGGAAGAAGTGGACGCGCTTCAGGAAAATCATACCTAGGATCTGACTCTCAAGAAACTAAGCATGAAGGTAATTCGATCTAGGTGGATTTACGAAATCAAAAAGAATTCACATGGCTCTATCAATAGGTTCAAGGCAAGGTTGGTGGCAAAGGGATTTGCCCAAACTCATGGAGTGGACTATGAAGAAACTTTCTCACCTGTGGCAAAGATGCCAACAATTAGGGTTTTGGTAAGTGTTGTTGCTTCTAAAAATTGGAATCTATATCAATTCGATGTCAAGAATGCATTCTTAAATGGATGGATATCAAAAGAAGTGCATATTGTTGACATATCAAGCTCAACATGTGATGATCCAGGATGACACATACAATTTTTCGTTTCTTTGACATGTATAGTGGTCACATCGATATATGTCAGGGATACTTCATTGAGATTTATTAGATTTATATACCAAGAGTGATGGCACATTTATTCCTTGCCAGCTCACTCATTCGCGGACATTAGGTTTTTCCTTATGTACTGATCTTTATATATTGCACTTGGTGTATTCTTGTTTTTTAGGTCATTCTTGTACATTCCTTTTTATGTACTAGAAGAAGAAGAAGATCCTTCTTCCTTGCCTCAATCTGTGTGTGTGCTTTTCCTTGAGAGTGAGAGTGTGTGTGAGCTCTCTTCCTTATCCCCTTCCTTGTGACATAGTATCAGAGCGAGCGTGGCTGTAGAGAGCTCGTGGAGAAGGGGACGGTGAAGAGTACACAGCAAGGCGTGGAGAAAACGTGACTCACAAACGACCTCCGTTTGCTACAAAACTCGGCATGAAGTTAGAATACCTCAAAATATTTTCGAGCGTTATCCCTTTAGGGTCACTCGTTTTTTTTAGATCGAAGTTTCGGAGCCATCTTGACCTCCATTTTGAGCCTACAAGGTGGGACCCATAGAAAAACTAGGTCAGTTTCAAAAACTATAACTTGCATTGTGTTTGAAACACTCATATATTCCAGATCCAAAATTTCAAGCGATTCGATGTACTATTGATACACGAAAACTGTGTTTTTTTTATATCGAATTATCATGTCATAGTGCGACAGTGCTCAAGCAAAAGTGTTGCTTGTAGTATTTTGCAGTGTTGTGAATTGTTGCAGAAATGGCAAACGTAGATGGAATGAGTCAGCTTATGAGCGATAAGCTAGACAAGAAAAACTTCCATGCTTGGAGATTCAAAATGACGAATTTCCTGATGGGAAAAGGCTACTGGAAGTACATCGAAGGAGAGAATGAAAATGATCCGTAGTTACCCGAAAGGAATCAGACTACAGATCAGGTAAGAGCATATCAGGAATGGAATCAAGGAGCACAAAAGGTAATGTGCTGGCTATCTATTAGCATACAGGATAGCATGATTGGACACATACAGGATGCCAAGACTCCAAAAGAGGCTTGGAACAGTTTGGTCACATTGTATGAGACCAATACAAAGGCACGGAAATTGCAACTCAAGAATGAACTGCATGCATTAGAGAAGAAGAGCATGTCGGTAAGTGACTACACCTTGAAAACCAAAAGCATATGTGAGTCACTTGCATCTATTGGCATGAATGTAGACGATGATGATAAGGTGGAAGTGTGTCTTCGTGGTTTAGGAGCTGCATATAAGCAGTTCAGAACTTCTATACAGACCAGGGAAAATATTCCAAATTTTGTTGATCTCGTATCTATGCTGATTGTTGAAGAAAAGAATCCTGGTGAGGATTCAAACTCCCAAGGAAAATCTAGTTTTGAGCAAGTATTCTACTCTGGTAGAGGAGGCAAAGGTAGAGGTTTTGGAAGTGGAAGAGGAAATAGTTATCAAGACCAAAGTCAACAACAGAATCATGCAAGAGGAAGAGGATAGTTTCGAGGTAGGGGGAGCCAAAGAGGCCACAGAAATTTCCAAAGAAATGATTCAGGTAATGACACTAAAGGATTTTGGAATGGTTGTAAACCTAGACACTTTGAACGTGATTGTAGGTTGAAGAATCGAAATAACAGAAGGAAGCAGAATAACTATGCATCCATAAGTGCAGATGATTCTAAGAAGTTGTTCATGGTTCAACATCACATGATGAATACAATGTCTGCTAATGTTTCAAAATCAAATGATAATGTTTGGTATGTTGATTCAAGTGCTTCAAATCACATGACCATTCATGTGGAATGGTTTAGTACTTTGCAGAAATTGTCAGTTCCTGGATATGTTGAAACATGTGATGACACATCACATCCTATTGAGCATACAAGAAACATAGCACTATCGATGGAGGATGGAAAGGTAAAACATCTCGTTGATGTGCTGCATGTTCCAAATATAACAAAGAATCTAGTTTCTGTTCGAAAAATGGTTGACCAAGGATTACAAGTCAGGTTCAATGCTGATGGATTATATGTAGAAGAGTACAAGCAGGATGGACGATTGGTTACCAAAGGAAACAAAGTGGGTAGGATGTTCACCTTAAATGTGAAGATTCCTAAAATGAATGCAGCCATGTTTGCAAAAGGTGCAGAAGTTATTGCAGATATAGAGATGTGGCACAAACAGATTGGACATGCAAACTTTCAAAGGCTGAAATTGATGCAGTCAAAGGAGACTGACTGTCCATGGACTACCAAATTTCAAAGTTGCCAAAATGCAAAAGGTATGTGCAGCATGTCAATTTGGTAAACGGTCAAGAGCATCATTTCCACATGACAAGCATGTTAATGAGAATGTACTAGAAGTAGTACATACAGAAGTTTGGGGTCTAGCAAAGACCACATCTATGGGCGGATGCAGGTTTTATGTTACTTTCATTGATGACCATACATGCAAAGTATGGGTATATTTCATGAAAGAGAAGAGCGAGGTGTTCACTCACCTCTAGAATTTTAAAGCTATGGTGGAAAAGCAGACAGGGAAGTACATTCAAACATTAAGATCTGATGGAGGAGGTGAATACATGTCAAATGAGTTTAGCAGTTTTCTAAAAAATCATGGAATTTGGTGTCAGTTTTCATGTAGGTACACACCACAACTGAATGACGTTGTTGAACACAAAAATAGACATATTGCGGAAATAGCAAGAGCCTTGATGGCTGAGAATGCCTCATTGTTATTGGGCAGAAGCTATGCATAATGCTATATACATCATGAACAGAACTCCGACTACTATTGTACATCAAGTTACACCTGAAGAGAAGTTTACAGGTAAAAAGCCAAACTTATCACATCTAAAAGTTTTTTGTTGTATTGCATATGTACATGTCCCAGATGAATTGAGGATGAAGCTTGATCCAAAAGCAAAAAAGTGTGTCTTCATTGGATACTCCCTTGAGCAAAAGGGATATAAATGTTATAACCCACTCACAGGACACGTAAACATGAACAGAGATGTGGTATTTGATGAAGTGTCAAGCTTCTATGCAGATGCCAAAGAAGGACTGAATCTTGAACCAAATGACAAAGAAAATGCTGAAAAATCAAGTGTAGAATCTTAAGTTTTGAGTGGACCGGATGCATCACCAAGCAATAGTTCCAACTCAAATCCATGGAGTGGAAGATTGCGTGGAAAATTCAGTCCAACAAATTCATCAAATACATCTAAGGAAGGTAAAGAAAAGCTATCTGTAGTTCATAAAACATGTGCAAGTTTTGAAGACATTGATGGAGATTCAAGTGGTTCAAAAAATAGACTTGATGAGGAACTTGGACTGCCCTCTGTGAAGACTCCAGGAGTAAGAAGGGCACATGTAGATGATACAAGGAGAAGTGACCCAGGACCAAGAAGATCTGGGAGGATGCGGAATTCAACGATTGACGTATGACAGTTATATGGCTCGTCATTGTGCCTACATGAAAAAGGTAATACAAGATGTTGAACCTTCTTGCTTTGAAGATGCAATTGGAATTGCAGATTGGGAAAAAGCTATGGATGAGGAGATGGCTGCATTTTATGGAAATGATACATGGAAGCTGGTTCCATTGCCGCAAGGAAAGAAACCAATAGGCTACAAATGGGTTTACAAGGTAAATCATAATGCTGATGGTAGCATAAGCAGGTATAAAGCACGATTGGTAGCTAAAGGATATGCACAGACATATGGCATTGATTATGAGGAAACATTCAGCCCTGTAGCTAAAATGTCTATTTTCTGAACACTTGTTGCATTAGCTACAGGAAAAGGATGGACCTTGCATCAGATGGATGTGAAGAATGCTTTCCTACATCGTGAGTTATAGGAAGAAGTATATATGGACCAGCCACAAGGTTATAAAGATTCAAAGCATCCAGAATATGTTTGCAAGTTTCAAAAGGCTTTGTATTGGTTGAAGCAAGCCCCTCGTGCATGGCATGCAAGGATTGTTGATTACTTAACCAGCATTGGGTTTTCTATGTGTGATGCAGATCACTCACTATATGCAAGGAAGGTTGCTGATGGCATCACTATTGTGGCTATTTATGTTGATGATCTAATTGTAGGTGGTGATAATGAAGGAAGCATCAAAGAGGTAAAGCAATTTCTTATGCAGGAATTTGACATGAAAGATCTTGGTGTGTTGCGCTATTTCTTGGGCATTGAGTTTATACATATAGAAACACGTATATGGATGTCACAAAGGCAATATGCCTTGTCACAAAGGCAATATGCCTTGAATATGTTGTAAAAGTATGATATGGCTGATTGTAAACCAATTTCTATGCCATTAGATTAGAATTTGAAGTTGGGTACTACATCAGGTGAAGCATTGGAAAGTGCTACTATGTATAGGAAAATTGTGGGAAGTCGTATATATCTCACAATTACAAGGCTTGATCTAATTTATATGTTGTTGGACTTGAAAGTCGGTTTATGTAGGTTCCCAGGAAGCCACATTTGGATGCTCTGAGGCGCACTCTACGTTATGTGAGTGCTACTTTGGATCATGCATTGTTTTTATGAGGCTGGTGTAGATTTGCAGGTTTATGGATACATCGATGTAGATTGGGTTGGTAGCATTCCCCATAGAAGATCTACTAGTGGTTTTCTATTCTCACTTGGGAGTGCAGCTATTACATGGAGCAACAAAAAGCAACCCACTATTGCTTTGTCAAGTATAGAGGATGAGTATAGAGGTGTTGCAATGGCATCATGTGAGGCATCATGGCTAGAAATACTGCTTGCAGATTTAGGTGTGGAAATGGGAAAGATTATCACTATTTATTGTGATAATCTTAGCAGCATACAGTTAGCACCGAATCCTGTTTTCCATGCTAGAACAAAGCATATGGAGGTACATTATCACTTCATCAGAGAGAAGGTATTAGCAGGTGATATTGATCTTGTTTATGTGAGAACAGATGAGCAGATTGCTGATATTTTCACCAAAGCACTTAGAGTTGAGAAGTTGAAGAAGTTTTGGGAGATGCTTGGATTATAGGATATGGCATTGAGCTTGAGGGGGGGTGTTGAGATATCAAGCTCAACATGTGATGATCCAAGATGACACGTACCAGTTTTTTGTTTCTCTAACATGTATAGTGGTCACGTCGGTATATGTCAGGGATACTTCATTGAGCTTTATAAGATTCATCTACCGGGAGTGATGGCACATTTGTTTATTGCTATCTCACTCATTTGCGGACATTAGGTTTTTCCTTATGTACTGATCTTTATATATTGCACTTGTTGTATTCTTGTTTTTTAGGTCATTCTTGTACATTCCTTTTTATGTAATAGAAGAAGAAGACGAAGATCCTTCTTCCTTGCCTCAATCTGTGTGTGTGCTTCTCCTTGAGAGTGAGAATGTGTGTGAGCTCTCTTCCTTATCTCCTTCCCCATGACATATACGGCACAACCACCAAGATGAAGATGAAACATGTTATGTATGCAAGCTAAGGAAGGCACTCTATGGTCTCTAGCAAGCTCCTAGAGCTTGGAACCATATGCTTGTTACTTATTTGCAGGACCAAGGCTTTGTGGCAAGCAAGGCAGATTCTTCTTTATTCGTTAAGAAGAACAAATCAGAAGTTATCTACTTATGTTTCTATGTAGATGACATTATTATTACAGGGAATGATGCTAATGGCATCAAGCAGGTCAAGGCTCAACTAATGGAAGAATTTAAAATCAGTGATCTTGGTTTATTAACCTACTTCGTTGGCTTAGAGCTTGTGTACATAGATTCTGGTATATTTATCACTCAAAGAAACACATACATGATATGTTGGTAAAGTTCAAGATGGAGAACACTAAAATTGCAGGTACTCCTATGGGACTCAAACATAAACTGAGTTCTCATGAAGATGAACTACTTGATGATGTTACAGGTTATCAACAACTAGTGGGAAGTCTCAATTATGCTACTCTAACAAGAGTAGAAATTGCTTATGGAGTAAGTACATTGAGTCAGTTTATGCATACACCAAGGAAGCCTCATATGGAAGCTGCAAAAAGGGTGCTTGAGTATCTTAAGGGTACAATAAATGATTTGCATAGCAGCCATCCAATTTTCTGAATTTTGTGCTTCATCAAAGGAAACAGGCTTATTCTCATCAGAGAGACTAGATGCAGCCATAGCATAGCAATCTGATGCAAAAGAGGCACTATGAGAGCCTGATCAAGTACGATATGATAGAGGTGCATCTAATTTGCTGTCACGCAAGGTCTGCACCAACCATTTTGGCATAGTTCTTGCCTGCTCAATATCAGCTCTCTCATCAATAAGTGCATCCTATAAATTTGCATCAGAAATGGAATGATCTGCATCATCACATGAAACCTGCAAAGTTTGAGAAGTTGGCTCATTAGGACTAGCACTAGACTATCCACCTGTAAAAAGAGGTAGCAAAGTATCATACATGTCTTTGGAGCTAACGGATGTCTCCTTAGTACATGAAAGCAATGGCTGAATAGCATCTTCCTCAAAAACAACATCATGGCTAACCAGAATGCATTTAGTCTGTGGATGATATAGATGATAGCCTTTACTTTCAGAACTATACCCAATAAAAATACATTTTACTGCTTTATCATCCAATTTTCTGCGATGTTGTTCGGGCAACCAAAAACATGTAGATGAGCAACACATGGCTTGCGGTCATGCCAAGCCTCATATGGAGTGATAGACTGCAGTGCTTTGGTGGGACACCTGTTAAGTACATATGCTACACACGTGACAGCCTCAAGCCAGAAATTATGTGGTAAAGCCTGGCTTTTGACCATACACCTCGCCATCTCCATGAGTGACATGTTCTTTCGTTCAGCAACTCCATTCTGTTGAGGTGTATATGGCACTATACACTAGTATTTTATCCCACGTTCATCCAGAAATGCATTAAAATCAGAAGACATATATTCCCCCCCTTGATCAGAACGGAGGGTGCCCATTTTAAATGCTGACAGATTTTCAACCAAAACCAAAAACTGTTTGAAGCACATGAACACTTTGGACTTTGCCTTCAATGGATATACCCCAACATGCCTAGAAAAATCATCGATGAAGGTCACGAAGTAAAGATAATTCCCAAAAGAAGGTGTTTGCATAGGACCACAGACATCACTATGTACAAGCTGCAATTTTTGAGTAGCCCGAACTGAACCATCTTTTGGAAGGGATGAACACTTCATTTTGCCCAAAATATAGTCTTCACAAACATGTTTCCCAGGTGCCTCAAGTTTGGTCAAAGAGGACATGATTTCAGATTTCTGCACGCGTAGCAAACTAGCAAAATTCAAATGACCAAAGTGTGCATGCCAAAGCTTTGCATCTGACATAGCCTGAGAATCATGTACTACACATGCCGAATCACTTACAGATCTTTCATAGTCTATGAGTTTATATAGCCCATGACATAAAAGGCCAGAAGCAATAATCATGTCGCCATTTGATAGATCATGAATTGTACACCTATCATCAACAAATTTCACAACCAAGCCAATCTTGGTTAATGCAGAAATTGATAACAGATTTTTCTTGATCTCTGGCACAAACAAAGAATCTGACAAAGAGGACTTGTAGGCGCATGTAACAGTATTCCTTGTAGGGGAAGGCTCGAGTGAAGAGAAGAAACTACGCTGCAAGGTAATATGTTTGGTCGCCCCACTATCAAAGTACCAAACATCTGAGTCTACTGTACACATGCACTGCTCATGAGAAGATGGGTCAAAATTGCGAATAGTAGTAAACACCCATTCTTCTTCTTGCACAAGATTAGCAGACTCTATTTTTGGTGTAGAGGCTTCTGCAACAACCATTCCAGCCTCTTTCTTCTTTGCCTCTTTCGCAGCCAGTTTTGGATAATTCTTTATGATATGATCATTTCCTTTAGAGTACTTGCAAAACAATTTCTACTTTTCTGATTTCTTTTCATCTTTTTCTTCCCTCTTTGATTGTGAAAAATTACCAAATTTCTGCTTACTACTTGAAGAGCTCCATTTTCCTTTGCCCTTCTTACTAGCCAGGAAAGCTTGATCTGCAACATGCATAATGGACCTGTTCTTCCTGGACTGATCCTCCTGCAACAAAACAGAGACTAACTCCTCAAAAGACAAGGCATCTGGATTGCCTTTCATCATCAACTGAAGAGTAGAAGCAAAACTCTGATATGAATCAGGAAGACCATTTAGAACGGTTTGCACAAGTGAGCTATCTGGTATAACCTCATCAACAAAAATCAATTGTTCCTTCAAGTCTTTGATCTTTGTTAGAAAATTGTCCATAGAATCACCTTCATTCATGTGCTCACTCTCCAACTATTTTCAGAGGTAAGCAACACGAGCCTCATTTCTAGCTTGGTACAATGTGGTAAGTGTATCCCAAGCATCCTTAGCTATTCTGCAAGAGCGAATGTGAGGAATAATGGCAGGTTTGACACACAAAGCTATCAATGCATGTGCCTGGGCATCTCTGCCATCCCAACAAATTTTCTCTGTAGTAGGTGCAACAGAAACCGTAGCACGAACAGGAATATGCAGAATATCATCATCTTCGACACCTTCTGCCTCAGCTTCTGTACCTACA
Organism: Ceratopteris richardii; assembly: GCA_020310875.1. Taxonomy (NCBI): domain Eukaryota; kingdom Viridiplantae; phylum Streptophyta; class Polypodiopsida; order Polypodiales; family Pteridaceae; genus Ceratopteris; species Ceratopteris richardii. Next base: position 121,221,391 of record CM035421.1, read on the forward strand.
GCCGTAACAGTTGCAAGTCTAATAGGATGTTTTTCAACACCCTACACAATGTTCCATAGTAGTTTTGCAACCAATACATGTCGCATCATATAAGCCCATAACGGGTAGTTAGTACCATCCAACTTATCCTCAACATCCAACAGATGGAATACATCACTGCTTTCAACCATGGCCAGTGACTAAAATACCTTGATGCAAAAAAATGATTGTATCTCAAAAAGTTGAATAGAACTACCCACACAAATTTTGGTTAGACCTGTAGCAGAATACGAGACGCTTATACTGGCGAACAGAAATTGGTATATACTTTTGGCACAAAAAGACAAAATAGCTTGCACAAGCACTATGATAGTGCATTCGGAGGCCGAAACGAGCTCAGATCACGATTTCGGCACCACAGAGCAAGCAGTTTTGATCTCGAAAACACGTTGCATATGATCACCAAAATTTGTGTGATTCTGAGACTGCAACCAGAGGAGTTTCGACGGCACCCTAGATGAAGCAACGACCTGCTTTGATACCAATTGTTGGAGATAGACGTGTGCAGAAGCATGTGAATAGCACAAGGAAGGAGAAGAAGCTTGGATCACAATACATAATACTGAGTGTATTACTAGAGAATGTACAAAGATAAGTAGCTCATTAGGGCAATAGGCATATATACAAGCTGGGGGAAAAAAACCTCCTAAAGAGGGAAAAAAGTGCCCCGGCATTCCTAGAGTGTTCACACACATCACTACCTAAATATATCAACAGATACATCTCAAGAGATAAAGAGATGTCAATGTTCAGGAGCAAGCATCAACCCACAAGAGAAGAGCAAGATAGGTTGACCAGATGGTGTGCAAATGATGCTCTTGCCAGGTCATATCTACTAAACTCAATCTCTGATTTCTTGTTATCACATATTAGGAATTGCAAGACCTCCCAAGAGACATGGGAAGTAGTCTCATCATATTTCTTATCAAATACAAGAGCTAGGAAGAATCATTTAAGGATGGAATTTACAACCCTAAAGAAACAATCAAAGCAAGGAGTGGTTGATTATGTAACCAAGATGAAAGATGTGGTTGACCAACTTGCCAGCATTCTAGAGGAGATAGAAGAACACATAGTGAGGTAGATCATTAATTAAATCATGGCTGATGATAAGAGGGAGTCCTTCAACATAGCAATGGACCTCTACATGGATATGCAAATACCTGACCTCAACACTTTCATGGGGCAACTCTTCACTCATGAGACAAAGCTCAATAAGAATGGTGACAACTCTAGAGGTAACCAATATTTTGCCCTTTATATAGATAAGAATAAAGCTAAGGATAAAGGTAAAAGCAAGAAGCATGAAGAAGAAGCTAGTACCTCTCAAGCTAATTATCTACGAAGAGGAAGAGGTGCTAGAGGAAGGTGTAGAGGAGGAAACCAAGGGAGGGGGAGAACCTACAACAATTCACCTTGCAACATTTGTGTCTTAACAATCACACCAAAGAAGAATGATGCAAGAATACAATGTATCAAAGGGGAAGAGACTTCCATAGAGGTAGCTATGGGCAATTAAGAGGTAGATACAACAATTGTTGGAGGCAACTACAACCATAACTACAATCAAGGCTACAACAACAACAATTATCAAGGAGGTTTTAGAGGACGAAGGGACTACAACAACTATACTAAAGATGAAGAAGACTCATTACTCATCATGAACATGACATCTAAGCAAGGTAAAGATGATGAGCATCGTTTTCTATACTGACTCAAGTTGTTCCAATCATGTGGCTGGAAATGTATTTCTATTATCTGATCTTGAACAAACCAAAGGGAAGCATGAAGTACAAACATGTGATGATACTAAACACTCAGTCAAACAATTTGGAAAATTCAAAACATTTGATGGTAGCATGAAACATTTGAGTAAAGCTTTGTATGTGCTAACTATAACAAAAAACCTAATTAGTGTTGGGCAGGTTGTTGAGAAAGGTTTACACATCAGATTCACTAAGCATGGAGCATATGTGGAAGACCCCCAACGAGGCTTCAAAAGGATTGCTAAAGGTCAGAAGTTTGGTAGATTATTCACATTTGAGATTGAAGTCACGAGAAACATAGCACTATTCAATTATAGAGATCAAACCTTATCTGAGTTAGAAATATGGCACAAAAGGCTAGGACACATAGGAGAAAGAACTCTGAAGCAAATATGCAGGGATCAAAGTGTGCTTGGCATTCCCAATGTGAACAAGCAACATATGATATACAAATGTGGAGCATGCCAATTGGGCAAAACTCACAGGCAACCATTCAATAGGAAGGGATACATTCATGAAGAGTGTTTGGAACATGTACACACTGATGTGTGGGGTCCGAGCAAAGATCCATCAATCTTAGGTTCAAGGTACTATATTTCATTTATTGATAATTATAGTAGATGGACAATCCTTTATTTCATGAAGCATAAGGATGATGTATTTAAATGTCTCAAAAAGTACTTGGCACTAGTTGAAAACCAAATAGAAAGGAGCTTAAAACGGATCAAATCTGATGGAGCTGGTGAGTATTTTTCACATGAATTTGATTCATTTCTATAGGATAGAGGCATAAGAAGGGAATTAACAACAAGATACACTCCTGAATTGAATGGAGTGGCAGAGAGAAGGAACATGTTAATTGTTGAAGCTTCTAGATCTATGTTGAATGAGAATAAGTTACCTAATTATCTATGGGTAGAGGTTGTTTCCACAACCACCTACTTGGTCAATAGGCTCCCATCCAAATCCTTGGATGGTGTGACACCCTATGAAGCATGGAATGGCAAGAGATCCTCATTGGACCATTGCAAAATATTTGGGTGCATTGCTTATGCACACATTTTTTCACAAATCAGAGGAAATCTTGACCCTAAAGCTAAAAAATGTATATTTATTAGGTATGATTGAAACCAAAAGGGGTACAGGCTATACAATCCCACAAACAAATCATTTATAGTTAGTAGGGATGTAGTGTTTGATGAAAATAATTCATGGTTTGAAGATGATTGCAGGAAAGTCAAGTTACCATATGATTTGGAAAATGATTTTCCAACCCTCACTCAAAAAGATCAACATTTAGCAGAAGATATCAACTCAGAGGATGAAGAAGAGATTGACTTCAAGGCTTAGAAGGCATACCAGAGTCTTCAAATCAAGCAATGGAGATCACAAAGAGAAAGCAAAAAAGCCCATAAGGTAGGGATATAGTTAGTAGGGATATAGTTAGTAGGGATGTAGTGTTTGATGAAAATAATTCATGGTTTGAAGATGATTGCAGGAAAGTCAAGTTACCATTTGATTTGGAAAATGATTTTCCAACCCTCACTCAAAAAGATCAACATTTAGCAGAAGATATCAACTCAGAGGATGAAGAAGAGATTGACTTCAAGGCTTAGAAGGCATACCAGAGTCTTCAAATCAAGCAATGGAGATCACAAAGAGAAAGCAAAAAGCCCATAAGGTATGGATATGATGCATCATTAGTCACCAAGCATTCTGTGTATATCACTAAAGACTCTATGGCACAAGAGCCTTCTTCATTTGAACATGCTAGGAAGAAGAAAGAATGGAGAGAAGCCATGCAGGAAGAAGTTGAAGCACTTCAGGAAAATCCTACTTGGGATCTAATTCCCAAAAAGCCAGGCATGAAGGTGATTGAATCCAAGTGTACTTCAAAAATCAAAGAGAGTTCAGAGGGCTCTATTAACAGCTACAAGGCAAGTTTGGTGGCAAAGGGATTTGCTCAAACTCATGGAGTGAACTATGAATAAACGTTTTTGCCTTTGTAAAAGATGCCAACAATAAGGGTTTTTGTAAGTGTTACTGCTTCTAAAAATTGGAATCTATATCAATTAGATGTCAAGAATGCATTCTTAAATGGATGGATATCACAACAAGTGTATATGGCACAATCACCAAGTTTTGAAGATGAAGATAAAACTAGTTATGTATGCAAGCTAAGGAAGGCACTCTATGGTCTCAAGTAAGCTCCTAGAGCTTGGAACCATAGGCTTGTTACTTATTTGCAGGACCAAGGCTTTGTGGCAAGCAAGTCAGATTCTTCTTTATTTGTTAAGAAGAACAAATCAGAAGCTATCTACTTATGTGCCTATGTAGATGACATCATTATTACAGGGAATGATGCTAATGGCATCAAGCAGGCCAAGGCTCAACTAATGGAAGAATTTAAAATTAGTGATCTTGGTTTATTAACCACTTCCGTGGCTTAGAGCTTGTGTACATAGATTCTACTATAGTTATCATTCAAAGGAAATACATAAATGATATGTTGGTAAAGTTCAAGATGGAGAACACTAAAATTGCACGTACTCCTATGGAACTCAAGCATAAACTCAGTTCTCATGAAGGTGAACTACTTGATGATGTTACAGGTTATCAACGACTAGTGGGAAGTCTCAATTATGCTACTCTAACAAGACTAGACATTGCTTATGGAGTAAGTACATTGAGTCAGTTTATGCATACACCAAGGAAGCCTCATATGGAAGCTACAAAAAGGCTGTTTAAGTATCTTAAGGGTACAATAAATGAAGGGTTGTTCTATCCCTTCACTTCTGCCATAGATATAAAGATGTATTCTGATGTAGATTAGGCTAGCTCCAAGGATGATAGGAGGAGTACTTCAGGTTACCTATCCTTTGCAAGTTCAAAACTTATATCATGGTCATCTAAGAAGCAACCAATTGTGGCCTTATCTTCCACAGAAGCAAAATATAGAGGTTTGGCATATATAAGTCAAGAAGCTATGTGGCGTAAGCAATTGTATGCAGATTTAGAGATACACTCTTACACTCCAATAATCTTTGGAGATAACACTAGCTCATTTCATTTGGTTGCTAATCCTATATATCATGCAAGGACTAAGCACATTGAAGTGCATTATCATTATGTAAGGGAGAAATTGCTTAGCAAGGATATTCAACTATCCTATGTATCAACTCATTTACAATGTGCAGATATATTCACAAAGTCATTGGATGGAACAAAGATAAACAGGTTCGAATTGATGATTGGTTTGCACGAATCAAGGAGGAATGAAGACCATGAATGTTAGGCTTGAGAGAGAGATATTGGTGCAATTAAAACCAAGCCCACATACTTGGTTAATTAGCTCATGCTTGATCTATTGGCAAAACTTATGCACGGCTTCATATGATCAACCTCTTGTAAAAATCCTTCACATTTATCTTTGTAAAAGTGGTCCACATCCACGTGGAGTTAGGAACCTCTTAAATCATGAATCATTTGGTTGTTGTTTGATGAGGGAATCTATCCTATATTTTAGGATTCATCTTTTAGTACCAAACATCTGAGTCTACTATAGACATACACTCTTCATGAGAAGATGGGTCATAACTACAAACAATGGTAAATGCCCATTCTTCATTTGCACAAGATTAGCAGACTCTGTTTTGGGTGTAGAGGCCTTTGCAACAACCATTCCAGCCTCTTTCTTCCATGCCTCTTTAGCACCTAATTTTGGAAAACACTTTATGACATGATCATTTCCTTTAGAGTTTTTGCAAAACAATTTTTGCTTTTTGTTTTCTTCTCGTCTTTATCATCCTTCTTTGATTGTGCAAAATTAGGAAATTTCTACTTACTAGTAGAAGAGCTCCATTTACCTTCGCCTTCTCACTAACCTGGAAAGATTGATCTACAACACGCAGAATGGACCTATTCTACCTAGACTGATCTTCTTGCAATAGAACAGAGACTGACTCCTCAAATGTTAAGGCATTTGGATTTACTTTCATCTCAAACAAAGAGTAGAAGCAAAACTCTGATATGAATCGGGAAGACCGTTCAAAATAGTCTGCACAAGTGAACTATCGAGCAAGACTTCATCAGCAGTAATCAATCGTTCCTTCAAATCTTTGATCTTCTTTAGAAAACTATCCATGGAATCTTGTTCATTCATGTGCTCACTCTCCAACTATTTTCAAAGGTAAACAACACAAGCCTCATTCCTTGCCTGGTATAAAGTGGTAAGTGTATCCCAAGCATCCTTAGCTATTCTACAAGACCAAATGTGAGGAATAATAGCATTTTTGACAAACAAGGCTATCAATGCAAGTGCTTGAGCATCTCTACCATCCAAATGACTTCTTTTCCTTTCTTTCCTACCACTTTCAGAGACTTGGATCCTTGAGCAGCAATAAAGGCTTCCAACTCTTTTATAACTGAGCATTTGTTCCGGTTCATCTTCTTCTTCTATTGCTATATAGATGATTCTATTGAGCATTTGTCGTCCTCCCAAAAACGTTTGTCTTTCCAATGTGTGGAAGCCTCATATATGTATTTTATAATGTATCCTTTCATTTCCATTTTTATTAATCCACTCCTCTTCATAAAGGCAAATGTTACGGGGTTGAGTGTATCTTGTCATTTGGGTGGAACAAAAATGTTGATATAAAAGCCTTACTGCCATATTCAAAGCTTCGGGTTCAAAATCTATGAATTTCTTGATATCTTTATAAATATACATGCCCTTCCTAATGTCATTGAGGTTATAATTGATGCCCTCCTCAATATGGAGCTTCTTTCTCACTAAAGCTTGAGTAATATGAGATGATCCTCTTTTTCTTCCTTCAAAATCAATTACTTGACATCTAAGATATTCCCTTTGATCATTTTCATTCAAGTGGACTCCATTACCTTGATGCACTTGGGGACATCAATCATCATGGTAGGCAACTCTAAAACCCTTTTATTCTTGCCTTCTCCCATATTTCCATTATATCTTAATTTTTATTGAGTCTAAAGATATCCCTTGTCACCAATGTGAACTTGAATCTACCTGATTTGAGCAGGAATACATACTTTGAAATCCTTGCCAAGTGTTGCTTGGCTTCCTCCGATGTTTCTCCCGCATCCAGGAACTAGGGTCCTCTAGCCAGAGAGTTGTTCATCTCCTTGGGAAATTCCTGGGCCATGTGTTCATCATGCAAACTCATTTTGTATCAGATTCCATAAACGTTTCATAGATCTTTTGTCCTTTTTTTTCAAAACAAGACTCCAAACAAAAAATCATTTAAAATGAAAAATAATAGATTATTTAGTTCTTATCTATACTAAAACAATAAATAAATTGTCAATATTCAGTGAAAGCTTAGGTCCTACAATTAAAACTTTAAATTTATTACCTTGAATAATTCTTAGAAAAACATTTTTCATGATTTTTATTATTTTGTAAAAGAAAAAGTTTATATAAAGATTCTAAGCTTTTGTGTGTATTTGTGCCTTTTTACAAAGTTAAATATATGTTTACAATATTATTGCCGACAACAACTTATCACTATTTTCTTAAAGATTTTGTTTGCTTGTTGCTTGTATCTAGTTTCTTTCTTCTGTATTGATGTTGCATTTGTTGTAAGTCCAACGCTCTGATCTATATGTGACTTCTCTTTGTTTGTTTCTCATGCTTCTTCAGCTCAACACAAGTATTAATGGAAAAGTAAATGATTAAGAAAAACCAATAAAAGACCCACATATATACATTATGCAAAATATGATACAAACCAAAAGTGAAAAAATAAAAATCATACAACACAAAAAGATATTAATGGCCCATCTTTTCCTTGATTTTCTGGATTCTTTTCTTGCTTCCAGTTGTGCCTCTCCTTTTATTTTCTCTAACCCCTCTTGTCTATCTTTTCTAATGTGTAATTTGTGCCATTGTTGCTCAGTGATGTTGATATAGTTAGGTAGTGATGTGTGTCAACACACTAGGGCCACCGGGGCACTTTTTTCCCTCTTTAGGAGGTTTTTTTTTCCCGGGCTTGTATATATACCTATAGCCCTAATGTGTTACTTATCTTTGTACATTCTAGTGGTAATATATTCAGTAATATGTGTTGTGCTCCAAGCTTCTTCTTCTTCCTTGTGCTGTTCACGTGCTTCCTTAGACGTCTAACTCCAACAATTGGTATCAGAGAAGGTTGTCGCTTCATCTAGAGCATTGTGGACATCCCTTCAATCATAGTATCAGAATCACATGAAATTCGGTGAGCATACTCAAGGTGATTAGGAGATCAAAGCAGCTTTGCTATGTGGTGCCAAAATCGCGATCTGAGCTCGTTTCGGCCTTCGAATCCATTATCGTAGTGCTTGTGCAGGCTATTTTATCTTTTTGTGCCAAAGATATATACAAGTTTTGGTCCACCAATATAAGTGTCTCGAAGTCTGCTACAAGTCTAGTAGAGCTTAGTAGGCTAGTTCTGTTCAACTTTTTCAAATACAATCATTTTTCTGCATCAGGGTATTTTAGTTAGTGGCCATGGCTGAAAGTAGTGATGTATTTCATATGTTGGCTGTTGAGGATAAGTTGGATGGAACCAAATACTCATTGTGGGCTTATATGATGCGACATGTATCGGTTGCAAAAGGACTGTGGAACATTATGCAGGGTGTTGAAAAACGTCCTATTAAACCTGCAAATACAGGTATTGAAGCTGATGCAGATGGCATTGAAGATGTTGATATTCTTCAGATTCCTGTTCGTGCTATGATGTTTGCTACACCTACTGTAGAGTGAATTCATTGGGATAGTAGAGATGCTCTCACACATGCATTCATAGCCTTGTCTGTCAAACATGCCATTATTCCTCACATTCACTCTTACAAAACAATTACGGATGCTTGGGATACACTTACCACATTGTACCAGGCTAGGAATGAGGCTCGTGTTGCTTACCTCCGAAAACAATTAGAGAGTGAGCATATGAATGAAGGTGATTCTATGGATAGTTTTCTAATAAAGATCAAAGACTTGAAGAAATAGTTGATTTCTGTTGATGAAGTTATACTAGATAGCACACTTGTGTAGACTGTTATGAATGGTCTTCCTGATTCATATCAGAGTTTTGCTTGTACTCTTCATTTGGTGATGAAAGGTTAACCCAAATGTCTTTTCCTTTGAGGAGTTAGTCTCTGTTCTGTTATAGGAAGATCAAACTAGGTAGAATAGGTCCATTATGCATGTTGCAGATCAAGCTTTCCTAGCTAGTCAGAAGGGCAAAGGTAAATGGAGCTCATCTACTAGTAAATAGATTTTTGCAAATGCTAAATATTCGAAGAAGGAAGACAAAGATGAGAACAAATCAGAAAAGTAAAAATTCTTTTGTAAGTACTCTAAAGGAAACAACCATTTCATAAAGAATTGTCCAAAACTGGCTGCAAAAGAGGCAAAGAAAAAAGAGGCTAGAATGGTTGTTGTAGAGGCATCTATACCAAAAACAGATTCTGCACATCTTATGCAGATGAAGAATGGGCATTTACTATTGTTTGCAATTTTGACCCATGTTCTCATGAGTAGTGTATGTCTGCAATAGACTAAGATGTTTGGTATTTTGATAGTGGGGCAACCAAACATATTACCTCACAGTGCAGTTTCTTCACTTTACTTACGCGTGCCCCTATAGGGAATATTGTCACATGTGCTAACAACTCCTCTTATCCTATCATGGGAGTTGGTAATATCATTTTGACTACGGCTAATGGTAGTTCTTTCACCTTGTCAAATGCTTTATTTGTGCCAAGAATTAAGAAAATCTCTTATCAGTTTTAGCATTAGCCAAGATTGGCTTGGTTGTGAAATTTATTGATGACAGATGTACCGTTCATGATCTGTCAAACGGCGACATGATTATTGCTTTTGGCATTTTATGTTGTGGATTGTATAAGCTCATAGACTATGAAAAATCTATGAATGATTTAGCATGCATAGTACATGATTCTCAGGCTATATCAGATGCAAAGCTTTGGCAAGCATGTTTTGGTCATCTGAATTTTGCTAGTTTGCTATGCCTCCAGAAATCTGAAATGGTGTGCTCTTTGCCCAAACTTGAGGCGCCTGGAAAACATGTCTCTGAAGTCTGTATTTTGGGCAAAAGGTAGCATTCCTCATTTCCAAAAGATGGTTGAGTTTGAGCTACTCAAAAATTGCAGCTTGTTCACAATTATCTCTATGGTCCTATACAAACACACTCTTTTGGAAACTATCTTTACTTCGTGACTTTCATTGATGATTTTTTCAGGCATGCATGGGTATATCCATTGAAAGCAAAGTCTGAAGTATTCATGTGCTTCAAACAATTTTTGGCTTTGGTTGAAAATCTATGAGCATATAAATTGGGCACCCTTCATTATGATCAAGGAGTGGAATATATGTCTTCTGACTTTATTGCATTCTTGGCTGAACGTGGGATAAAATATCAGTGTACAGTACCGTATACACCTCAATTAAATGGAGTTGCTGAACAGAAGAACATGTCACTTATAGAGATGGCAAGGTGTATGGTCAAGATTCAGGCTTTACCACATAGTTTTTGGCTTGAGGCTCCCATGTGTGCAGCATATGTACTTAACAAGTGCCCCACTAAATCACTACAGTCTATCACTCCATATGAGGCTTAGCATGGTCGCAAGCCATCTATTTCTCATATGTGTGTTTTTGGTTGTCTCACATATGCATTAGTGCTTGAACAACATCGCAAGAAATTTGATGATAAAGCAATAAAATGTATTTTTGTTAGGTACAGTTCTAAAAGCAAAGACTATTTTCTGTATCATCCACATATTAAATGCATTTTGGTTAGCCGTTGTTGGAGCAATTCGCGACGACTTGTGGATCAAGGCAACTGCCGAATTACGACGCACGCAGGGTGCTTGGAGCAAGCTCAGGTGAAGTGGGAACTCAAAGAAGCCAATTAGTAATTCAATTACAATTCATATTTCTTCATGCACTTAAGTGTTCGTGGGCACAATTAATTCATCAAACTTGCTTAAAGATTTTACCATCTATCTTGATCATAGCCTATCTATGTCAAAGTGAATTCAAATCAAGTATTAAATTTCAAGTGAATTATATGACAATATCATAAACCAAAGAATTCAAACTATGAAAAATATCGAATGAAGATTTTTTTTTAATGATAATGATGCTTAATCGTCATGTATGGGAGTATGAAAATAGCATCGACCTGGGTCATAGGCGCATATTTATAAAGTTCACGTTCTTTCTGTGCAGCAAAGCATTAGAATTTATCACTAGAGAATCCACAAAATGCAGTCATAAGCAATGGTGTTAAGTATTTACGATAAGGTTGTGTGCAAAATACAATGAAAATATAATCGAGAGTCAATACAATTTCTATTATGAGAAACAGAGCATACATTCTTTCGACCATCACATCTCGAAAATGTTTGCATCCAGTAGGCTATAAATATGAATTCTCCACCGCTTTCGTCTACGAACTGTATATTTCCATTCAATCAGGTAAGCGTAAACAAGAAAAATTAACGAAGATAGTACGCGTGATCGCAAAAGCCAATGGTATCCAAAGCATTTACACAATCAATGAAAGGTATTAACGTAATCCTTAGGTCCTTCTAATGATCAGATCACTTCATGCTAATCCTTATGTACTGTTATTGTTTCCAATTTCAAGGTCTAAACAAATACAAAAAAAAAAACGTCCTCTGTAGGTAATAAAGTATTGAATTGCGTTCTTTATGTACAGGACTAACTTATGAATTAGTTTTCAACATAAAGCATAGCTACAAAAACAACGACTCATTAAACCATGTAACGAACACCTATAGCACACATCTGAAAAATGACTGATCCAATGATGCCAGTCTTTAGCTTTTATCCTCGCTCAGATTGATCACATAAAGAGAGCGTCTATCGGATTGGATTAGATTATATACACTGATTTCCATATGACCTTTTCGAGTTGGCAACCATGAAAGAATCGTTGTGCACAGATAGGATTGCCTTCAAGCACAACCAAAGTATATGAAACTGACTCAAACAACTCAAAGCTTTTAATAGCAATTTGCTCATTCAAGCGTATTTGTTTTCAAAACTTTTAACATAAATATGAGCAAAAGAATCAGACATGGATATAGTTCTGCCTAGATTGCGGAAGAAACGTCTATGTTTCCTAACTTAAAGATGCAAATAAGTGATCAAGATATACACGCAGTAAACTAGAGATTTCAAGTTTCCAAAAGATCTAAGCTAATGAGGTTCTTCAGTTTGTCATCTCCCGTTGGTGCTATAGTCACATGAACATGTATCCATAATATATAGTATATGTAGAAACCATATGATTATCAAGAGAAATAAAATCAAACTATATCTGCACATATCCACGCATCTAGCAATGAATCATAGATCGTTTCTTATATCAAATGTGATACAGTAACTAAGCGCAGCAGTTCATCAGAACTTCAGAATTTTTATAAGCTATTAAAGCTTCAATATAAACCTTTGATGATTTACCAGATATTACATCCTCAGCAGATTCCTAAGAGCCGACGAAATGAAGAGCATCACTATTGGTTGATGGAGAGATCTTCAGGATGTCTGGTGAGTAGCCTCAACTGTTGGAATGATCATTTCTTTGTCAGATTGATGCCATCAATAATCTTCAGATAATTCTAAATTCAGCTTCCTTCTTCGGCGCAGATCAAATAACATTGAGCAGAAAAACTTCTCTGTTGTCTCTAGTCTCCAGCACTCAAAAGTCTCCTTTGGACCAACTTTGTACGAACACCTTCTGGAGCCCGTAGGTCATAAGATTAACAGATACCTCTCTTGAGCTTCTGTTTCAAATTCCATTCGATATCTCCCCTTCTCTGAATATGCACACCTCAATTGGCTCTTCTTCCATGCGACACCTCCCACCTCATCAGATCATGTCATTCCAAATTAAGAATAGAAGTGTGACTCCTGAATCCTAGCCGATCACCTCTCTGAACTCCTATTGTCCTCCTCTCTACTACTCTTTGCATCAGATTATTGTCGCCTCCTCTATCAGAGATTCCGAATTGTCCTTGTTGTTGGCCTCCTCCTTTCATCTTGATGGGGTCGGCATATATAATTCCTTCTTCTCCCTCGATCACGATGCTGGTGCCCTTTTCATGTAGAACTGCCTCTTTTCTGCATGGCATGCATAACTCCAGTTGAAAAGAGTTTGTAGAACAATCTTCCACTCTGCGAACTCATTGTTCTCAGCCTCGTACATTGCCATGCACACTTACTGCTGTCAACTATATGTTACCACATTTCTGCAATTAAATTATATAGACAGAGTTACGTAGCAACTAAAGTAAAATAAACTTTTCCTTTTTCTTGAGAATAAACAATGTTCAGAAATTAGTTCATGCTCGGGGGAAAAATATGATGAAGCATGGACAATGGTTTTTCAAGATTGCACCCTTTTCTTTGCCTTCATATCTTTCAAGCCTTCTTCCAAGATCATTTCGTACAATGTCTTGCTGTGCGATGGTACCTTTACATAGCATGTATAGATCTTCGTTCACAACAAGTGATGTTTGCCCTTCGACTCACCAAGTCTCTTCACAGATGAATGAAGATGCCCAAAGCCCCTATCACCCTTTGTTGCACTGCACTTGGTGGTTATTTATGATGTATTTTCATGTAACTGCTTTACTCTGAAAGAGAACCTGGTATCTATAACCCTGCCACTAACAACTTCATAGCTTTCTTTGATGCACTTTTGGTCATTCTTCTCTACACGGAATGGATATTCCGTGTGATCTGTTTGCAATTTGGTATATTCTTCCTCTTATTATTCTTTATTCATCCAAGCTCAGAACAATGAGTTATATTTGATTAATGAGAAAGCTCTTCTCTAGTAAGGAGAGTAAATCTCTCCGACATCGTGATGTTGTTTTTGTGGAAGATGCTATTCAGTCTTTACTTTCATGTATGAAGGAGACCTCTGTTAGCTCCAAAGACATGTATGATACTTTGTTGCCTCTTTTTACAAGTGGATAGTCTAGTGTTGGTCCTAATGAGGCAACTTCTCAACCTTTGCAAGTTTCAAGTGATGATGCAAATCATTCCATTTATGATGCAGACTAACATGATGCACTTGTTGATGAGAGAGCTGATATTGAGGAGGCAAAAGCTATGCCAAAATGGCTAGTGCAAACTTTGCATGATAGCAAATTAGATGCACCTATATCATATCGTACTCATTCAGCCTCTCATAGTGCCTCTTTCGCATCAGATTTCTATGTTGCGGCTGCCTCTAGTCTCTGTGATGAGACTGAGCCTGTTTCATTTGATGAAGCACAAAATTTTGAACATTGGATGGCTACAATGCAATCTGAATATGATGCTATCATAAAAAGTGGTATTTGGTCTTTATGTCACTTGCCTCCTATCAAGAAGGCCATTGGCAATAAGTGGGTATACAAGCCAAAGCATAAACCTGATGGAGCAGTTGACATGTATAAGGCTAGGCTTGTTGCAAAGGGTTATGCATAGGAAAGAGGCATTGATTTTGATGAAACCTTTGCACCTACATGCCGAATGACTACTGTTCGTAGCATCTGTGCACATGCAGCTCATTATGGTTGGAATGTACACTAGTCGGACATTAAAAGAGCATTTTTGAATGGTGACTTGCATGAAGAAGTGTATGTTTTTCAGCTGTGTGGCTTTGTGCAAAAAGGGCATGAAAACCAGGTGTGCAAGTTAAAGAAGGCATTATATGGTTTAAAGCAAGCACCACATGCTTGGTATGAAAAGATACATGCTTAGCTAATTGCACATGGTTTTGAGAACAGTCCAACTGAAAGCACCTTATATGTTAAGCATGCTAATGATGTATTTCTGATCATTGTTGTGTATGTTGATGACATGTTGCTCACTAGTCCTCATGAGAAGCATATTGCTGATAGAACAGCTAAGGATGCTTGGGATACACTTACCACATTGTACCAAGCTAGGAATGAGGCTCATGTTGCTTACCTCCAAAAACAGTTGGAGAGTGAGCACATGAATGAAGGAACAATTGATTTCTGTTGAAGAGGTTATACGAGATAGATCACTTGTGCAGACCATTCTGAATGGTCTTCCTGATTTATATTAGAGTTTTGCTTCTACTCTTCAGTTGATGATGAAAAGCAATCCAAATGCCTTGTCATTTGAGGAGTTAGTCTCTGTTCTGTTGCAGGAAGATCATTCAGGGCAAAACAGGTCCATTATGTGTTACAGATCAAGCTTTCCTGGCTAGTCAGAAGGGCAAAGAAAAATTGAGCTCTTCAAGTAGTAAGTAGATATCTGCTAATTCTGCACAATCGAAGAGGGAAGACAAAGATGAAAAGAAATCCGAAAAGCAGAAATTGTTTTGCACATACTATAAAGGAAATGATCATATCATAAAGAATTATCCTAAACTAATTGCAAAAGAGGCAAAGAAAAAAGAGGCACGAATGGTTGTTGCAGAAGCCTCTACACCAAAAACAAAGTCTGCTAATCTTGTGCAGGAAAAAGAATGGGCATTTACTATTGTTTGCACTTTTGACCCATCTTCTCATGAGCAGTGCATGTCTGCAGTAGACTCAGATGTTTGGTACTTTGACAATGGGGTGACCAAACATACTACCTCGCAGCGCAGTTTTTTCTCTTCACTCGAGCCTACCCCTATAGGAAATACTGTTACAAGTACCAAAAACTCCTCTTATCCTGTTATGGGAGTTGGAAAGATCATTTTGACAACTGTTGATGGTAGTTCTTTCACTTTGTTAGATGCTTTGTTTGTGCAAAGGATCAAGAAAAATATGTTATCAGTTTCTACATTAGCCAAGATTGGCTTGGTTGTGAAATTTGTTGATGACAGGTGTACAGTTCATGATCTATCAAATGGCGAAGTGATTATTGCTTCTAGCATTTTATGTCGTGGGTTGTATAAGCTCATAGACTATGAAAGATCTGTAAATGATTCGGCATATGCATTACATGATTCTCAGGCTATGTCAGATGCAAAGCTTTGGCATGCACACTTTGGTCATTTGAATTTTGCTAGTTTGCTATGCTTGTAGAAATCTGAAATGGTGTCCTCTTTGCCCAAACTTGAGGCACCTGGAAAACATGTTTTTGAAGGGTATATTTTGGGCAAAATGCACGTTCATCCTTTCCAAAAGATCGTTCAGTTCGGGCTACTCAGAAATTGTAGCTTGTACATAGTGATGTCTGTCGTCCTATGCAGACAACTTCTTTTGGAAATTATCTTTACTTTGTGACTTTCTTAGATGATGTTTCCAGACATGCATGGGTATATCCATTGAAGGCAAAGTCTGAAGTGTTCACATGCTTAAAATAGTTTTTGGTTTTGGCTGAAAGTCTGTCAACATGTAAAATGGACACCCTCCATTCTGATTGAGGGGAGGAATATATGTCTTTTGATTTTAATGCATTTCTGTTGAACATGGGATAAAACACCACTGTATAGTGCCATATACACCTCAACAGAATGGAGTGGCTGAACGAAAGAACAGGTCACTCATGGAGATGGCGAGGTGTATGGTCAAGAGTCAAGCTTTACCACATAGTTTTTGGCTTGAGGTTATCATGTGTGAAGCATATGTACTTAACAGGTGTCCCACTAAAGCACTGCAGTCTATCACTCCATATGAGGCTTGGCATGACCGCAAGCCATCTATTGCTCATCTGAGTGTTTTTGGTTGCTTTGCATATGCACTAGTGCCCGAACAACATCGCAGAAAATTGGATGATAAAGCAGTAAAATGTATTTTTGTTGGGTACAGTTTTGAAAGTAAAGGCTATCGTCTGTATCATCCATAGACTAAATGCATTCTAGTTAGCCGTGATGTTGCTTTTGTGGTAGATGCTATTCATCCATTGCTTTCATGTACTAAGGAGACATCTATTAGCTCCAATGACATGTATAATACTTTGCTGCCTCTTTTTATAGGTCGACAGTCTAGCGCTTGTCTAGTGAGGCAACTTCTCAGCCTTTGCACGTTTCGTGTGATGATGCAGATCATCCCATTTTTTATGCAGATTTACATGATGCACTTATTGATGAGAGAGATGATATTGAGGAGGCAAAAACTATGCCAAAATGGCTGGTGTACACTTTGCGTGACAGCAAATTAGATGCACCTCTATCATATCGTACTCGATCAGGCTCTCATACTGCCTCTTTTGCATCAGATTGCTATGTTATGGCTGCATCTAGTCTCTGTGATGAGATTGAGCCTGTTTCGTTTGATGAAGCACAAACTTCAAAAAATTGGATGGTTGTTATGTAATTTGAATATGATGCTATAATGAAGAATGGTACTTGGTCTTTATGTGACTTGCCTCTTGGCAAGAAGGCCATTGGCACTAAGTGGCTATTGAAGCGTAAATCTGATGGTACAGTTGATAGGTACAAGGCTAGGCTTGTTGCAAAGGGTTATGCACAGGAAAGAGGCATTGATTTTGATGAAACCTTTGCACCTACATGCCATATGACTATTGTTCGGAGCATCTATGCACTTGCAGCTCATCATGGTTGGAATGTACATCAGTTGGACATTAAAACTGGATTTCAGAATGTTGACTTGCATGAAGAAGTGTATGTTTTTTAGCCCCATGGCTTTGTGCAAAAAGGGCATGAAAACCAGGTGTGCAGGTTAAGGAAGGCATTATATTGTTTAAAGCAAGCACCACGTGCTTCATATGAGAAGATACATGCCTATCTGATTGCACATGGTTTTGAGAACAGTCCAATTGAAAGCACCTTATATGTTAAGCGTGCTAATGATGTACTTTTGATCATTGTGGTTTATGTTGATGACATCCTGCTCACTGGTCCTCATAAAAGCCATATTGCTGATTTTGAGGCTGATTTGCATGCCTTATTTGAGATGTCTAATTTGGGTCATTTGCATCACTATTTGGGCATGCAATTTATGCACGTTGATGGTGGAATGGCTTTGTGTCAAACAAAATATATTGACACATTATTGCAGCGCTTTGGCCTTGAAGACTGTAAACCTATTGCCACTCCTATGGAAACAGGTTTACGAGTGAGTCTTCATGATGTTGGAGATGCATTTGATGTTGTTCTCTATCATCAGGCTGTTGGATGCTTGATTTACTTATGCATTACTCGGCCAGATATTCAGTTTGCTATCTCACAGATGAGCAAGTTTATGCATTGCCCAAGAGTCAAGCATTGGCAGGTGGTTAAGCACATCTTCCACTACTTGAGTGATACCAGGCTACTTCGTTTGTTTTATCTAAAAGAGGGATCACTACTACCAGATTTGCATGCTTTTTTTACTCTGATTGGGCTGGTTGCTATGACACTCATGTGTCCACTAGTGGCTTTTGCTTCATGCTTGGTAGCTCATGTATATCTTGGTTGAGCAAGAAGCAGCCTACTGTGGCCACTTCCAATTGTGAGGCTGAGTATAGGGAAGCTTTCACAGCGATTGTTGAGTGTGTGTGGCTCAGACCCCTTATGGCTGATTTGGGTGTTGGTCAGTCCTCTGCCACCACCATCTTCACTGACAGTCAGAGCGCATTGACAGTTACAAGGAACCCTGTGTTCCATGCTAGCACTAAGCACATTGAGGTGCATTATCATTATGTTAGGGAGAGGTTCTCTACTGGGGAGATCAGCTTGGCATATGTGCCCATGCAGGAGAACATTGCAGACCTTTTCACGAAGTCTCTTCCTAGGGAGAAGTTTGAAGCTTTCCGCAAAGCTTTGGGCTTAGTTCCTTTTGTGGAGTGATTTCCACATAGCTTGGCACTTCCTTATACATGAGTGCCAGCTATTTGTTCACCGCATCACTCCCAGGGGGGATTTGTTGATATATTTAGGCAGTGATGTGTGTGAACACTCTAGGACTACCGGGGCACTTTTTTCCCTCTTTAGGAGGTTTTTTTCCCCAGCTTGTATATATGCCCATTTCCCTAATGGGCTACTTACCTTTGTACATTCTCTAGTAATACATTTAGTATTGTGTGTTGTGCTCCAAGCTTCTTCTTCTTCCTTGTGTTGTTCGCGTGCTTCTGTAGACGTCTAACTCCAACAATATTGATTTGGTATATGTGCCTACACAAGATAATGTGGTAGACATATTCACCAAAGCTCTTCCACGGGAAAATTTTAAAGCTTTTCCCAAAGCTTTAGGCTTATTACCTTGTGGGGGTTGATCTATCACTCCCTATATGTGTTCACATCATTTGCTCCAGGGGTGTTTGTTACACTTATGTGTTCCTCGAGTAGCTCTGATGTGAACCTTTTCCCTATACATGGGCACTTTTTACTCTAGTTTTGGCTAGAGGGTTTTTCCCCATGTTACCACATACTTGATACTCTCATATGTGGTGGTACTTTGTACTCAGGGATATTATTCAACTCTTACTTCAGTTCAGTTCATCCTCAATAAGAGAGCGCCATTCCAGTCATCATCTTCTCCGTGTGTCTTGTTGTGTTTGTGCTCCTTGTGTGTGCTTCTCGTGTGCCTCTTGCACTTCTACACACACCCAACAGATATTCTTTGTACTCCCTTTGAGGTTTTTGAAAAGTTACTTTTCTTTCTTCAACTTCATATCTTTTGAAATGAGCTGGTACATCTATTTGATTGTGCTCCTTCTCTTCTCCCTTTTCTTTTTTGGATGATTTAGGTTTCATATTTTTTTGGTTGTTTTCATTCTTTCTGCTTTTCTAGTGAGGTTTGTATAGTTTTGGTCATGTTAAAAGGAACTACCCTCTGAGTCACACAATTTTAGAGATGTTTGTTCACTTGATGCTACTTCTAGGTTTGAAAATATTTAATCCCACCCATAAGATTCAAAGTCTTTCTCATCAAAGTACATGGGGATATAACTACGATCCTCTATTGTTCTCTCAAGTTTACATTCTTCCTTTCTTAGTTTATACATTCCTCCCTTTTTGGGTTTACAAAGCCAAATTTGAGTAGACTTATCAAAATCTTAATCTCCAACTGAACTTGATGCTATAGAAGTTTTTCCATTTCGGTGTAGTTTTCTCCAATCCCTTGGTGAAATGTCGTGATATGTTTTTTTTTTTCAAATTTACATTGGTTATGCTGTCATCATGTTCAATATACAAGTGATTACTTCCCTAATCCTAAACTACCTTGAGTTGTCTAAGAAATGGTCTTCCTAGTATGATATCGTAGGTGTTTGATTTTGGAAATTCCACTATAGTTAAAGTATGCGTGAAAGTTATCCACAGGTCTTCTGGTCTATTTGGTCTAATAATCCCATTCGGTGTTCCATGTGTCCATCTTCGAACTAGAGTTTTAACTTGACTTGAATTTGGGTTTTCCTCACTTCTCCCATATCTCCATAGTAATGATTGCTAATCCAGCCCCACTATCCAAAATAGCTTGCAGTTTGCATCCTTGGAATTTCAAGTTTAGGGTTTTCTTCCCTTCTTCACCTCCAGAGTATCCTCCTTTTATCCAAGAGAACTTTCTTGAACTTTTCTTTTCCTCTTTCTAAGTCACATTATTCATTCTTCTCTTGTATTTCCATGCACCTTTTCTCAAATTAGGTTTGTTTCCATGTCTGATAGGAAATTTCCATGTCTCCTATTTCTTCATTCTCCCTTTTTGGCATTTGTTCATGTAATTTCATTTTCTATAGTTCACATTCTTATCATCTCTTGCTTCTTGCATTATCTTCTCCCCTACTTCCACTATTAGAGGTGTCTCCGAATGATACTCTTTGGCTTTTTGTTGCCTCAATTCTTCCCATATTACTTGATCCATGCACTTCTTGATATTTTCATTTGTGAATCTTGTCTCTGTCAATCCTTGATTTTTTTCCAATATTTTTTGAGCAGTCTCAATTAATTGTCTACACATTAGAAATCTTCTCTTTTCTTCCTGAGGTAGAGGATATTCCTCTTTTTGTTTTTGTATTTGTATATCCTTCACTCTTCCTTGGTATTTCTTTAATAATGTTTTCATCTATTTAGTTAAAGAGTCTGCCAATACAGATCCTCCCTTGTTTTCCTTTTCTTTGTCATTCACTTGCACTTTTTTTTCTTGACCAAGTTTTTGTCCTTTTTCTTTTGCTCTTTCTTTTCTCTTCTTCCATGAGTTTTTCTTTGTTTTTTCTTGTTTCCCTTCCATTTTTGTCCCTTCTTTTTTATTTTCTTCCTTTCTCATTATCTGTGCTCTAATGATTACCTAAAATTGAACCTCTCCTTCTAATTTAGTACCATTTTCTATTGTTAATTCACTTGTTTGACTATTTGACTCTACTACCTTTACTAATTTCAAGGGAGAAGCATTTGTGTTTTTTTTTTTTGTTATTTGGACAATCTTTTATCAAATATTCCTTTCCACCATCCTTGGAATAAACTTCTACTTTCAGTATTGGAGGTTGTGGACAATACCATATGAAATGGTCTCCTCCACACCTATAACAAGTTCCTCTCTGAAAGTTTCTAGAGTTTTTTCCTCCCACGTTTCTTTGTGTTGGTATGAATTTTTTTGGTCATAAACATGAATGTTGCAAGGTCCATTTCATAGTTCCCACTACTGTTTTGATATGCCATATATTGATTTTCTTTGTTTGAACTCCTTTTTCATCAGTATTTTTTGTTGGTGCAATTAAGCCCAAGCCCATATACTTGGTTAACTAGCTCATACTTGATTTATTAGGATAACTTATGCAAGGCTTCATATGATTAGCCTCTTGTAAAAATCCTTCACATTTATCTTTCTAAAAGCGATCCACATCCATGTGGAGTTAGGAAGGTCTAAAATCATATCATTTGGTTGTTGAGTGATGAGGGAATCTATCCTATACTTTAGGATTCACCATTTATGTAGATGTTTGAATTTGAATTCAAACTTTGGCTCCAAGCATGACTATAAGAAGAGGATAAAAAAGACCTGCTTGTATCTCGAGCTTATGAGATCATTTTGAAGAACATTCATTGTGAAGTGAGAGCTTATCTCATAGCTCATTCACCTCTCACACATTGACCAATGTATGATTGCCAATGACATTGTATTTGTACATGTTTTAATACATATATGATCATTACATTCTAATTTCACTTCTCTGTTGTAACTCCATTATAACAGTGATCTTCTCGTGACTTATTCTCAATATGTAGTTGCTCATTTTCCATAATTTAAAGCATGTTAGATTATGCATACTATCTACACACATACAAAATTTCATTAGTATTGCGTCTCAAGATCGTGAGATATTAACATATCTTTGCTCATTAGTCTGATGACTGTTGCAGCTCGTAAATGTTGAGATGAAGCTCTGAGTTGCTAAGCATCTTTCTCTACATATAGTCCATCATTTTTTTATGAAAACACTCATGACTGATACCTTACTAAGTCAATTAGATTTCCACAAAAGGAATTAAGACAATTGCTGTTGTGCTCAGAGAATTGTTCAAAACTATGAACAGGTGTAAGATAAAAATAGCAAGTTTTTGTTCTTGGATCAATTTTCTACCTATCTATTATGATCCATTGATTAGTGGATCATCTTCCAAGCATCATATATGATTATTTGTGTTCATTAGCAAGCTAAAGAGGCCCACTACACTCTCCAACCATCATTCTTAGTAGGTGTGAATCAAGATCATCTAGCAACACGACTTCATCTCTTGTGACTATCCACCATCTCCTCCAACAATGGTATCAAAGCAACAACAATCAAGATGGGAGATGGATTTCCATCCTTCATTGACAAATTGGATAGGAACAAGTACTCACCATGGTCACTTAGGATGCAAGCCTAGCTTCAAGGGAGAATTCTATATGGATACATCTCAAGAGATGAAGAGATGTCAATCTTCAAGAGCAAGCATCAACCTACAAAGGAAGAGTAAGAAAGGTTGACCACATGGTGTGCAAAGGATGCTCTTGTGAGGTCATATCTACTAAACTCAATCTCTAATTTCTTGTTACCACATCTTAGGAATTGCAAGACCTCCTATGAGACTTGGGAAGTACTCTCTCATATTCCTCATCAAATAAAAGAGCTAGGAAGAATCAGTTATGGATGGAATTTAAAACTCTAAAGAAACAACCAAAGCAAGGAGTGGTTGATTATGTAACCAAAATGAAAGATGTGGCTGATCAGCTTGCAAGCATTGGAGAGGAGATAGAAGAATAACACATAGTGAGGTAGATCATTAATGGAATCAAGGCTGATGACAAGTGGGAGTCCTTCACCAGAGCAACTACATGGATATGCAAATACTTGATCTCAACACCATGATGGGGCAACTCTTCACCCATGAGACAAAGCTCAATAAGAATGGTGACAACTCTAGAGGTAACCAATCTTCTGCCCTTTATACAAATAAGAATAAAGCTAAGGATAAAGGTAAAAGCAAGAAGCATGAAGAAGATGCTAGTACCTCTCAAGCTAATTATGTAGGAAGAGTAAGAGGTTCTAGAGGAAGGGGCAGAGGAGGAAAGCAAGGCAAGGGGAGACCCTATAACAATTCACCTTGCAACATTTGTGGTCTTAACAACCACACCTTAGAAGAATGCTTCAAGAATACAAAAAATCAAAGGGGAAGAGGCTTCCATAGAGGTAGTTATGGGCAATCAAGAGGCAGATACAACAATGGTGGAGGCATATCACGATACCAAAACTCAACCGACCGTGATACTATAGCCAAAATCGCTCAATTCACAAAACTTTTTGCAATTCTAAGCTTATCTCTCATTCCTCTTCACTTGCCATCTATCACTCTAAACATATCCGCTTTAATCCGCTGTCCAAAAAGAGAACTTTCGACCCTCTATATGTTACTTCCTCGACAAATGGATAGTCCAACGACTCCACATCTGCTGAGGAAAAGGGGAAACGCCTAAGCCTCAAAATGGCCCAATCAAACGAAGAGCAATTGAGCGGGGTACGAGATGATGTCGCCTAAGCCTAAGCCCTACCGCCACCACAGCCATGGTAATGGGCGAAAATGGGACTTAGGGATTTGGATCAGTCACCTGACCCTCTGTCTCACTCAAAGAACCTCTCAAAATTCTCTGTCCCACCCCGCAATACCGGAAACGAGTTTAATCACGTGCATATGTGTTTCTAAAGTAATTTTGATGTTGCAATCTTGTGAAGCTTACCTTTAAGGATATCTTGCTTAAGATTTGAGCTCACAAGGTAGCTTTTTGGGCTTGTATAGCGTGATACTGCTCAACCGATACCGATCCCTATCTGCACATGATACCAGTTCCAGAGCAAGTGTCAAATGAACTAATTTTTTAGGTTTTTATAGTTTGTGATGCCTAAGACCTATTCTACACTAACTTGGCATTTTCTTTTTGGAATTTTTCTTGATGATTTCAACTTACTCCTACTCCACTTCTCTCCTTGACCTAACCCTAACTCCTCCTTCTCTCCTTCACTCTTAAACCTAAACCTAAAAACTCATTACACACATCTCAGAGATGTGAAGTAATAAGTGTTGAAGTGTCTGACTACTTGCCACTGAACACATTCACTTCTACAAGTACGATTTCTTCACTCCAGTGCTATAACCATCACGAAGGCACCTTGCTTGAGTTTGTTCCCCGGCAACGGCGCCAAAAACATGTGTACCTAAGTCACGAAGTCTTAGGGACTTGTGTCAAAGAGACTAAATCTCATTTGCCACACAAGTGCATATAGTGGTGGATTGACACATGCTTAATTATCAATCCGAAGAACCACATGAACCAAGTGTATGAGGACATGTGCACACATGATGGAAAGTGAAGTGGTTCAGCAAAAATGCATATGAAAAGACTAATCTACCTCTACAACTCACTAAAGCTCTGAAAGTGTCTGTTGCAATACCACTTACAATAGTAAATACGAATTTGAATGTTTCTCCCAGCTTCGAACTCCAAATATGGCCAATAGCAAGTTCTTTCGAAGCTCTCAATGAGACGCATCTATTGGCAGTATTTCACTCGAATCTGACAACTGCTCTTCAAGTTATGGCCAAAATAGTGAATGGTAGGAAACAGCTACACTCACTCCACAACTCGTATTGGTTCACACACACAGTACAGTAGTTCAAAAGTGATGAGGACAGATAGACAACAGTCCTACACACACATTCCAAGCTCCACACACACACAAAAGATCATAGAGAAGATGAAAATCAGCAAGAAAGAAGCAAATTCGAAATTTTTGGTTCTCCTTCTTCACAATGGCAAAAAGTCTCTACAAAATAGTCACAAAGTGACTTATATACATGTGCCCTAAAAAATGGTCCTTTCACACAAGTGATGGGCACTTTATTGGTTGATCTCTAATTTCCTACTATTATACAAGAAGTATATTACAATGATTTGGGGCTTATGCATCTAGAGGACTCCTCTAGTGCATTTACATAGTTTCAAGGGAATTTCCTAGAATTTGAAGAAGAATTTTATGCCCATTACTTTGAAAATTTTGGGGCTCCTCTTTCGTGCCTCTTTTCTATGCAACAATGAAGAACAGATTGACTTCAAGGCTTGGAAGTCAAGAGGCAAGATCAAAATCAAGCAATTAGAAGACGTACCAGAGTCTTCAAATCAAGCACTAAGGAGATCACAAAGAGAAAGCAAGAATCCCATAAGGTATGGATACGATACATCTTTAGTCACCAAGCACTCTGTGTAGATCACAAAAGACACTATGACAGAAGAGCCTTCTTCATTTGAAGAGGCTAGGAAGAAGAAAGAATGGAGGGAAGCCATGCAGGAAGAAGTGGAGGCACTTCAAGAAAATCACACTTGGGATCTAGTACAAGAAGCAAGACATGAAGGTAATTGGATCCAGGTGGATATACAAAATACAAAAGAGCTCAGATGGCTCTATAAACAGGTACAAGGCAAGTTTAGTGGGAAAAGGATTTGCCCAAACTCATGGTGTGGACTATGAAGAAACCTTTTCACCTGTGGTAAAGATGCCAACAATTAGGGTTTTGGTAAGAGTTCTTGCTTCTAAAAATTAGAATCTGTTGATATATTTAGGTAGTGATGTGTGTGAACACACTAGGACCGTCGGGGTACTTTTTTCCCTCTTTAGGAGGTTTTTTTCCCGCGGCTTGTATATACGCCTATTGCCCTAATGGGCTACTTATATTTGTACATTCTCTAGTAATACATTCAGTATTGTGTGTTTGTGCTCCAAGCTTCTTCTTCTTCCTTGTGATGTTTGCGTGCTTCCACAGACGTCTATCTCCAACAATTGGTATCAGAGCAGGTCGTCGCTTCATCTAGGGCGTCATCGACACTACTCCGTTTGTAGTCTCAGATTCGCACGAAATTTGGTGAGCATACTCAGGGTGTTTCAGAGATCAAAATAGCTTCACTCTATCATGCCTCCGAACGCACTATCGCAACGCTTGTGTAGGCTATTTCATCTTTTTGTGCCAAAGGTATATACCAGTTTTTGTTCGCCAGTTTAAGCGTCTCGAAGTCTGCTACAAGTCTAGCAGAATTCGTCGAGGCAGTTCCGTTCAACTTTTTGAGATACAGTCAATTTTTTGCATCAAGGTATTTTAGTCACCGTCCATGGCTGAAAGCAGTGATGTATTCTGTATGTTGGCTGTTGAGGATAAGTTGGATGGTACCAACTACCCATTATGGGCTTATATGATGTGACATGTATTGGTTGCAAAAGGATTGTGGAACATTGTGAACGGTGTTGAAAGACGTCCTGTTACACCTGTAACGACAGGTACTGCAAATACAGGTGCTGGAGCTGATGAAGATGGTGTCGAAGATGATATTCCGCAGATTCTTATTCATGTTGTTGTTTCTGCTGCACCTACTACAGAGCAGATTTGATGGGATGGCACAGATGCCCAGGCACATGCATTGATAGCTTTGTCTGTCAAACGTGCCATTATTCCTCACATTCACTCTTGCAGAACAGCTAAGGATGCTTGGATACACTTACCACATTGTACCAAGCTAGGAATGAGGCTTATGTTGCTTACCTCCGAAAACAGTTGGAGAGTGAGCACATGAATGAAGGTGATTCTATGGACAGTTTCCTAACGAAGATCAAAGATTTGAAGGAACAGTTGATTTCCTGGTGATGAGGTTATACCAAATAGCTCACTTGTACAGACCGTTCTGAATGGTCTTCCTGACTCATATCAGAGTTTTGCTTCTACTCTTCGGTTGATGATGAAAGGCAATCCGAGTGCCTTATCATTTGAGGAGTTAGTCTTTGTTTTGTTGTAGGAAGATCAGTCCAGACAGAACAGGTCCATTATGCGAGTTGCAGATCAAGCTTTCTTGGCTAGTCAGAAGGGCAAAGGAAAATGGAGCTCTTCTACTAGTAAGCAAAAATCTGCAAATGCTGCACATTCAAAGAACCAAGACAAAGATGAGAAAAAATCAAAAAAGCAGAAATTGTTTTGTAAGTACTGTAAAGGCAATGATCATATCATAAAGAACTGTCCAAAACTAGCTGCTAAAGAGGCAAAGAAGAAAGAGGCTAGAATGGTTGTTGCAGAGGTCTCTACACCAAAAACAGAGTGCAAATCTTGTGCAGGAAGAGGAATGGGCGTTTACTACTGTCTGCAGTTTTGACCCACCTTCTCATGATCAGTGCATGTTTGCAGTAGACTCAAATGTTTGGTATTTTGATAGTGGGGCGACCAAACATATTACCTCGCTGCGCAGTTTCTTCTCTTCACTCGAGCCTGCCCCTACAGGGACAGGGAATACTGTTACATGCGCCAACAACTCCTCTTATCCTGTTATGGGAGTTGGTAAGATCATTTTGACTACTGCTGATGGTAGTTCTTTCACTTTGTCAGATGCTTTATTTGTGCCAGGGATCAAAAAGAACCTGTTATCAGTTTCTGCATTAGCCAAGATTGGCTTGGTTGTGAAATTTGTTGATGACAGGTGTACAGTTCATGATCTCTCAAATGGCGATGTGATTATTGCTTCTGGCATTTTATGGCGTGGGCTGTATAAGCTCATAGACTATGAAAGATCTATAAGTGATTTGGCATGTGCAGTAAATGATTCTCAGGCTATGTCAGATGCAAAGCTTTGGCATGCATGCTTTGGTCATCTGAATTTTGCTAGCTTGCTACGCCTGCAGAAATCTGAAATGGTGTCCTCTTTGCCCAAACTTGAGGCACCTGGAAAACATGTTTGTGAAGGCTGTATTTTGGGCAAAATGCATCGTTCATCCTTTCCAAAAGATCGTTCAGTTCGGGCTACTCAGAAATTGCAACTCGTACATAGTGATGTCTGTGGTCCTATGCAGACACCTTCTTTTGGAAATTACCTTTACTTCGTGACTTTCATTGATGATTTTTCCAGGCATGCATGGGTATATCCACTCAAAGCAAAGTCTAAAGTATTCATGTGCTTTAAACAATTTTTGGTTTTGGCTGAAAATCTGTCAGCATGTAAAATGGGCACCCTCCGTTCTGATCGAGAGGGGGATTATATGTCTTCTGATTTTATTGCATTTTTGACTGAATGTGGGATAAAACACCACTGTATAGTGCCATATACACCTCAACAGAATGGAGTTGCTGAACGAAAGAACAGGTCACTCATGGAGATGGCAAGGTGCATGGTCAAGAGTCAGGCTTTACCACATAGTTTCTGGCTTGAGGCTGTCATGTGTGCAACATATGTACTGAACAGGTGTCCCACTAAAGCGCTGAAGTCTATCACTCCATATGAGGCTTGGCAAGACCGCAAGCCATCTGTTGCTCATCTGCGTGTTTTTGGTTGTTTGGCATATGCACTAGTGCCTGAACAACATCGCAGAAAATTGGATGATAAGGCAATAAAATGTATTTTTGTTGGGTACAGTTCTGAAAGTAAAGGCTATCATCTGTATCATCCACAGATTAAACGCATTCTGGTTAGCCGTGATGTTGTCTTTGTGGAAGATGCTATTCAGTCATTGCTTTCATGTACGAAGGAGACATCTGTTAGCTCCAAAGACATATATGATACTTTGATGCCTCTTTTTACAAGTGGACAGTCTAGTGTTGGTCCTAATGAGACAACTTCTCAGCCTTTGCAGGTTTCATATGATGATGTAGATCATTCCATTTCTGATGCAGATTTACATGATGCACTTATTGATGAGAGAGCTGATATTGAGCAGGCAAAAACTATGCCAAAATGGCTGGTGCAGACTTTGCGTGACAGCAAATTAGATGCACCTTTGTCATATCGTACTCGTTCAAGCTCTCATAGTGCCTCCTTTGCATCAGATTGCTATGCTATGGCTGCATCTAGTCTCTATGATGAGAATGAGCCTGTTTCTTTTGATGAAGCATAGAATTCAAAAAATTGGATGGCTGCTATGCAATGTAAATATGATGCTATAATGAAGAATGGTACATGGTCTTTATGTGACTTGCCTCCTGGCACGAAGACCATTGGCACTAAGTGGGTATATAAGCTAAAGTGTAAACATGATGGTACAGTTGACAGGTATAAGACTAGGCTTGTTGCAAAGGGTTATGCGCAGGAAAGAGGCATTGATTTTGATGAGACCTTTGCACCTACATGCCGTATGACTACTGTTCGGAGCATTTGTGCACTTGCAGCCCATCATGGTTGGAATGTACATCAGTTGGACATAAAAACAACATTTTTGAATGGTGACTTGCATGAAGAAGTGTATGTTTTTCAGCCCCGTGGCTTTGTGCAGAAAGGGCATGAAAACCAGGTGTGTAGGTTAAAGAAGGCATTATATGGTTTAAAGCAAGCACCACGTGCTTGGTATGAGAAGATACATGCCTATTTGGTTGCACATGGTTTTGAGAACAGTCCAACTGAAAGCACCTTATATGTTAAGCATGCTAATGATGTGCTTCTGATCATTGTTGTCTATGTTGATGACATGCTGCTCACTGGTCCTATTGAGAAGCATATTGCTGATTTCAAGGCTGATGTGCATGCCTCATTTGAGATGTCTGATTTGGGGCATTTGCATCACTATTTGGGCATTCAGTTTATGCAAGTTGATGGTGGAATGGCTTTGTGTCAAACGAAATGTATTGACACATTATTGCAGTGTTTTGGCCTTGAAGACTATAAGCCTATTGCCACTCCTATGGAGACAGGTTTACGATTGAGTCTTCATGATGTTGGAGATGCATTTGATGTTGTTCTCTATCAGCAGGCTGTTGGATGCTTGATTTACTTATGCATTACTCGGCCAGATATTCAATTTGTTGTCTCACAGATGAGCAGGTTTATGCATTGCCCAAGAGTCACGCATTGGAAGGCGGTTAACCGCATCTTTCGCTACTTGAGTGGTACTCGGCTACTTGGGTTGTTTTATCCCAAGGGGGGATCACTACCGCCAGATTTGCATGCTTTTTTTTACTCAGATTGGGTTGGTTGCTATGACACTCGCGTGTAAACTAGTGGCTTTTGCTTCATGCTTGGTAGCTCATGTATATCTTTGTTGAGCAAGAAGCAGCCTACTGTGGCCACTTCCAGTTGTGAGGCTGTGTATAAGGTAGCTTTCACAGCTACTGTTGAGTGTGTGTGGCTCAGAGGCCTTATGATTGATTTGGGTGTTGGCCAGTCTTCTACCACCACCATCTTCACTGATAGTCAGAGCGCATTGGCAGTTGCAAGGAACCCTCTGTTCCATGCTCGCACTAAGCAAATTGAGGTGCATTATCACTATGTCAGGGAGAGGTTCTCTGCTGGGGAGATCAGCTTGGCATATGTGCCCACGCAAGAGAACATTGCAGACCTTTTCACAAAGGCTCTGCCTAGGGAGAAGTTTGAAGCTTTCTGCAAAGCTTTGGGCTTACTTCCTTTTGTGGAGTGATTTCCACATAGCTTGGCACTTCCTTATACATGAGTGCCAACTCCTTGTTCACCGCATCACTCCCAGGGGGGATTTATTGATATATTTAGGTAGTGATGTGTGTGAACACACTAGGACCGCTGAGGCACTTTTTTCCCTCTTTAGGAGGTGTTTTTTTCCCGGCTTGTATATACACCTATTGCCCTAATGGGCTACTTATCTTTGTACATTATCTAGTAATACATTCAGTATTGTGTGTTTGTGCTCCAAGCTTCTTCTTCTTCCTTGTGATATTCGCGTGCTTTCGCAGACGTCTATCTCCAACAGAATCTATATCAGTTAGATGTCAAGAATACATTCTACAATGGATGGATATCATAAGAAGTGTATATGGCACAACCACCAAGTTTTGAAGATGAAGATTCTCCACATGTGCTAGATACTTTTTGAGTCAATTGAACACTTCATTCTTACTTTTGATAAAGTACAAAATAGTCCGTCTACTATGGTTATCAATAAATGAGACATAATACATTGATCCTGCCAATGAACATTCTTGACTTGGTCCCCACACATCAGTATGTACTAAGTCCAATAAGTTTTTGTGGATGTAGCCTTTGTGGTTGAATGGTTGTCTTTGTGCCTTCCCAATCTGGCATGCATCACATCTATTGATCATGTGTTGTATTGATATGTTTGACAGTCTTAGAGCACTTTGATCCCTGCATATATCTTTCAAGGTTCTTTCACTCACATGAGCAAGTCTCTTATGCCACACTTCAAGCTCACTTAGGGTTTGAGACCCAAAAGCGAATAGAGCTATGTTCCTAGTTTCCCTTACTTCAAAAGTAAAGAGCCTACCATGCTTCTCATGTTTGGTTATCTTCTTGAAGCCTTTATATGGATCTTCCACAGAAGCTCCATGTTGGGTGAACAATTTCAACTATTTGGCTTACACTCATAAGGTTTTTAGTGATAGCAGATACATAGAGAACCTTACTTAGAATGTTTATCTTGTCATTGGAAGCTTTGAAATTACCAATCTTCTCCACATTGTGCTTAGTATCATCCCCTATTTGTATTGCATGTCTATGCTTTGGACTTTCCAAGTCAGATAGAAGAGCAATGTTGTGTGCAACATGGTTTGAATATCCTTAACCTATGTAGACCAAATGATCATCTTCTTTACCTTCTTTGTGGCTTAGATGCATTAGAAGAAATGAGTCTTCATGTGGTTGATCTTTAGAATAATTGTTGTAGTCCCTTCTGTTATGGCATCTATTGTTATTGTTGAGGTTTTGTCCACCTCTACCTCTATTGCTACCATATCCACCTCTTCCACTTCCTTTCTAGGTCTTCCCATTGAACCAGTGATTCTTAGTGGTGTGGTTGGTCTTATCATAGATGGTACAAGGTTGAAAATTTTGGCCTTTGTTTTTGTCATACTTTGGTCCTTTCTTCTTCCTTCCCACTTGCTCTTGCCTACAAAGTTGGCTTGGGAAGTCTCCTCTTCATCTTATTCCTTCTTCTTGCCTTTTAGCTTCTTATCCTTCTTATCTGCATGTAGAGCACTAGTTGAATTACCATGATAGGAGTTACCTTCCTTTATGTTATTGTTGGCCTCTTAATTGAAGAGTTGTCCAAGAAATATGTTGATGTCTGGAGTTTGCACATCCATGATGAGATCATAAGCCATGGTGAAAGACTATCATTGCTTATCACTTCTAATTTCATAATCACGTTCTTATCCCTAAAAATGAGCTTGGCCTAAGAGGTCTCACCGTTGCACTAGGCCCTGGTGATCCATTTTATTGCCAACTTGTTAGCCATGCCTTCAATATCCATAATGTCCAGACCCCCACAATCCTTTTGGCTGATGCATGTAGACCATTTAATTTTGGGAACCCCTCTTCTGTTATGGTCCCCTATACAAAGAAACTTTCTACAGATTCTTTCCAATTTGCTAAGTTCTTGATCCTTCGGTTGCTATCAAGAGAGAAAGTAAATGGTCAAAGAGATGAGAAAGGTATTAATAACCATGGCACACTCCGCGAGGTTGATTTTCATGCCCTTCCAATACGTTAACTTGTTGTCTAGTTTGGAAAAGACCCAATTCCATCTCTACTCCATTGAGACTCCAAATCCCATCGAGATACCGAGTAGGTGGAAGATCTGACCCCTAGGGATAATTTGGCAACCATGGTCAACCAACAGCTGGGGTGACAGTCTGATGATGGATCTGAAGGTGGTTTTTGAGTGGTTTCTTTTGGAACTAGACACCTCACAAAATGTGTCAAGGCACCCCCAAAAGGTTTCAATGTTGGTCAAATCATTGTGCACAAATGCATGCATGTCGTCTTCAGAAAGCCTCATGATCATCTGGCCATGGTTGAGAGGTAGAGAGAGACCTTTAATATGGCCCATTTCCATTGATGTTGCACAATACAATTGAGCCCCTCCGTGTAAATAGCAAAGAGCAAAGGGGCCAACAAGCACCCTTGCCTAATAGAGCATTTTCATTTGATAACGTTCGATAACTGACTATTGATATTTATTTGCATCGACACGTTCCCCAACAGTGTAGCAATCATCTTAGTGAATATTTGACTATAACCAAGGTCTTAAAAATATTGGAGAATAAATTACCATTCCAACCTATCGTAGGCTTTGTCAAAGTCGATTTTAAGAAATACCACATCTTGCTAAGACTCTTTAGCAAAATAAAGACCCTCCCAATATCAATAATAGCTTCCAGTATTGATATACCCTTAATGAATCCTTTTTGGTCCTCACTAAGCCACCTCTTCAAGTGGTAAGAAATTATGTTGGCAATTACTTTTGCAAGAAACTTTTAGCTTGTTTCAAGCATCATGATCAGGCACTAGTTTTCAATTATGTTCTTGTCACCTTTTTTATGGATAAGCTTGATGACACCTTTGTTTAGGCCTCTGAGAAGTGCACCGAAGGCCAACACCTCTTGTCAAACCAAACGTAGTAGTGGAGTGGCCACCACCTATCTGAAGGATTTGAAAGATTCATTTGTGAAGTTGTCAGGACCCGGGGTTTTCCCATTGGGGAGCCTATCGATAACCTCAAGAATCTCATTATTTGAAATGGGAACATCAAGGAGAGATTTCAAATTATGTGTATTCTCGAAGGAGAGACTCTTGAGATGGTCGCCATGCAATCTCGCCTATGGGGAGAAAGGGGCATCCATGTCTCCTTGTACAGTTTTGGGGCAAGCCAAAAAATTATCCCCCCAGCCACAAATCGGACTCTGCATATGATGTGGCATGTGTGACTTAAGTTAAGTAAACTTAATAGGCTTCTGATCTAGAACACAGATTCTCCAGAAACCATGCATTTCATTTCATAGATCAATTTTTATCTAAATTACCATGGCCGTCGCCTGATGTGTGACCACCTAAAGTTGGATTTAACAAGGATTGTGACAAGGACCCCAGCAACCAAACACTCATGGAAGTAAGGTACATCCGTTTAATGGACTTGTCCCAACGTCGTGTTTTACAGCTATGCATGGGAAATATTCACGCAGACAAAGATAATGCACTATAAACTAATCACGTGATGGTCCAACTCTCTCTCTCTCTCTCTCTCTCTCTCTCTCTCTCTCTCTCTCTCTCGTACCAGAAAAAGCTTCTCATATTAATTAACTTTATCTCAACAGCTGAAAAAGACAATAACAGCTGAAAAAGACAATGACATGAAACACAAGTTTGAAGGAGGTTTGAATTGAGATTTCTACAAAGATGACCATAAGCAATATCGTAAGACCATCATTCTTTGATAAAGATCCACTGCAATCTGCCAAGGAATTGTTCTTCAGACAATCAAGCTGGTTAACATGGAAAACAGGTTGAAACTTGACAGCACTGATAACAGCAACATATGTAAACTAGTTAAAGTAACCACGCGGTGAGCTCTGCAGGGAAGCTTGCCACAATTGAGTTCCTGAGGAAAGCAAAGGAATAGAGACGAGGAAGAGTCTAGTAAAGGCATACTTCATGTGAAGGAACTGGATCTCAGCTGCGTGCCAGGATTCCGTCTGTTACACCAAGAATTGAACAGAATAGACATGGCAAGCTCGTTGGAATTCGTAGTAGACGTCTCTACAGCGTTCTATCTTATGAAAGTTACTCTGTCTACAAGAGTTCAGGTTGTACTTCTCGGACGAGGAGGTGCGCACTGATCACTCAGATAGGTACGGCTGTAGTGAAGGGTATAGATCAATATCTGTAATGTATTGTACTAATGGAATAGAGAGAGAGACACACAAAGAGAGAGAGAGCAAGCTAAAGAGAGAGAGATACAAATTGACCGATGAGGGATCTACACGGGCGGGGCGTCCTTGGGCGGAGCCATGTCGGCTTCCCTGCTCCATTTGTAGCGGAGGAACACGAGAGCGGCAATGACGAACACCCAATACAAGATGTACGCCGACAAGGTTCCCTGAGTCGCCTCGTTGCGCCAACCCACTACCGCTTCTAAGAGAGACCACACATTATTGCCCTCCGAGCTACAGCAGCTCAGTTTCCACAGAAAATGCTCATTTTTTGTATACTCCTCGAACTCGTGAACAGAGCCCGCGAAGAGGCCGGCGGCAATCACCAGCAAGAGTAGCGTCGCCGCCCCGAGAAAAGCTTTAAACGCCACGTGATTGCCGCCTTTGTAAATGAGATAGCCGACTGATATCCCGCAAATGGCACCCACAACTGCAGGAATGGGGTACGCTGTCCCCGAACCCTCCAGCCCAATTCCTCCCAGGAAAATTACCGCCTCGACACCTTCCCTGACCACCACTGTGAAGGGTATGAAGAACAGGGCGTACTTGCTGCGCCGGCTCTGCACCTCTTCACTCTTTCCTAGAGCTTCCACGGTTACTTTCGTCAGCTTGCGTTCCCATTTCTCCCGCCATGTGTCGACCCTCATCATCGAGAATGCCATTATGGTGATCAGAATAACAGCTATCATCCCAAGAATGCCCTCCCACAGAGCTTCTGAGCTATCCCACGCCCTCTTGGCCACTGTGTAGTAGAGCGACAGGAACACAGCCGCCGCCGCTAGAGACAGCAGCAGCCCCGCTGCCACACCAGCCCACGTCTGCCGCCGCATTCTGCGCCGCGTCTCGACGTCCTCCACGATTTTGTTGAGCAGGGTTAGTATCACAGACAGGATGATTGAGGCCTCTAGGGTTTCCCGGAAAAGAATGAAGAAAGCGGGGATGCTAAACAGTTGCACCATCTCTGCGGCAGCCTAATGCGGAGGAAGGCAAGCTTTCTTGCACACGCGCAAGATAGACGAAGGGAACGTTGAAGGCAGGCAACAGAACTGTTGTCGCGCGCAAGTTAGGATTTACAACACGCTGCGCGATAATATGCACATTCCGTGCGAGTAAACCATACCTCCCCCAAGCATATATCACCTCAGAAACAAACAGTGAAAGGTGGAAAGCACCTGACAATCTGCTCACCTGCAACATAGCTAGGCCCCTCCCCTCTCTCCCTCTAGGCTCACTCTCACACACATAAACATGATATCAGATATGATCCCCCTCTCCCATATCCCTCCCCTTGACTCCTTGAGGATTGTCCATCATATAATATCGAGTAGTAACGTCTTATCATATGGCATTTTCCACAAGGCACAGGGCGAAACGTTTGCCATTGATGATCTACGTGTTCCTTCTCATCGGCATTCGGCATGCTCCATGGATTGTATGACTTCTTGTTAAGTCAGAGCATGGAGTTATAATAAAGTATGCAGAGCTCAACATTACAATGCTAAAGTCCGAGCCGTAACCTAATGGTTTGATGCTTTGAGTCTTTGAGAGGAAGTCCTGAGTTCAAATCTTAGCTTGACATAAAATGGCTGTCTCTACCTTACGAAATTGGGTGTGTGAGTGTGTTTTCAATTCATTGTACTCTCAAAAAAAAACGTTAAAATGCTAATTGTAGCTTGTAACCAAATTTTCATGTAATCTGCTTTTGGCCATCATTATGATACGTAATCAACAAAAGTAACATAGTACAAATAAAAATGAATTCGATTTGCAATGGTAAAAGATTTTTCTATTTGAATCTCCATGCAATGTGTGTAAACAAGAAAACCAATGACACAATCATCAAAAGTATCAAATAGAATCCTATTGAAAATGATATCAATCCTTTTGTATGTTTGTAGTTTGGCGCATGCACGATCGCCTCTTAGAATGAATTGATTCCAACCAACTATAATCATAGATAGTACTTTCCTATCTTTTTAGAGGAATCTATCATAGATAGTACTTTCCTATTTTTTTAAAAGAGGATATTGTTTCAACTTTCAACATCAATAATTCCTTAAGTTGTTTGTATGCATACTTCCTTTTCATAGGAAGGATTCCTTTCAAACACGTTTCTCATGTACTCTTCCACCTTAATATGAGCACCAAATTGGGGTGTATACATCTCAGAATCTCTTCTAGATGTAACTACATAACAGCCCATTGTTGTCATTGGTGTCCATCTAAAAGACCGA
This sequence comes from Ceratopteris richardii, assembly GCA_020310875.1. NCBI lineage: Eukaryota > Viridiplantae > Streptophyta > Polypodiopsida > Polypodiales > Pteridaceae > Ceratopteris > Ceratopteris richardii. The sequence goes on from CM035421.1 coordinate 121,258,582, forward strand.
ATTGTGATTCGTCACTAAACATCTATATTATAAATGTATCTTCTATTGAGACATATAATAGTTTGTTCAACTATACATTGTATTATTATTCCAATTTGTATAACCTACATATATATATGCTTTTAGCTCTATGTGTTTTCTTAAATTCTTTGCAAAACTCTAAAGAAGTCATTTGGATCACTTATTGAAAAAGATAAACCACTATGTGAGGCTTGGAAGCTCCCTTTTGTTGATACTAAGTTGTTACGCATGCGAATATGTTGAGCAACAATGGTGGGAGTTATGTACATTGTGTACCATAATTTGATACTCGCTACTACTCCAAGGTGAACAATCAAGTCATAGATCTTCATTATCTTGTCATTTCTTTATCATCTTTGTCATCCAAACAAGTGTTGGCATCGTTGTTTGTTAAAAGGAAGGACCTCATTGGTGAAGAAGCATGAAGGAAAGACTTCTTGAGAGGTCATCCATCCCAATATCATCTTCATCAAGCTAATTTAGTTGGTAATTCCTCCCACTAAGCTTTGCTTGGTTGGCGATTAAAGAGGAAAGACATTGTCTTTGGATATACATTGGTCTTATCTCTTTATTTTTCTACACATACATACATGCATGCATGCATACATGACAAATCTCAAACTGTATTCTAGTACCAAATGATCCCTTGGATAAACTTTGGTTGTGGTGCAAGCACTATCATCTATGAAGGAGGCATTTTACTTCTACTAGAGAGGCATTCAAAGTCAAATAAAGAGCACTATCTTTGGCATACTTTTTGGTTGAAGTTAAATAATATATATAGACTTTGGTTGACTGTATTTGATTTATAATTGAGCATATATATACACTACTGTACGATTTGTGGATACCACCAATGTAATTTTTTTATTATCAATAAATTATTGAATTATTGGATTTTACTTTATCTCTATTTGTTGCATGACAGTGACCTTTCTAGCTGAATTACGTGTGTTAAATGTGAGGCCTTAATGAGATTTATGTTTTGAATATTTCATGGATGAAGATTCATCAGGCAGTGATATGTTTGAACATGATTAGAGAGATTATATTTTCCATCTATTTTGTAAATAAAAAGATGGTTGATCCTAGTTAGTTTTAAAATAGAAATTTGAAGATGAGGACACTACAAAATGAAACTTTGTTAAATAAAGCTAATGATCGCCATAAAAGAAACTCTTTGTAAATAAAGAAACTTTTCTATCATGGGTCCACTTTTCTAAGCATCCACCGTCATTGTAACCTCTATTTTACTACATAAATAAAATTTATAAATATACACACTCTTGGACTCATTGGATAAAGTGCATGGGGGGAGATTGTACCCAATACTATGTACCATCTCTATCTTCTATGGATCTCTATTTCTATGTGTTCTTGTGACCATAGTATCTCTGTGCACATGTGTTTGTGAAATCATATAGCATTGGCATGAGAGCCTATATGCAATGTTTCAAAGAATTTTGGCATGAATTCTTGTTGTCCATTTGCGTTTTGGTGGGTTCTTGTTTTTCAGCGACCATTCATCCATTTTGATGACTACAAAAGGAGAGCGAAGGGCTCCAACCATGTGCACCTTATCTCAACTACCTCAAGGCTTATGACCAAGGTGGAAACCAAGACATTACCTTCGGCTTCCTTGGAAACCTTGACTTCCTTGGAAACCTTGACTTCCTTGGCTCCAAGGCTCCATTGGCATCTTTGGCTACTCACAAGACTTGTCAACCAATAGAGTGGCAATAAGGAATACCATTTCCCCCAAGGGTGGTATTTGAACCCTCCACCTAGCCCACAAGTGAAATTTTTTACCCTCTACACTATGTGTATGAAATATCTCACTACACCTAAAATATTCTATTTACTTGTACCTAAAACCACTCTCCATTTTCTCACATTCCCAAGATTTATTTGTCTTTTTCTTTTCTAAGCATATATTTTCCTTCGTATTCAACAATCGATTTTGCATCTATCAACCCATAGATCCTAACCATTTGGAAAATCACCTCTTCTTGATATATCAGGTGAGAAACAACTTGAGCTTCTTGGGCATGAACTCCAAAGCACTCACAATGAAATCAACAAATGTGATGCTCTACTTCAAAAGATGCAAACTAAAGATGCCGACCTTATTTGGGTGGTGAAGACTATTAGTATCACAACCTAAGTACGTCACACAGATCCAAGATTGACATGACAAATTTAGTTTTCAAGATTCAATCGGCATAAGGATGGTCAATATATTTTATCATGGTTGTCTCAATTCGACGACTTTTATTTCCATGAAGCCTACTCAATGATTGAGAAAGTGAGGTTTGTCACCAAATACTTGGTGCATAAGTCACAAATTTGGTGGAACTTTCTATAAAATAGTATAGATCAACCAACAACATGAGAAACGTTCCAAGAGAAAGTCAAAGAATATTTTCTTCTTTCTCAATTTTAGTTAGATGCTCCTCGTTCATGGACCACATTTGCATGGAGGGAGGGTGATATTGTTGGAGTTGATGACTAAAAGAGAACGCAAACAACATATGAATAAGAAGAAGCTTGGAGATCAATAATGAATGTATTACTAACTGGATGTACAAAGGATATGTATCCTATTATAGTTATAATACAAACCAAGGAAAAAGAAACTCTTAAAGAGTGAAAAAGTAACCCATTAGTCTTAAGCATGTTCATACACATCACTATAGAAATATATTAACAAATCCCCTTTGAGAAATGTGATGAGAAAGGAGCTAGCAATTGTGTATAAAGAAGTGTCATGTTATGTGGATTAAAATCAATCCACAAAAGGAATTAAGACCAAAGCTTTGTGAAAAGCTTTGAATTTATCCCTAGGCGGAGCCTTTGTGAAAAGGTTTGTGATATTATCCTATGTGGGCACATAAGCCAAACTTATCTCTCCAATAGAGAGTCTCTTGTTGACATAATGATATGGCACCTCAGCATGCTTTATGTGAGCATGGAATATATGGTTCCTCACAATTGCCAATATGCTCTAGCTATCAGTAAAGATTGTGGTGTCAGAAGACTGACCAACACCCAAATAAGTTAAAAAGATTTTTGAGCCACACACACTCAATAGTAGTTATGAAAGTTTCCCTATAATTGGCCTCACAACAAGAAGTAAACACAATAGGCTACTTCTTGTTCAACCAAGGTATACTAGAGCTACTGAGCATGAAGAGAAAACGACTTGTGGACACATGAGTGTCATAGCAATCGACCCAATCGAAGTCAAAACAATCATGTAAACTTGGTACTAGTGATCCCCTTTGGAATAAAACATCCCAAGCATGTTCAATTAGTGAAAGATATGCTTAACTTCTTGTCAATGCTTTACTCCTAAGATATGAATTAATCCATTCATCTAAGAGATAGCAAATGGAATATTCGCCATCTTCTGCATAAGTAAATCAAGCATCTAACAACTTTCTGATAGAGAACAACATGAAATGCACCTCCAACATCATAAAGACTCAACCGTAACCCTTTCTCCATAAGAGTGGTAATGGTTTTGCAATCTTCAAGGTCAAAACCTTAGTGGAGCTTTTGGCCTATCCATTGACTTGCGAGTGATACCGAGCATAATTTTTATGAATAACTAAGAACTCATTCATGAGTGATTCAATTACTTCATTAATGAAGTGTGTGTTGGAACATCAAGCTTACACTATGCTTGAGGTGGCTTTGATCTACATCAAAGGCTATCGCCTCAAAAGAATATCCGTTGGAGAGTTCTTTTTCTTATGCTCATTTATTGTATTTTTTTGAGAGATTTTTTATGGTTCATTTACCGTTGTAAAAGCCTTGAGCTTTACACATGTAAAGGTAGAAAGATAAAGCCCAAATCCCATGAATTTGTGGTGGTTGAAGTTGCATTCAATCAAGCAATCAATCAGCTAAAAGTAGATCAAAGTAGATCTTCACTTTTCCTAGATTGTAGAAAAGTGAATTGATTCCCTCCAACAACCATTCCCACCTTCATTTGAATTCAAATTTCACTTGTAGAAGTCATGGAACACTCCTAGAGTCTATATAAAGACTTGAAATCACTTGTACATTACATGGAAGCAATATATATACACTTGTGACCATCATTGTGTTGCTCCTTCAATTCTCTGCATCATCTTCTTCACCAATAGTAGTCTTGCAGAGGCTGTTGCTCTCTCTCCGGAGCTTCAAATTGAGTGCAAGATGGCTCATTGGAAAGGTATTACTGTTTAGTTTATGCTATAAATTTTCAAAGCATTTGGTTCAATATATTGGAAGAAATCTGAGTTTTTCTGTCTCGGGGTCAATCTCTACGTATTCCTGAAAAATAGGAAGTACCACCAGTGAATGTCGCATTCATTCCTATAGCATATTTTGCTTATTCATTATACTTTTGTGCATTCCATACACTCAACCCTATGTGTATCACTCCCATAAAAGTATTTTTTCTAATTGTAATCACGCTGGTCTCTATGGGCATTTGAAGTTCATTGTCTCTTCCATAGATAGTAAGTTTTTTGAGCTAGTCGACCCGCGAACCTATCTGTTTTGTATCGACTCATTCTCCTTGATGCTCCAAAGTATGTAGTGTGTTTCTTTGCACTTATGGCATGCCTATAAGGTCTATTTGAGTCTCCATAAGCTCAAGGGCTGGTCTTGTGCCAGTTGCCTTGACCAAACTTCGTCGCTTCAAAATGCATTTTTCTACCTTCTACAAGCTTCTCCAAGTTCTTTCAGTGGTATCAGCGCTAGATCAAGATGGGTGACGGATTTCCCTCAGTGATTGAGAAGCTTGATCGATACAACTACACAGCTTGGCAAATCAGAATGGAGGCCTATTTGCAAGGTAGAAATCTTTATGGAATTGTAGCAGGTGATAAGCTATGCCTATTCCAAGATCCAAAGGAGGATCTACACAAGAGGAGACAGATAAGCTCACACTTTGGTGTGCAAGGGATGCTCAAGCAAGGTTATACATACTAAAATCTATCTCTGATTTTCTATTACCACATATTAGAGGATGCAAGACATCTCAAGAGACTTGGGATGCCCTCGAGACTTTCTTTTCTGCTCGTACCAAAGCAAGAAAGAATCATCTTTGGAACAAGTTCAACCAAATGAAGAAGACACCTAAACAAACCATCACAGAGTTTGTTATCAAGGTCAAGGAGGTTGCAGATTAGTTAGCATCCATTGGAGAGCTGATTGAAGAAGAGGTCATCATGAGGCAAATTCTCAACGGCATTTGAAGTGATAAGCAATGGCAATCCTTCACGACGGCTTATGATCTCATCATGGATGTGCAAACTGTAGACTTCAACATCTTTCTTGGACAATTCTTCAATCAAGAAGCCAACAATAGCACAAAGGAAGGTAACTCTTATCATGGTAATTCAACTAGTGCTCTATATATAGATAAGAAGGATAAGAAGCAGAAAGGCAAGAAGAAGGAAGAAGATGAAGAAGAGACTTCTCAAGCCAACTTTGCAAGCAAGAGCAAGTGAAAAGGGAAGAAGAAAGGACCAAAGCAAGACAAAGCCAAAGGTCAGAATGTTCAACCTTGTGCCATATGCGATAAGACCAACCACACCACTCAGAATTGTTGGTTCAATGGGAAGACCCAAAAAGGAAGTGGAAGAAGTGGATATGGCAGCAATAGAGGCAGAGGTGGACACAACTTCAACAATAACAATAGACGTTATAATAGAAGGGACTACAACAATTATTCAGAAGATCAACCACATGAAGACTCATTGCTTCTTATGAATCTAAGCCACAAAGAAGGTAAAGAAGATGATCATTTGTTCTACATAGATTCAGCATGTTCGAATCATGTTGCAGGCAACATCGCTCTTCTATCTGATTTGGAAAGTCCAAAGCATAGACATGAAGTGCAAACAGGGGATGACACAAAGCACAATGTGGAGAAGATTGGTAATGTCAAAGCTTCCAATGGCAGGACAAACATTCTGAGTAAGGTTCTTTATGTACCCACTATCACTAAAAACCTAATAAGTGTAGGCCAAATAGTTGAAAAAGGCTTGCAAGTTAGGTTCACCCAACATGGAGCTTTTGTGGAAGATTCGTGTCAAGGCTTCAAAAAGATAGCCCGAGGTGAGAAGCATGGTAGGCTCTTTACTTTTGAAGTAGGAGAAACCAAGAACATAGCTCTATTCAACTTTGGGTCTCAAACTCTAAGTGAGCTTGAAGTGTGGCATAAGAGACTTGCTCATGTGAATGAAAGAACCTTGAAGGATATATGTAGGGATCAAAGTGTTGGATATATGTAGGGATCAAAGTGTTCTAGGACTACCGAACATATCGAAGCAACACATGATCAACATGTGTGATGCATGTCAGATTGGGAAGGCACAAAGACAGCCATTCAACCACAAATGCCACATCCACAACAACTTATTGGACTTAGTACATACAGATGTATGGGGACCAAGTCAAGAAACTTCATTGGCAGGATCAAGGTATTATTTCTCATTTATTGATGACCATAGTAGATGGATTGTTCTATACTTTATCAAGAGTAAGAATGAAGTGTTTGATTGCTTCAAGAAGTATCTTGCACATGTGGAGAATCATAGAGGTAGATCACTAAAGAAGCTCAGATCTGATGGAGGGGGAGAATACTTCTCCAAAGAGTTTGATGAGTTCTTGTAGGAAAAAGGTATCAAAAGGGAAGTGAATACTAGCTACTCTCCTCAACTAAATGGAATTGCAGAGAGGAGAAACAAGACATTGGTTGGATCAGCCCGAACAATACTTGAAGAGAAGAAGTTGCCACATTATCTATGGGTAGAAGCTATTTCAACTGTTGTGTACCTTGTCAATAGACTACCATCCAAATCACTTCAAGGTATGACTCCTTATGAAGCATGGCATGGAAGAAAACCTAGTCTTGGACATTGCAAGGTTTTTTGTTGTTTAGCTTATGTTCATGTACCATCACAAATAAGAGGTAAGCTAGATGAAAGGGAAACAAAGGTAGTGTTTATTGGATATGATTCAACTCAGATGGGTTACAGGTTCTTCAATCCTTCAACCAAGCAATTCACTACAAGTAGAGATGTTGTGTTTGAAGAACACAGGTCTTGGTATGATGAAGACAAACAAAAGGTAACACTACCATATGATCTTGATTCTAACTCTCATCAATTAGGAAGCAAGCATGATACACAGGTCCAGGATCCAAGAAGTGATACAGACGATGACCAAGATGAAAGAGAAAAGGATTACAAGCTATGGAAGTCAAGAGGCAAAGCAAAGATGCAAGAGATTGGAGAATGCTCCAAACAAGCACCTAGAAGATCAGCAAGAGAGAAGAAACAACCAGAAAGGTATGGATATGATTCCACATTTGTTACGAAGCATTCAATATACTTGGCAAAAGACTCTATTTCAGAGGAACCCTCAACCTATGAAGAGGCAAAGTGAAACCCTAATTGGGAAAAGGCCATGAAAGAAGAGATAGATGCATTGAAGGAAATGGACACTTGGGATTTGGTTCCAATGTCTCCGAATCAAAAGGTAATTGGTTGCAGATGGGTATATAAAGTTAAAAGAAATTCAGATGGATCAGTTTGCAGGTACAAGGCAAGATTAATTGCCAAAGGATGCTCATAAACTCATGGTATAGACTATGAGGAAACATTCTCACCAGTTGCAAAGATGACTACAATCAGGACATTGATAAGTGTAGCTGCTGCAAGGAATTGGATACTCCTCCAACTTGATGTGAAAAATGCATTCTTAAATGGTTTGATAAGTGAAGAGGTATACATGTCACAACCACCCAGTTTTGAAAACCCTAATCATCCATCTTATGTTTGCAGACTTAAGAAAGCATTGTATGGATTGAAACAAGCTCCAAGAGCTTGGAATTACAGGTTGGTTACATATCTTCAAGATCAAGGGTTCAAAACTAGCAGCTCAGATCCTTCTCTATTCACCAAAAGGGATCACAATGAGGTTATCTATCTATGTGTATATGTAGATGATATTATTGTGACAGGTGATGATCTAAATGGCATTCAAAGGATCAAGACACATGCAAGAGGAGTTCAAAATCAGTGACCTAGGTGAGCTCATATATTTCCTAGGTATGCAGGTGATATATACAGCTGAAGGAATGTATTTGACTCAAAGAAGATACATTCAGGATCTTCTTCTCAAGTTCAAAACGGAGAACACTAAACCTGTAGGTACACCTTTGGAGATGAATCATAAACTAAGTGTTTATGAAGGTGAGAAAATTGAAGACATTAAAGAGTATCAAAGCTTGGTAGGTAGCTTGATATATGCTACTCATACAAGGGCAAGAATCTCATATAGTGTGGGAGTGCTTAGTCAGTTCATGCACTCATCGAGAAGACCACACATGGATGCGGCTAAGAGAGTACTTAAGTATCTCAAAGGTACAATCAACGAAGGTATATTCTATCCTTACTCTTCAGATTTGGATATCAAAATCTATTCAGATGCAGATTGGGCAAGAGCTAAGGATGATAGAAAAAGTACATCTGGTTACTTAGCATTTGCAGGTTCGAAGCTAGTGTCATGGAGTTCCAAGAAGCAACCAACAGTTGTTTTATCCTCAACTGAAGCAGAGTACAGATGCTTGACCATAGCAACTCAAGAGGCAATATGGTTAAAAGCATTGTATACAGATTTGGGATTTCTGAGTTCCAAACCTCACATATTTGGAGATAATGTAAGTTCCATGCATCTAGCAGAAAATCCTATTTTCCATGCGAGAACCAAGCACATAGAAGTCGATTACCACTTCATCAGGGAGAAGCTCATGGCAAAGGAGATTGAAATTTCTTTTCTTCCTACTGAAAAGCAAGTAGCAGATATGATGACGAAGGCACTTAATGGAAAAAAGCTTTGTAGATTCAAAGCTATGGCAGGTATTCAACCTATCAGAGAATGAAGACTCAAGCATACTTTAGCTTGAGGGGGAGCTGTTGGAACATCAAGCTTACACTATGCTTGAGGTGGATTTGATCTACATCAAAGGCTATCGCATCGAAAGAATATCCGTTGGAGAGTTCTTTTTCTTATGCTCATTTATTGTATTTTTTTGAGAGATTTTTTATGGTTCATTTACCATTGTAAAAGCCTTGAGCTTTACACATGTAAAGGTAGAAAGATAAAGCCCAAATCCCACGAATTTGTGGTGGTTGAAATTGCATTCATGCAATCAATCACCCAAAAAGTAGATCAAACTAGATCTTCACTTTTCCTAGATTGTAGGAAAGTGAATTGATTCCCTCCAACAACCATTCCCACCTTCATTTGAATTCAAATTCCACTTGTAGAAGTCGTGGAACACTCCTAGAGTCTATATAAAGACTTGAAATCACTTGTAAATTACATGGAAGCAATATACATACACGTGACCATCATTGTGTTGCTCCTTCAATTCTTTGCATCATCTTCTTCGCCAACAGTAATCTTGCAGAGGCTACTGCTCTCTCTCCGGAGCTTCAAATTGAGTGCAAGATGGCCAATTGGAAAGGTATTAGTGTCTATTTTATGCCTATAAATTTCAAAGCATTTGGTTCAGTAGATTGGGAGAAATCTGAGTTTTTATGTCTCGGGGTCAATCTCTACATATTCCTGAAAAATAGGAAGTACCACCGGTGAATGTCGCATTCATTCCTATAGCATATTTTGCTTATTCCTTATACTTTTGTGCATTGCATAAACCCAACCCTATGTGTATCACTCCCATAAAAGGATTTTTTCTAATTGTAATCACGCTGGTCACTATGGGCATTTGAAGTTCATTGTCTCTTCCATAGATAGTAAGTTTTTTGAACTAGTCGACCCGCGAACCTATCTGTTTTGTATCGACTCATTCTCCTTGATGCTCCAAAGTACATAGTGTGTTTCTTTGCACTTATGACATGCCTATAAGGTCTATTTGAGTCTCCATAAGCTCAAGGGCTGGTCTTGTGCCGATTGGCTTGGCCAAACTTCATCGCTTCAAAACTCATTTTTCTACCTTCTACAAGCTTCTCCAAGTTCTTTCAGTGTGTACCCCTATCACTTGTGATTTCAATAGGAAGTCCAAATCTTGTGAAGATTTTTCAAAATAGATAATGTCATTTGGGCATCCATTTTTTTGTTGCTCTAGCCTCTACCCACTTAGTAAGATAGTCCATTGCTACAATGATCTATTTTGCATGAGAACCTCTTCCCACAAAATCTATGCCCCACTTTGAAAAAGATCTAGCATTTACCAATGGTCTTAAAGGCATTTCATCTCTTCGCAATGCATATTTAGTCATTTGACACATATCGCAACTTTTCACATATGTCTCAATATCCATGTGCAAGCTAGGCCACCATAATCCTGCAAAGAGAATCATTTTCACAATTCGTCCAGTTGAGAAAGGACCTGCAATTACCCTTGCATGAGCCATCTCTAAAACTTTCAAATACTCTCCTTCCTAGATACATAGTCTCAATTGATTGCCTCTACCTCTTTTAAATACATGATTATCAATAATGACATATTCCTTAATCTCTTCTTACAAGGATCTCTTTCTCACCATGTTGACTCCTATAGGATGCTTATGGGTCTTTAAAAAATCAAGCAAGGGTCTCTTCCATTTTGGGTCTATAGTTGTATAGCTCATTGAAGAGTTTTCATTGGGTAATACTACTTGATAGATGCCATAGTTAGCTATATGGTGTTGGCAATGGTCACAAGCATTGGTGCAGAGGAAGCATGTAAGAAGTGGTGCATGGAGGTCAGAGCAGGAACACTTCATTAATTTTTCAAGATCCATTCAATTAGAATGATCAATCTTTGATGAAAACACCAACAATGATTCTAATCGATAACCCTTGTAACATAGAAACACACAATTGTGTCACATGATGCTTCGTTTTCTACAAGCTGAGGAGTCCTCAAGCTTGGGAGCTTAAGTAGAACTTGAGTACCAATTCATAATTTTTAGAATCCAGTTGAGCCCTCAAATAAGCCTTGGAACCTATTTTTCAACTAGGCCAGAGACGAGCTCTGGACAGGGCCAAAGCTAGTGAAAAACTATAAAAAGAGCTAAAGAGCTCATTTTTGGGGTTAGCTAGTTAGTGCAAAGAGCAAACTTGTAAGAAAGATTGAGTAATGCAAGATAGTGCTTCTCCTTCCGTTGCCGCTCCTATTGCCTCTCCCATATGTGTGTATGTATGTGTGTGTGCGCACTTTCAGCTTCACGCACATCACTCGTTCATGATCTTCATATCATCCTACCTCTTCCACAGATTGACAATTAAGGAGGTGGAGCTTCTTGACATGGTGCTCACCCTTTTCTAGAACAACACCAAATTTGGCACTATTGCAGGTGATGAGCTCAAGGACGAACATGTGATTGTAAGAGTGTTAGGAGATTGGCATTTGAAGGTAAGTAGATAGTTTTGTCTTGTTGTTTTTATGTTGTTTTCACTACATCTAATCGCCCCTATGCTCACCGTTCATCCCTTCAACTTCTCCTCAGATCTCAAAAATTTTCATTTTTTCACCATATCCACCTACCTCTCTTCATTTTCCTCATTTGTGATAGATCGAGAGAGAGAGAGAGCTGACTGTGTGAGCTTGAGAGTTTTTCTTGCAGCAGCCACGTCCAACACTATGGCACAGGGCAGCAAGTAGGTAGATCTTTTGTGTTTCATCTCCATTTCTATCGAAGCAATCAGACCATCATGATGTTCCACCAAGTTCAGATTTTTAAAGATACATCTATACCAACATAGAGAGCATTCTAGCCCATCCAAGGATCCATAGGCAGAATTCCAGAATTCATACATTTTCAAACCATTGTGATAGGTGTTCGAACAAGTCCATGACAAGTCTAAATGGTCCCTTGAGCCTTCAAAAGACATATAAAATTTGAAGCAAATGTTAAAGCCTTGAAGAGTTCACTTCTGAACTCACCCTTGTAACTTTTGAGTTTCTACTTGATGTAAAAATCGAAGAATCTAAAGTGGTTGAATCCACTTGATGAGTGGGAAAGAGAAGCCACGAATTCGTGCTTGAATTAGTTGGAGAATCAATCACTTAAAGATCGGAGATTTGTTCTAGGTGAACAAGATTCAAATTCAAATCTTGGCTCCACTCATCACTATATATACATGAATTTTTAGTCGCAGTTTTGCAACACCATTAGCTGAGCTTCATGCCATATCAGAGTGTGATCTCAAGGCACACACATGTACCAGTAAGACCATTGTACTTTACATTCAATATACATTTGAATTCATGATCATTTGTGACCATATCTTATTGTCTATGAGAGTGAATTGTTTACTTTCATACATCTGAATTTCTTCAGTCAGATTGCAGAGATGATTTCTCTGAGCATGATCCATCATTTTCAGTGACTTGACTTGGTAAAGTTAGCTCTTTAAGTCCAGTATGTACTTCCAAGGTTTCATTGCATTTGGATTTCTCAATCGTGAGATATATTCATTAGAAGTCACCTATATCTCTTCATACCTTACTTCTCTGTTAGTACTTCATCAGAACAGTGATTTTCTTATAGCTTGTTCTTCGTGTGTAGTTGATCATTTTCCATGATTTAAATCTTGTTAGATTCAACATACTATCTATTATATGCCTACAAAGTTTTATTTGCATTGCTTCTTGGAGTCATGAGATATTAATGTATCTTTGCTCATTGGTCTGATGACTATTGCAGCCCATGAAAGTCGAGATGATGTTGTGACTTGTTAAACTCCTTTCCCTACATCTACTCCATCATTTTTTATGAGATCACTCATGATTGTTATGTTACTAAGTTGATTAGAGTTCCCGAAAAGGAATTAAGCTAATTTCTACTGTGCCCAGAGAATTGTTCAAAACACTAAACAAGTGTATGAACTAAAATAGCAAGTTTTTTACCTTTGAATCAACTCCTACCTATCTGTTTTGGTTCATGTTTTTGAGATCTTGCAAGGTACATAGCATTTCTAATACATCCTTTGGCAAGCTAAAAGGGCCCACTACATATCTCTAGAGTTCATTTGGTTGGTGTAGTGAAAAGTTTCTGCAACACCACTTCATCTTCAAATCCATCCTCTAATGGTATCAGAACAAGGTTGGACAACATGGCAGATGGGTTTCCTTCATCAATTGACAAATTGGATAGAGGTAACTACTCAGCCTGGTCATTAAGGATGGAAGCTTATCTTCAAGGCGGGAATCTATATGGTTATATAGCAAGAGATGAAGTTATGCCAAGTTTCAGAGATAAAGGTCAACCTACACAAGAAGAGCAAGAAAGACTAAGCACATGGTGCTCCAAGGATGCAGTTGCAAGGTCTTATCTCCTCAACCCTATCTCAAATTTTTTTGTTGTCTCACATTAGAAGTTGTTAAAAATCACAGGAAGTGTGGAATGCACTTGAGGCCTTCTTCTGTTCAAGCACAAAGGCTAGAAAGGACCAACTATTGTTGGACTTCACAACACTCAAGAAATCTTCCAAGAAAAATGTGATTGATTTTGTCACAAAGATCAAAGATATTGCTGATCAGCTAGGAAGCATTGGAGAAGTGATAGATGATGAACAAATTGTAAGGCAAGTCATCAATGGTCTAAAGGTAGATGACAAGTGGGAAGCCTTTACAACAACAATGGATCTATACATGGATATGCATGTACCAGATTTCAATACACTTATGGGACAACTACTTACTCAAGAGGCCAAGCTCATGAAGAATGGAGAAGGTTCCAAATGTAATCAATCTTCTGCTTTGTATACTGATAAAAATAAAGCCAAGACAACAAAGGGAAAGGAAAGAAAGTGGATAATGAAGCAGGTACACACCAAGCTAACTATGCAGGTAGAGGAAGACATGGTAGAGGTAGAGGCAGAGGAGGAAGGCAAGGTAGGGGGAGACCCCAAGTCTCTAGTCCTTGTTCTATTTGTGGATTAACTAATAACACAACTAAAAATTTCTTTAGAAATTCCACGAATCAAAGAGGCAGAGGCCACAACAGAGGAGGTTATGGCTACTCAAGAGGAAGGTTCAACAATTACCATGGCAACCACAACAACTACAAGTATTCAACCTACCAAGGAGGATACAAAGGGAGAAGAGATTACAACAATTACACAGAAGACTCAAATCAAGAAGACTCTCTACTTCTCAAGAACATGACAATGTCACAAGGTAAATTTGATGAGCATGTTTTCTACATAGATTCAGGTTGCTCAAATCATGTGGCAGGAAATGTGGCCCTCCTATCGGATTTAGAAGATCCAAGGAACAAGCATGAAGTGCAAACAAGTGATGATACAATACATCTAGTGGAGAAGATAGGAAATGTAAAAGCACCTGATGGAAACATCAACCTACTTAGCAAGGTAATCTATGTCCCTACCATCACAAAGAATTTCATAAGTGTAGGACAGATTGTGGAGAAAGGCCTAAAAGTTAGGTTCACAAAAGCAAGAGCATTTGTTGAATATCCAAGTCAAGGATTTAGGAGAATTGCAAAGGCTGAAAAGACAGGTAGATTGTTCACAGTTGAATTACAAGACACTAGGAACATTGCTCTCTTTAATTATGATAGTCAGACACTCACAGAATTTGAAGATATTGATATTCAACATGTTGGAACTAAAGATCAATTAGCAGACATACTCACAAGAGCAATGGATGCGCAGAAGCTTAAGAAAATCAAAGTACTACTTGGAGTCAAAGCTTTGGATTTAGAGCTTGAGGGGGGCAATGTTACATAAAAACAAGCTCTAAAGTAGTTTTGTGGATTTTATTAATTATTAAAAATGATATATCGAAGCTTGTGGATCTTATTAGTTATGAAAAATAAGATGTGGAGGCGTTCACATCTCCAAAGTTAGAGCAAAAGTAGATAAAAGTAGATAAAAGTAGAAGGAAAGGATATGTGTCTATTTTTAGACAAGGAAGGCGCTTCTCTTGATAGCCTCTCAATAAAAAGAGTGGTTCTCTTAGTGTAGGTGTCCAAATTGAGTGATTTTTGTTGCGTGGCGAAGCTTACAACTTGTGCTATATAAGTAAATCAGTTGTTGGACAATTTGCAATGAGAAAACTCCACACAAGTAGGCATTTTTGCAGATCTTCTTTCTTGTGTCTATCCAATGTCTCATCAGTGACATACCTCTCTTCAAACTTTCATATCTCAGTTGTTATGAGGTCTTTTTGAGTGATTTCACTTGGAGGAGTTTTCTTAGCTCTCATACTTTCTATGCATATCAAAATTTCTCATAGATCGTGAAGTTTTATTGCTTCTGTACATCAGTTTTTAATTCAAATAGTTAGTCATACATTGCTATTGCAGGCTTCTTCTTACCTTGACTTCAAGTTGTTGGTTTGGGAGCTATACTCCACCTTTTTTGACAATTTTTGTTTTTAAAGCATGCTACTCAGAGTCTACTTTCAGAATATATGATTACTTTTGTCAAATTCTGCTCAGAGAGTTTCTGGTGGTCATTTTGCTACAGTGACCTATTTCTCTTTTTGGAAAGTTTGGTGGAAAGTTTGTTTTTGAAGTTTGGAAATATTTGGTTGGTGTTTTGACGCTCTTGGGAGGTCTCATCATGTTTCGTTGTGTACTTTGATGTTTACAAGTTTGTAAACACAACATTGTGGTATGAGAGCATTTGTTTTTTTTATCATATCTTTCATACAACTTATTGCATTATCTTCTTTATTTACAACAATATTTCCAAAATTCAAAACACCAACCAAAGATTTCCAAAATATTTCCAAACTTCAAAAACAAACTTTCCACCAAACTTTCCAAAAAATAGAAATAGATCACTATAGCAAAATGACCACCAGAAACTCTCTGAGCAGGATTTGACAAAACTAATCATATATTCTGAAAGTAGACTCTGAGTAGCATGCTTTAGAAACAAAAAATTTCAAAAAAGGTGGAGTATAGCTCCCAAACCAACAGCTTGAAGTCAAGGTAAGAAGAAGCCTGCAACAGTAAGGTATGACTAATTGTCTGAATTAAAAACTGATGTACAGAAGCAATAAAACTTCATGATCTATGAGAAATTTTGATATGCATAGAAATTATGAGAGCTAAGGAAACTCCTCCAAGTGAAATCACTCAAAAAGACCTCATAACAACTGAGATATGAAAGTTTGAAGAGAGGTATGTCACTGATGAGACACCGGATAGACACAAGAAAGAAGATCTGCAAAAATGCCTACATGCACGGAGTTTTCTCATTGCAAATTTTGCAACTACTGATTTAGTTATATAGTACAAGTTGTAAGCTTCGCAATGCAACAAGAATCACTCAATTTGGACACCTACACTAAGAGAACCACTCTTTTTATTGAGAGGCTATCAACAGAAGCGTCTTCCTTGTCTAAAAATAGACACCTCTCCTTTCCTTCTACTTTTATCTACTTTTATCTACTTTTATCTACTTTTGCTCTAACTTTGGAGATGTGAACGCATCCACATGTTATTTTTCATAACTAATAAGATCCACAAGCTTCGATATACCATTTTTAATAATTAATAAAATCCACAAGACTACTTTAGAACTTGTTTTTATGTAACAGAATTGGAAGTATGGGACAAAAGGTTAGCACATATTGGTGAAAGATCATTAAAGCAAATCTGTAGGGACCAAAGTGTACTTGGACTCCCTAATTTGTCAAAACAACACATGATTTATAAGTGTAGTGCATGTCAATTTGGAAAGTCTCACAGGTTACCATTCATGAAGAAAGGATGTAAGCATGGAGATCTCTTGGATTTGGTTCATACAGATGTATGGGGACCTAGCAAGGATGCTTCAATATCTAGACCAAGGTATTATGTCTCCTTCATTGATGATTGCAATAGATGGACTATACTATACTTTATGAAACACAAGAATGATTTTTTTTTCATGCTTCAAAAGATACTTAGTTCTTGTGGAAAACCAAACAGGTAAAACACTAAAAAGGCTAAGGTAAGATGGAGGGGGAGAGTACTTCTCCCATGAATTTGACTCCTTTCTTCAAGAAAGGGGAATCAAAAGAGAGATCACTACAAGGTACACTCTTGAGCAAAATGGAGTGGTAGAAAGAAGGAATAGGAAGATTATTGAAGCAGCAAGGTCTATGTTAAATGAAAACCACTTACCTAATTATTTATGGGCTGAGGTTGTATCCACAGCCACTTATTTGATTAACATGTTACCTTCAAAATCACTTGATGGCATGACACCATATGAGGCTTGGAATGGAAGAAGACCAAGCTTGGATCATTGTAAGATTTTTGGATGTATTGCTTATGCTCATGTTCTTTCATAGGTTAGAGGAAAGATGGATCCAAAAGCTGAAAGATGTGTGTTCATTAGATATGACAACAACCAAAAAGGCTACAGGCTATACAACCCAACAACCAAAGGATTCCTAATAAGTAGATATGTAGAATTTGATGAAAATAGTTCTTGGTATGAAGACTCATGCAGTAAGATCAAATTACCTTATGATCTTGAAGAAGATTTTCCAAAGCTTGTCAAGGATAACCCTTCTAAGATTGAAGAACGGGATACCTCAGAAGATGATGAAGCAACTCAGACTAAAAAACTCAAAATGTTGAAGTCTAAAGGTAAAGCTAAAATGCAAGAACTTGGATAAGAGGCAGAATCATCACATCATGGCCTAAGGAGGTCCATGAGGGAGAAAAGAAAACCAGAGAGGTATGGGTTTGATACTTCTCTAGTTACTAAACATTCAATCTATCTAGCACAAGACATAAATCAAGAGGAACCCTCAACATTTGAGGAAGCAAAGAAGAAATCAAAATGGAGGCATGCAATGGAAGAAGAAATCGAAGCTCTTGAGGAAAATAACACTTGGGAATTAGTTCCCAAGTCTTAATCGATGAAAGTGATAGGTTCAAGATGGATTTACAAGTTGAAGAAGAACTAAGATGGCTTCATTAACAGGTATAAGGCAAGGCTTGTGGAAAAAGCCTTTGCACAAACTCAAGGAATTTACTATGAGGAGACTTTCTCTCCTATGGCAAAGATGTCAGCAATATTTAGAGTCCTACTTAGTATTGCCTCTTCCAAGAATTGGAAGATACTTCAATTGGATGTAAAAAATTCTTTTCTTAATGGATGGATAATAGAAGAAGTATATGTGGAACAACCACATGGTTTTGAGGACCAAGTACATCCTGATTATGTGTATAAACTTAATAAAGCTCTATATGGACTCAAACAAGCCCCAAGGGCTTGAAATCACATGCTTGTTTCATTCTTGCAGGATAAAGGATTTCAACCTAGCAAGGTAGATCCATCACTCTTCATCAACAAGACTAATTCTGAAGTCATCTATTTGTGTGTGTATGAGGATGATATTATACTAACAGGAAATGATGCAGATGGGATAAAGAAGATCAAGGAGCAGATGAAATAAGAGTTCAAGATAAGTGACTTAGGCTCACTTACATACTTCCTAGGATTGGAAGTAGTATACAGATATCATGGTTTAATCCTTACTCAAAGGAAATACATTAAAGACTTGTTGACAAGTTCAAGATGCAAGATTGCAGATACTCCAATGGAGGTTAATCACAAGTTGAGCTCACATGAAGGTGAACTCATAGAAGACATCATAGGTTATCAAAGTCTTGTGGGTAGTTTGAACTATGCCACATTGACAAGAGTAGATATATGTTACAGTGTGAGTGTGCTAAGTCAATTTATGCACACACCCAGCAAACCTCACATGGAAGCTGCCAAGAGGATACTAAGATATCTCAAAGGGACCATGAGTGAAGGGTTATACTACCCTTATGTATTTGATTTAAGTCTAAAGTTATTCTCTAATGCAGATTGAGCTAGCTCCAAGGAAGGCAGAAGGAGCACCTCAGGATACCTTACTTTTGCAAGGTCAAAACTTGTCTCATGGTCATCTAAGAAGTAGCCCATAGTTGCTCTCTCTTGCATTGAAGCTGAATACAAAGGTCTTGCCATAGCCACTCAAGAAGCAATGTGGATGAAGACACTATTTACAAAGCTTGGATTGGAGATTGGAACTCCAAGTATTTTTGGTGACAACATGAGTTCCATTCACTTGGCTGCCAATCCAATTTTTCATGCAAGGACTAAACATATTGAAGTACATTACCACTATGTAAGAGAGAAGATTGTGAGCAAGGAAATTCAATTATCTTATGTGTCAACCCATCAACAATGTGCATACATTTTAACAAAGGCATTAGATGGAACAAGACTCAGTAAATTCAAAGCTATGATTGGTTTGCAAGTAATCTTGGAAGATTGAAGACCTCAAGCTCACTTGACTTGAGGGGGAACTGTTGGAACAATTCCATGAAAATTCTAAGTGGTGGCTTCAGTCTTCAAAAGACATAGAAAACTTGAAGCAAATGCTAAAGCCTTGAAGAGTTCACTTGTGAACTCACCCTTGTAACTTTTGAGTTTCTACTTGATGTAAAGGTTTAAGAATCTAAAGTGGTTGAATCCATTGGATGAGTGGGAAAGAGAAGCCATGAATTCGTGATTGAATTATTTGGAGAATCAATCACTTAAAGATAGGAGATTTGTTTTAGATGAGCAAGATTCAAATTCAAATCTTCGCTCCAATCATCACTATATATACATGACTTTTTAGTCGCGGTTTTGCAACACCATTAGCTAAGCTTCATGCCATATCAGAGTGTGATCTCAAGGCACACACATGTACGAGTAAGTCCATTGTATACATTCAATATACATTTGAATTCATGATCATTTGTGACCATATCTTCTTGTCTATGAGAGTGAACTATTTACTTTCATACATCTCAATTTCTTTAGTCAGATTGCAAAGATGGTTTCTCAAGCATGATCCATCCGTTTCAGTGATTTAACTTGGAAAAGTTAGCCCTTTAAGTCCACTATAGGCTTCCAAAGTTTCTTTGCATTTGGATTTCTCAATGGTGAGATATATTCATTAGACTTCACCTATATCTCTTCATACCTTACTTCTCTGTTAGTACTTCATCAGAATAGTGACTTTCTCAGAGCTTCTTCTCAATGTGTGGTTGATAATTTGCCATGATTTGAAGCATGTTAGATTTAGCATATTGTTTATTATATGCCTACAAAGTTTCATTAGCATTGCTTCTTCGAATCGTGAGATATTAATGTATCTTTGCTCACTGGTCTGATGACTGTTGCAGCCCGTGAAAGTCGAGATAATGTTGTGACTTGCTAAACTCCTTTCTTTGCATGTAGTCCATCATTTTTTATGAAATCACTCATGGTTTTTAGCTTACTAAGTTATTTAAAGTTCCCCAAAAGGAATTAAGCCAATTGTTTTTGTGCTCAGAGAATTGTTCAAAACACTGAATGGGTGTATGAACTAAAATAACAAGTTTTTTACCTTTGGATCAACTCCTACCTATCTATTTTGATTCATCTTTTTGAGAGTGGTCTTCCAAGGTACATAGGGTGTCTAATACATCCTTTGGCAAGCTAAAAGGGCCCACTACATACCTCTGGAGTTCATTTGGCTGGTGTAGTGCAAAGTTTCTACAGCACCACTTCATCTTCAAACCCATCCTCACAATAGTCTTAGGCGATTGCAATAGGCCTCGGCCATCACGACAATCCCATACCATTGCCATGCTCTCAGACTATCATGATAGGCTCATAGCATTGTGCCAGGCCTCGACCACCCTGATAGTCCCACACCATCGTGATGGTTTTAGACCATCACAATAGGCTCATGCCGTCATGATAGTTTGACCCCATAATGATCCTTTGATGCCATCATGACTGTCTACATACCATCCTGATAGTCTGACCCCATCATGATCCTTTGATGCCATCACACCTATCTGCACACCATCATGACAATATGGAACCATGTATATTTTCACCAACCAACCTGATAGGATCAACAAATTTGGATAGTGATCAAATCGAATGCTCTTGAAGCATTCTTCTCATCAAGTACCAAGTCAAGGAAGAATCAACTATGGATGGAGATCACCACACTCAAGAAGATGCCCAAGCAAAGTGTGACTCATTTTGTCACCAAGTTGGACCTAGCATATCAACTTGGAAGCATTGGAGAAGTCATTGATGAAGAGAAGATAGTAAGGCAAGTAGGCAACTAATCAATGGAATAAAGGCAGATGACAAATGGGAAGCTTTCACCATAGCCATGGACCTCTACATGGACATGCAGATTCCTCATTTCAACACGCTCATGGGATAACTATTCACACATGAGACAAAACTTATGAAGAATGGACACAACTCAAAAGGTAATCAATCCTCTACCCTATATAAAAATAAGAACAAGAATAAAGATAGCACATGCAAAGGTAAAAAGTTTGATGATGAGGGCAGCACCTCTCAAGCAAACTTTGTATGTAAAGGTAGAGAATCAAGAGGAAGAGGTAGACAAAGACAAGGTAGGGGGAGATCTCAAAGCTCCTCTCCATGTGCCATATGTGGATTAACCTAATCACATTATTGAGGATTGTTCCAAGAATCCTAGAAATCAAAGAGGAAGAGGTTACAACAGAGGAGGCTATGGAAGCTCGAGGTAGAGTCAACAACAAGAATGGTTACAACAATAGCTCATATAATAATAATTATCAAGGAGGATATAGAGGAAGGAGAGAATATAACAATTGTGGAGATGATCAAACTCAAGAAGACTCATTACTTCTGATGAACATGAACATGAAGCAAGATACAACAGATGAACATGTATTCTATATAGACTCAAGTTGCTCAAATCATCTAGCAGGGAATGTAGCTCTACTCTCAGACTTGGAGGACCCAAGGAATAGACATGAAGTCAAAACAGGAGATGACACAAGACATCCGACACAAAAGATAGGCAATGTAAAGACTTTAGATGGTAATATGAACCTATTGAGCAAGGTATTGTATGTGCCAACTATCACCAAAAATCTCATAAGTGTACGTGAAATTGTTGGAAAATGATTGCAAGTCAGATTCACAAAGAATGGAGTGTTTTTTGAGGATCCATATCCGGGATTCAAGAGGATAGCAAGAGGAGAAAAGTCAGGTAGACTATTTAGATTCGAGCTCCAAGACACTAAGAACATTGCTTTGTTCAATTATGGTAGTCAAAACCCATCATAGTTGGAAATTTGGCACAAGAGGTTAGCACATATAGGTGAAAGGGCTCTGAAGAAAATCAATAGGGATCAAAGTGTGCTTGTTCTACCAAATATCTATAAACAACAGATGATTTACAAATGTAGTTCTTGTCAATTTGGCAAGTCTCACAAACAACCCTTCACAAAGAAGGAATACATTCATGGAGACCTATTGGAGCTAGTCCATATAGATGTATGGGGCCAAGCAAGGAGCCATCAATCTTTGGATCCAAGTATTATGTGTTATTTATTGATTATTATAGCAGATGGACAATACTATATTTTATGAAGCATAAAGATGAAGTGCTTTCATGCTTTAAGAAATATCTAGCACTTGTAGAAAATCAAATAAGTAAGACTTTGAGGAGGCTAAGGTCAAATGGAGGGGGAGAATATTTCTCCCATGACTTTGAATCTTATCTCCAAGAGAGAGGAATCAAAAGAGAGATTACAAAAAGGTATACTCTAGAGCAAAATGGAGTGTTAGAGAGAAGAAATAGAACCATAGTGGAGGCTGCAAGATCAATGCTAAATGAGAAGAAATTTCCCAATTACCTATGGGCATAGGTTGTATCTATATCCACCTATCTTATCAATACTCTCCCATCAAAAGCATTAGATGGGATGACACCATATGAAGCATGGAGTGGAAGAAGACCTAGCCTTGATCATTGCAGGATCTTTGGGTGCATAGCATATGCACACATACCTTCACAAATCAGACGCAAATTAGATCCAAAGGTAGAGAAATGCAAATTCATTTGCTATGACCTTAACCAAAAAGGTTATAGACTATACAATCCAAGCAATAAAGGTTTTATTGTAAGTAGAGATGTTGCATTTGATGAAAACAAATCTTGGTTTGAAGATGATTACAAGAAAATCAAACTTCCCTATGACCTAGAGGAAGACTTTCCAACATTGTCAAAGAGAAATGAGCATAGACATGAAGAATCAATTGATTTTGAAGAAGAATAGAAGACTCCAAGAAGGAAAATCA
The DNA here is from genome assembly GCA_020310875.1 of Ceratopteris richardii. Taxonomy (NCBI): domain Eukaryota; kingdom Viridiplantae; phylum Streptophyta; class Polypodiopsida; order Polypodiales; family Pteridaceae; genus Ceratopteris; species Ceratopteris richardii. The sequence goes on from CM035421.1 coordinate 121,281,775, forward strand.
ACTCTTAGAACTCCAAAGGCAAAGCCAAAGTGCAGGAGATGAGAGATGCGGCACAATCATCTCAAAAAACTATAAGAAGGTATACTAAAGAGAAATTGACGCCAAAAAGGTATGGTTATGATACGTCTTTGGTCACTAAGCATTCTATCTACATAGCTAAGGATAAAAAGTTAGAAGAACCATCTATATATGAAGAGGCCAAGAAGAAGCCAGAATGGAGAGGTGCCATGGAAGAAGAGATAGAAGCTCTACAAGAAAATCAAACTTAGGAATCAGTTCCAAGACACCATCGATGAAGGTCATTGACTCAAGGTGGATTTACAAGGTAAAGAAGAATTATGATGGGTCAATTAACAGGTACAAAGCAAGGCTTGTAGCCAAAGGGTTTGCATAAACCCAAGGTATTGATTATGAAGAGACATTCTCACCCATGGCAAAAATGCCCATAATTAGAATACTCATGAGTGTAGCATCTTCCAAGAATTTGAATATCTATCAAATGGATGTTAAAAATGCATTTCTAAATGGTTGGATTTCAGAGAAGGTATACATGGCTCAACCTCCTGGTTTTGAAGATCAATCATATCCACAATATGTATGCAGGTTAAGGAAAGGCTTGTAATGCTTGAAGCAAGCTCCTAGAGCTTGGAATCATAGACTTGTCACTTACTTGCATGATAAAGGCTTTATGGTAAGCAAGGCAGATCCTTCCCTCTTCATTAAGAGGAACCACTCGGAGGTCATATATCTTTGTGTATATGCGGATGATACAATCATTATAGGAAGTGATGCAGATGGAATCAAAAGGATCAAGGCTCAAATGAAGGAAGAGTTCAAGAACAGTGACCTTGGCCTACTCACATACTTCCTAGGTATCGGATTGGTATATACAGAGAAAGGTATGTTCCTAACTCAGAGAAAGTACATTGGAGATATGCTTACGAAGTTCAAGATAAAAAATACAAAGGTTGCAAGTACCCCATGGAGGTAAATCTGAAGCTAAGTGCTCATGAAGGTGAGTTAATTGAAGATGTTACTAGCTATCAAAGCTTAGTTTGAAGCTTGAATTATGCTACTCTAACTAGAATAGATATATGCTATGGTGTTAGTGTGCTAAGTCAATTCATGCACACCCCAAGGAAGCCTCACATGGAAGCAGCCAAAAGAATTCTAAAGTATTTAAAGGGTACACTCAATGAAGGGTTGTACTATCCATATACATCTAATTTGGATGTCAAGCTCTTTTCTGATGGAGATTGGGAAGGTTCAAAAAAAAAAAGACAAATTGCAACATCCATGAATCAGTCTTTTTTGATGGAGATCTGTGTCAAGCTCTTTTGTGATGGAGATTGGGAAGCTCTTTTCTGATTGCACCATCCACAAATCACTCTTTTGCGTGCCCACCTTTGATTAGCTAGAAATAATTGTTCTTGAACCTAGATAGCCAAATCGATTGTCTTTGGAACAGTGTTGGCTAAATACAACCCGAACAAGATTCTCTTATGCGGTTGTGTGAAATGTTCTTGAGGCAAGAATGCAAAATGTTGCATGCATATGCGCACTGGCATGGATAGCTATGGAGTGATGGCTGAGATATCTGCCCATTTCAATACATCTCCTTTTTTCATTCATTCAAGAATTAAATGTTCTTTTTCTATGGGAGTATGGGAGCCATTAATTTTCAAAGTTGCTCTAATAGGACCCTGAGTGAGCTTAAACTTCTTAAAGGGGGCTTCATTACTAATGAGGGAAGGAAAAAAGTTCTTAGAAGTTCTTTCTTTTCAGAGGTCTAGAGAGTGATAACTAAGTAGTAACAATGATAGAAGTTGGGTTAGGGTAGAGGTGCATTGAAGTATTCTGTGAACCCAACTTTATCCCAAAAACACCTCAATTCCATGGTGTTTTGGAGTGCTAGAAAATTCTTAGAGAAGAATTGATACCTTCCCCAAAGGTTACCACTAAAACTCATGTTTGCTTCATATCACACGGATCCTATATATGTGTTTGGCTTATGATGTACCAGTGGAAAGAGCACTTTCTAGTGTGCAGTTATGTCAATACAAGAATGCTAGTAAGTAAAAATCACACTTGGGAAAATGCATGAGGGGTTACATTCCCTTCTTGTAGGTTTCCACCATGCCTTTCCCTTAATTATCACCACAGGGGTCACCTATTGACCAGTAGCCAAGTTTTCCTCCGATCCGTATATGACTATGGTGCACATCTACACCCGAGGGATTGACTAGTGGCAAGACCACGTGTAATGCATCCACGTGTGTTATACCAGTTACAAAAGCACATGTAATTTCAGAATCGGTAACTACTGTGGGGACAGATGCTTTCGCATTTCCAATACCAAACATGGAAACAAACACTCTTAATACCACATTTGACTTTGAAATGCATGATGCACTTTTTGAAGGGTTCCAATTTCCAAAAGCACAATTCCTTTCACAAGAATATGAGAGATCGAGCTACCCTAGCTCACAGAGAGACCACGAGGAAGGCCAGCATACAACAAGCCAAGAGGAAGATGATAGAACAATCACAAATATAGATGATGATGACCTTGCTAGACAACAAGATGAGGAAGATAACCAAGATAGCTAGCAACAAATAGAGGATACACATCTCAAGAGAGCAAGATGAGGTACAAATAGTAGAGCTAGACACATCGGATGTAGCTATGTATACAATAATAGTTCAAAGGCTATACACCACAATGCACGCTCTATGGGAAAGAAGTGAGTTGATAGAATAATAGAGCCATGAAATATTGCAATAGGCATTATCGAAGAATGGTTTTGAGGAAGCATTTGTTGATTCATTTAATATGTTAATTGAAATTGTGGGCATGGTAGAAGCTCTCAACTTCTTGAAACACAAATCCCTGCCATGTTTTGACACATGTCGTGTTCGATTACTTTCACGATCGGGTGAGTACATCCAAGTTTTGTTAGATGCAAATATATTAAGCAGACACAATGATCAGGTACAACCATTGACATCAACACCACCCAAGGACCTCACTACTTCCATGGAACTACCGAACTCCCCTGAGATCCCTCCATCACCCTCTATCACCACCGCCAGTCCCATGAAACCCATCTACAATCCACAACCAAATGCACCTAGCTTATTCCTACCTAGATCAACACATAACATCCCACCAACCTTACCATCAACTTCCCTAAATCCCTTCCTAACAGAACCAACCACAATAGCCCAAACTTTCAATCCTATTAAGTTAACCAACCTATCATCTCTTCTCCACTCTATGAACATGCTTCATCAACCCTCTACTATTGGAGTTAGACGTCTGCGGAAGCACGCGAACAACACAAGGAAGAAGAAGAAGCTTAGAGCACAACACACAATACTGAATGTATTACTAGAGAATATACAAAGATAAGTAGCCCATTAGGGCAATAGGCATATATACAAGCCGGGGGAAAAAATCTCCTAAAGAGGGAAAAAAGTGCCCTGGTGATCCTAGTGTGTTCACACACATCACTACCTAAATATATCAACAAATTCCCCCTGGGAGTGATGCAGTGAACAAGGAGTTGGCACTCATGTATAAGGAAGTGCCAAGCTATGTGGAAATCACTCCACAAAAGGAAGCAAGCCCAAAGCTTTGCGGAAAGCTTCAAACTTCTCCCTAGGCAGAGCCTTCGTGAAAAGGTCTGCAATGTTCTCCTACTTGGGCACATATGTCAAGTTGATCTACCCAGCAGAGAACCTCTCCCTCACATAGTGATAATGCACCTCAATGTGCTTAGTGCGAGCATGGAACACAGGGTTCCTCGCAACTGCCAATGTGCTTTGACTGTCAGTGAAGATGGTGGTGGAAGAAGTCTAACCAACACCCAAATCAGCCATAAGGCATATGAGCCACACACACTCAACAATCGCTGTGAAAGCTGCCCTATACTCAGCCTCACAACTGGAAGTGGCCACAGTAGGCTGCTTCTTGCTCAACCAAGATATACATGAGCTACCAAGCATGAAGCAAAAGCCACTAGTGGAGACACGAGTGTCATAGCAACCAGCCCAATCAGAGTCAGAAAAAGCATGCAAATCTGGCAGTAGTGATCCCCCCTTGCCTTCAAATCTTTGATCTTTGTTAGGAAATTGTCCATAGAGTCACCTTCATTCATGTGATCACTCTCCAACTGTTTTCGGAGGTAAGCAACACGAGCCTCATTCCTAGCTTGGTACAATGTGGTAAGTTTATCCCAAGCATCCTTAGCTGTTCTGCAAGAGCGAATGTGAGGAATAATGGCATGTTTGATAGACAAAAGCTATCAATGCATGTGCTTGGGCATCTCTGCCATCCCAGCAAATCTGCTCTACAGTAGGTGCAGCAAAAACCGCAGCACGAACATGAATATGTAGAATATCATCATCTTTGACACCTTTTGCATCAGCTTGAGTACTTGCAGTTGTAACAGTTGCAGGTGTGATAGGACATTTTTTGACACCCTGCACAATGTTCCATAGTTCTTTTGCAACCAACACATGTCACATCATATAAGCCCATAACAGGTAGTTGGTACCATCCAACTTATCTTCAATAGCCAACATACGGAATACATCACTGCTTTCAGCCATGGTCGGTGACTAAAATACCTTGATGCAAAAAGTTGGTTGTATCTCAAAAAGTTGAACAGAATTGCCTAGACAAATTCTACTAGACCTGTAGCAGACTTTGAAACGCTTATACTAGCGAACAGAAACTGGTATATACCTTTGGCACAAAAAGATAAAATAGCCTACACAAGCGCCGCGATAGTGCATTCGAAGGTCGAAACGAGCTTAGATCGCGATTTCGGCACCACAGAGCAAAGCAATTTTGATCTCGAAAACATGTTGAGTATGCTCACCAAAATTTGTGCGATTCTGAGATTGCAAACGGAGGAGTGTCGACGACACCCTAGATGAAGCGACGACCTTCTCTGATACCAATTGTTGGAGTTAGATGTCTGGGAAGCACGCGAAGAGCACAAGGAGGAAGAAGAAGCTTGAAGCACAACACACAATATTTGTTGGTGCAGGGCAATCAACAATTGAAGTTTTGATGAAGGTTTGAAGTCAAACACTGAAGAAAAGATCAAGATATGAAGCATATGTTCAAAGGATGAAGATGTGTATACATATGTACATTAATTTAGAGATAGCTCACTTATACTTTTGTATGGTTATGAGTTTGTACATATTTGCCTATATATACAAGTAAAAATGTCGGGGCAAACATGAGAGAGCATGTGAATAGAGAAATTAGAAGTTGTATGAGTCATTAGACACTTTAGAAGTGAGTAAGATCTCTCTCATCACTTAGATGTAAAGTTTTCCGGATATGAAAAAAAGTTGCGCCCGATATTTCTGAGAGTTCTCCTTCTATGTTGAATCTTCTGTGAAATGCTTTTGTATAACTCTAAGTCTATAGTTGATCGACCTCTGTACAAATTTTCAGCTTGTAATTGTGATCAGGCTGAGAGAATTGAGTGTAGGAACATTTACATGTGTAAATGAAAAGAAGAGAAGTTGCAAGAGGTGCAAAATTTGATGCTAACTTATGTTTTGGTCAGTTCTCCTTCCACAGTGTAAAGTTTTGAGCAAAAAAGCACTCATTGTTGGAAGGTAAGCTACCTATGACTAAAAGCATTTGATTAAATGGGTTCTAGTTTGAGAGAATCAAGCTTAAGAAGTTACAGGTGTCAAAGTTGACTATAGAGAAGTACAGTTTTAGACATAAGTGACTTGTTAAGATCATTTCTCAAGATCTACTGAATCTTTTGGAATGAATTAACTTGGAGGAGTTGCACAAACTATAGGTGACACCTTCTAAAAAGTTTTATAAAAAACGTTACACATTTGATAAGTCAATGAGTGAGTTATGTGCAACTGACTTTTTGTGTAGTCATCTTTTTCACAGTTTATCCAAAATTTTGATAATTGATCATTGATCCTCTAAATTGATAAAGGTTTTGAGTTATTCTTGATATAGAGGTGCTCTAACTTCAAGAATAGCTTGTTCTTTTGGAGATTAACACTCTCCATCAGTGGTATCAGAGCAAGAAGTATCAAAATTGAAGAAAGGAGGACCCCGACTGTTGCAGTCATAAAGAATTCAACAATTGAAGATTCAAAAGGTGAAAGCTTGAGAGCAAAGCTTGAGAAGGAGGCCAAAAGACATCAAGGAAGACAAAAGGAACTTCATTTGAAGCAAAGGTAACCTTATTCCTCATAAAGCTAGAAGGATTTAATACACAGGTGAAGAAAGGATGGGAGATTCTCTTCAAATAGAGAAACTGGATAGAGAGAACCATCCAGCATGGTCAATGAGGATGGAAGCTCGTCTTATGAGCAAAGACTTGATATGTTATATTACAGGTGAAGAAGAGAAGCCTCAGTTCAGAGATCCTAGTGTTCCAACTAGGGAGGAATTGTCAGATTTGAAGACATGGATGAAGAGAGATGCTCAAGCCACGAGCATTATCTACATGGCAGTTAATGACTACTTGCTACCTCACATTAGAGGTCTTGAAAGTGCAAGTGATATATGGAATGCTTTGGAGGAGCATTTCCAAAACACCACAAAGTCAAGGAAGGCATCATTGTGGGCAGAATTTACCACATTCAAGAAGAAGGCCTCTCAATCCATCTCAGATTATGTAACAAGAATGATTACATTGCAGATGCATTAGGAGCAATTGATGAAGATATTGAGGAGGATAAATTGGTAAGGCAAATCCTTACAGGTTTGAGAGGTGATGATAAATGGAAGCCATTCATTTTTTCTACTGAATTATCACTAGATCATTTTACTCCTGACTTAAATCAGTTGCTAGGACACATGCTAACCTTGGAGTAGGATGTCAAAGGTGAAGGTGATAAAAGTGTAGGTCAAGCAATGTATTCAAAGGATAAGAAGAATGTTGGTGCAAGGCAATCAACAATTGAAGTTTTGATGAAGGTTTAAACTCAAGGACTGAAGAAAAAGATCCAGATATGAAGCATGAAGAAAGTACATGTTCAGAGAATGAAGATGTGTATACATATGTACATTAATTTAGAGTTAGTTCACTTATACTTTTGTATGGTCATGAGCTTGTAAATATTTGCCTATATATACAAGGAAAAATGTCAGGGCAAATATGAGGGAGCATGTGAATAGAGAAATTAGAATTTGTATGAGTCATTAGACACTTTAGAAGTGAGTAAGATCTCTCTCATCCCTCAGATGTAAAGTTTTCTAGAAATGAAGAAAAGTTGCGCCCGATATTTCTGAGAGTTCTCCTTCTGTGTTTGATCATTTCAAGAATCCTTTTGTAGGTGTCTAATTCCATAGTTAATGAGTCTATGGTTAAAGTTTGAGTTCCTAATTATAAAGAGCCTCTGAAAATTATGAGTAGGAACATTCATATGTGAAGAAGTGTTAAGTGTCTTCTGAAACAGGCACAATCTCCATGGTCAAAGAATTGATCATTTCTCAGTTCACAATGTAAAGTTTTGCACAAATGAGGAGTCAAAATTTAAGTTGGAAGGTAAGCCATCTATGGCTCAAAGCATTTGCATAAACGGGTTCTAGTTTGAGAGAACCAAGCTTTAGAAGTTGCAGGTGTCAAAGTCGACTATAAAGAACTACAATTTTAGACATAGGTGACTTGTTAAGATCATTTATCAAGATCTACTAAGTCTTTTGGAATGATTTAACTTGAAGGAGTTGTGCAAACTATAGGCGACTCCTTGTGCAAAGTTTTATAAAAAACTTTACACATTTGATAAGTCAATGAGTGAGTTATGTGCAGCAGACTTTCTGTGTAGTCACCTTCTTCACAGTTTGTTCAAGATTTTGGAAATTAAGTATTGATCCTCCAAATTGGTGAAGGTTTTAAGTTATTCTTGATATAGAGGTGCTCAAAAGGATAACTTGTTCTTTTGGAGATTAACACTCTCCATCAGTGGTATCAGAGCAGAAGTATCAAAATTGAAGAAAGGAGGACCCCGACTGCTGCAGTCATAAAGAATTCAACATTTGAAGATTCAAAAGGTGAAAGCTTGAGAGCAAAGCTTGAGAAGGAGGCCATAAGACATCAAGGAAGACAAAAGGAACTTCATTCGAAGTAAAGGTAACCTTATTCCTTATAAAGATTGAAGGATTTAATACACAGGTGAAGAAAGGATGGGAGATTCTCTTCATATAGAGAAACTGGATAGAGAGAACTATCCAGCATGGTTAATGAGGATGGAAGCTCATCTTATGAGCAAAGACTCGATAGGTTATATCACAGGTGAAGAAGAAAAGCCTCAGTTCAGAGATCCTAGTGTTCCAACTAGGGAGGAATTATCAGATTTGAAGACTTGGATGAAGAGAGATGCTCAAGCTAGGAGCATTATCTATATGGGAGTTAATGACTACTTGCTACCTCACATTAGAGGTCTTGAAAGTGCAAGTGATATATGGAATGCTTTGGAGGAGCATTTCCAAAACACCACAAAGTCAAGGAAGGCATCCTTGTGGGTAGAGTTTACCACATTCAAGAAAAAGGCCTCTCAATCCATCTCAGATTATGTAACAAGAATGACGGATATTGCAGATGCATTAGGAGCAGTTGATGAAGATATTGAGGAGGATAAATTGGTAAGGCATCCTCACAGGTTTGAGAGGTGATGACAAATGGAAGCCATTCATTTTGTCTACTGAATTATCACTAGATCATTTTACTCCTGAATTAAATCAGTTGTTAAGACACATGCTAACCTTTGAGCAGGATGTCAAAGGTGAAAGTGATAAAAGTGCAGGTCAAGCAATGTATCCAAAGGATAAGAAGAAGAATAGCAAAGGGAACAAACAAGAAAATGAAGATGAAGGTACAACTAGCCAAGCTAACTTCCTAAGAGGAAGAGCAGGTGGAAAAGGTAGAGGAAGAGGCAGAAGTAATAAAGATGGAGGCAAAGCTTGTTGGATCTGTGGTAAGACAAATCATTTAGCTAATGATTGTTGGCATAATACTCAGAATAATGGTGGATATAATCAGAACTTTAATTCAAGAGGAAGAGGTGGCAGAAAATCAAAGAGGTAATTTCAGAGGTAGAGGTAGTAGAGGATACTTTGGAAGAAATGCAGGTAGATGTTGGAACTAACCAATCACAAATTGATGGTTACAAAGAGCTTGAAGCATGTCAATGATCAGATTGAAGTTCAAGAAGCCACTTGAGAAAGTGAAGAGATCTCAGATGTAAAGCTTGTATACATATGTACATTATAGTTGGAAATTCTTGTAACATAAGTATAGATAATCCTTAGGATGATGAGGAGTAATGTAATAGACATGAGATAATTCTAAAACTATATGTATATAAGTCAATGATGTAAAGAAACACGTGTGAGAGTCATTAGAAGCCAAGTGTCATAGAGATAGATGTGAAGAGAGTCATCTTCAGAAAATAGTGACGAGTATTTCGTAGATTTCTCTCAATCTGATCATGTGGATCAAAAATCCTTTTGTACACATCTAATCTAGAAGCTAATGAAGCTATATTCAAAGTTTCATGGTCTAATTCGTCTTTTGTTGTGAGTATGATCAATAGGAACATGTGTATGTAAAGTCTAGAGATGATCTCGCAGAGTAGCACACTTTTTCGTGTCAATGTTTTGCTTAGACCTCAGTGTACAGTGTAAAGTTTTTGATGAATCAGCATTCAAAATCTAAGTTAGAAGGTAAGGAAGCTATGGCTAAAATCATTTAGCAAAATGGGGTCTGCGCAGTGAGAAATCAACTTAAGAAGTTGACCATGTCAAAGTCGCTATTTCTGGAAGACAATTTTTGACATAGATTTGATCTAAAAGATCAAATTGGAAATCTCGTGGTTCTTTTGAAGAACTAATGATCAATATAGTTGCGCAAAGGTAGCATGGAGATGTGACTATCATTTGATTGATTAAATTTGAAGTATTATGAAGAAATTGAAGCCTATCTGTGAAGCAGATTCTTGAAGATGAAGAAAACTTCTTACAGAGAAGTATTTCTTGATATATGTGAAAATAATTTGAAGTTTGTGTAAAGTTTGATTTATTCTTGATATAGAAGAGTTCTTAAGTCAAGACAGATTGAACATTTGGAGATTAAAAGGTCTCCAACAATGGTATCAAAGCAGAAGGTGCAATACAAGTGAAGTAAAGAGCATTGGAAGTTCCGACTGTTGCAGACATTGAAATCTTTTCAAATTAAAGGAGCATACAATCAAAGTTTGAAAGAAAACCTGAAGGAAAATCAAGCACGAGTTCAAAGGATCAAGAAGGATTAAAGCTTCGTATCAAAGGTACATTCTATTATCATAAATCATAGCAATTGCAGACACAAAAGCTCAAAGATGGGAGAAAGCTTGCAGATTGATAAGCTAGATAGGGAGAACTATCCAACTTGGTCTGTGAGGATGGAGGCACACCTCGTGAGCAAAGATTTGATGGCATTTATTACAGGAGAAGAAGAAAAGCCTGAGTTTGCAGATCCTAGTATTCCAACTAGGGAAGAGCTTACAGATTTGAAGACCTGGATGAGAAAGGATGCTCAAGCTAGGAGCATCATTTACATGGTTGTAAATGATTATCTTCTACCTCACATCAGAGGATTAGAAAGTGCAACAGATGTGTGGAATGCCTTGGAAGAGCATTTCCAAAACACAACCAAGTCTAGGAAGTCCTCATTATGGGCAGAGTTTACAACTTTCAAGAAGAAGAGCTCACAATCAATTTCTGATTATGTGGCAAGGATGAAGGATATTGCAGATAGCTTGGGAGCTGTAGATGAAGACATTGAAGAGGATAAGTTGGTAAGGCAAATACTTACAGGTCTGAGAGGAGATGAGAAGTGGAAGCCTTTCATATTGTCCATAGAATTGTCACTAGATCACTTTACTCTTGATATTAATCAATTGCTAGGACACATGCTAACTTTTGAGCAGGACATTAAGGGAGATAATGATAGGAGTGCAAGTCAAGCTATGTACTCCAAGGCCAAGAAAAAGAATGGCAAAGGGAAGCACTCAACTGATGATGAAGGATCTTCAAGTCAAGCTAACTTTACAAAAGGAAAGATGAGCTTCAGAGGTAAAGGAAGAGGAGGTAAGAACAAAGATAATACTAAAGCTTGTTGGATTTTGCAGAACCAATCATTTTGCAAATGATTGTTGGTATAACAATCAAAATGGAGGAAATAATAATCAGAGTTTTAATCAAAGAGGTAGAGGAGGCAGAAACCAAAGAGGCAACTTCAGAGGAAGAGGTGGTAGGACATCATATGCTAGAGGAGGTGGAAGAAGTTTTCAACCTCAGTCCTACAACATTAATTATTATAATTATGCATCAGATCAAAAGGATGACATGACTCTCATCTTGAATGCAACTCATGAAGCAGTAGGAGAAGATCAAAGAGTGTTTTATATTGACTCAGGATGTAGTAATCATCTGAGTGGCAATATATCACTGATGACTGACATGGAAGCAAAGATGAATGGACATACAGTTCAAACAGGTGACAATACTAAGCATAAGGTGGAAAGTATTGGATCAGTGAAGACAAAGAATGGAAGTACACTCTTGAGCAAGGTACTTTATGTTCCTACTATTCCTAAAAACTTGATAAGTGTAGGGCAAATTGTGGAGAAGGGATATGAAGTCAGATTCACAAATGATGGTATCTATGTGCAAGATCCAAATCAGGGATATAGAAACACCATTGCAGGTAAAAAGGAAGGAAGGTTGTTTACTCTCAAAGTCCAAGGTAATGTGGGACATGCCTTATTTACTTATGAAAGTCAAAAGATGTCTGAGTTAGACCTATGGCATAAAAGGCTATGTCATTTCAATGAGAGAGCCATAAAGGAAATGTCAAGGAATGATGTGGTGCTTGGTTTGCCAAATATTGAAGAGCAACACGTGGTGTACAAGTGTGAAGCTTGTCAATTAGGTAAAGCACACAAAAGTTCTTACAACAAATTAGGATACAAGTATTCAAACATGCTTGAGTTAGTTCATACAGATGTGTGGGGTCCTTCAAGTGACTATAGCATAAATGGATCCAGATATTATGTGTTGTTTGTTGATGATGCAACCAAATGGATTACTTTATATGTAATCAAGGACAAATCAGAAGTGTTCAAGACATTCAAGCATTATCATGCTTATGCAGAAAGGATTACAGGACAAAAGCTCAAGAGGTTGAGATCAGATCGAGGGGGAGAGTATTTCTCTAAAGAGTTTGATGATTATTTGTGGAATGCAGGTATAAAAAGAGAAGTAACTTGTAGGTACTCTCCTCAACAAAATGGAGTTTCAGAAAGAAGAAATAGAACTCTTGTAGAGTTTGCAAGAGCAATGATGAAGGAAAAGAATTGTCCAAACTACTTATGGGCAGAAGCTGTCAACATTGCAACATACCTTGTGAATAGGTTACCTTGTAAAGCTTTGGATGGAAGAACTCCTTATGAAGCATGGTGGGGTAAGAGACCTACTCTTGATCATTGTAAAGTATTTGGATGTTTAGCATATGCTTATGTTCCTTAACAATTGAGACATAAGTTAGAACCCAAAGCAGAGAAGTATGTGTTTATTGGGTATGATGATAGACAGATGGGTTACAGATTGTGGAGTCCATCCACAAAGCAATTTCTTATTACCAAAGATATTACATTTTATGAGCAAAGCACATGGTATATAGGGTCAACAAATGATTATGCAGATGACAAAGAAATACAAAGGAAAGGGAAGGCAAAAGTAAGTGTGTATGAAGAAGATATTGATGATGTTGATTATAAAAGTAAATTGCAAGATAATGTTGAAGATGGGCCAAGATTTGATCCAGAATCAAATGTGGCTGAGACTTCAAGAAGTGCAGAGGTCAGAAGATCCTCAATGGAAAGAAAAGAGCCTATCAGGTATAGCTATGATACATCTTTTCTAACAACAAAAGATTATGCTTATATTGTGAAGTCAGAAGAGGATCCAATCACATATGAAGAAGCTAAAGGTAAACAGAATTGGGAGAAGGCAATGCAAGAAGAGTATGATGCTCTACTTGAAAAATTGAAACATGGGAGTTAGTGCCAAGACCAAAGAATCAGAAGGTCATTGGATGTAAGTGGGTGTATAAAACAAAAAGGTTTGCAAATGGTAAGGTGTCTAGATACAAGGCTAGACTTGTGGTCAAAGGTTATGCCCAAACTTATGGGGTAGTTTATGATGAAACCTTTATTCCTATTGCTAAGATGTCTACAATTAGATCATTGATTGCTATTGCTGCTTGTAAAGGATGGAAGTTATCACAATTAGATGTGAAGAATGCATTTCTGAATGGATACATTGCAGATGAAGTGTACATGGAGCAACCAGAAGGCTTCATGGATTTAATTGGATCAGATTATGTGTGTAAGCTCAAGAGAGCTTTATATGGGTTGAAGCAGGCTACAAGAGCATGGAATTATAGGCTTGTTAAGTTCTTGAATGCATGTGGATTTCAAGCATCAAAGGAAGATAATAGCTTGCTAGTGAAGGCAAGTGAAAATGGATACATATACATGTGTATTTATGTTGATGATATTATTGTCACAGGTACAGATGCTCAAGGAATTAATGAGCTTAAGAAACAAATAGAGAAGGAGTTTAAGATAAGTGATTTGGGAAACTTATCTTATTTCTTAGGAATGCAGATTGTATATACTCAACATGGAGTATATGTTACACAAGAGAGGTACTTGAAGAATCTTCTGGTCAAATTCAACATGGAGGATTGCAAGCCTTCAAGAACACCATTGGAGGTAAATCATAAATTGAGCAGGTATGGAGGTGAAGAGTTTAATGACATGAAGAAATATTAGAGTTTGGTAGGTAGTTTAATCTATGCTACCTTGACAAGGCTAGATCTATCATATGCAGTAGGTGTGTTATCACAATTCATGCATTGTCCAAAGAAAACTCATTGGATTGCAGCTCAAAGGGTACTCAGATATATCAAAGGAACCCTAAGTGAAGGGCTGTATTATGGATTTACTTGTGATACAAGAATCAAAGTATTTAGTGATGCAGATTGGGCAGATGATTCAGATGATATAAGGTCTACTCATGGGTATCTCTATTATATTGGAGATAAACTAGTTTCTTGGTGCTCAAAGAAGCAACATATAGTTGCTTTGTCATCTACAAAAGCTGAGTATAAAGGAATGGTAGAGGCTGCAAAAGAAGTAGTATGGTTAAAAACCTTGTTGAAGAGTTTTGGAACTAATCATAGTACTCCAATTAATTTTTGAGACAAAATGGGTTCATTGTATTTGGCATCTAACCCTGTTTTTCATGCCAGGACTAAGCATATAGAGATTCAGTATCATTTCTTGAGAGAAAAGGTACTTGATAAAGAGATTGAAGTGATGTATACTCCAACAAAAGAACAAGTTGCAGATATGTTAACAAAAAGCTTGGATGGACCTAAGCTACAAAGATTCAAGGAGATGGCAGGAGTGAAGAAGAATGGAATAATCACAATTAGTGATTGAGAGGGAGTTGTTGGAACAAACCAATCACAAATTGATGATTACAAAGAGCTTGAAGCATGTCAATGATCAGATTGAAGTTCAAGAAGCCACTTGAGAAAGTGAAGAGATCTCAGAAGTAAAGCTTGTATACATATGTACATTATAGTTGGAAATTCTTGTAACATGAGTGTAGATAATCCATAGGATGATGAGGAGTAATGTAATAGACACGAGATAAGTCTAAAACTATATGTATATAAGTCAATGATCTAAAGAAACACGTATGAGAGTCATTAGAAGCCAAGAGAGTCATCTTCAGAAAATAGCGACGAGTATTTCATAGATTTCTCTCAGTCTGATCATGTGGATCAGAAATCCTTTTGTACACATCTAATCTAGAAGCTAATGAAGCTATGTTCAAAGTTTCATGGTCTAATTCTTCTTCTACTGTGAGTATGATCAATAGGAACATGTGTATGTAAAGTTTGCAGATAACCTCTCAGAGTAGCACACTTTTTCGTGTCAATGTTTTGCTTAGATCTCAGTGTACAGTGTAAAGTTTTTGATAAGTGAGCATTCAAAATCTAAGTTAGAAGGTAAGGAAGCTATGGCTAAAATCATTTAGCAAAACGGGATCTATGCAGTGAGAAATCAACTTAAGAAGTTGACCATGTCAAAGTCGCCATTTCTCGAAGACAGTTTTTGACACAGATATGATCTAAAAGGTCAAATTAGAAATCTAGTGGTTCTTTTGAAGAACTAATGATAAATATAGTTGTGCAAAGGTAGCATGGATATGTGAGTATCATTTGATTGATTAAATTTGAAGTATTATGAAGAAATTGAAGCTTATCTCTGAAGCACATTCTTGAAGATGAAGAAAACTTCTTATAGGGAAGTATTTCTTGATATATGTGAAAATAGTTTGAAGTTTGTGTAAAGTTTGATTTATTCTTGATATAGAAGAGTTCTAAGTCAACATAAATTGAACATTTGGAGATTAAAAAGTCTCCAATAGTAGAGGATTCCAAAGTCAACAATACAACAATACCTACTACAATTATGCTTCACATTAGAAGGAGGATTCAACATTGATAATGAATGCAACTTGTGAAAGAAGAAGTGAAGATCAAAGAGTCTTCTACATTGACTCAGGGTGTAGCAATCACCTGAGTGGCAACATAGCTTTGATGACTGATTGGGAGAGTAAGGTAACTAATCATGTAGTTCAAACAGGTGACAATACAAAGCACAATGTAAAGTCAATTGGATCAGTGAAGGCCAAGGATGGAAGTACTCTCTTGACTAAGGTTTTGTATGTTCCTACAATTCCAAAGAATCTGATAAGTGTAGGACAAATTGTTGAAAAAGGTTATGAAGTTAGGTTCACTAATGAAGGAGTTTTTGTGGAAGACCCTAGCAATGGGTATAAACAAATTGTTTCAGGGAAGAAAGAAGGAAGACTCTTCACATTGAAGATTCAAGGTAACATTGGTCATGCCTTATACACCTATGGAGGACATAAGATCTCAGAGTTAGATCTTTGGCACAAAAGGCTTGGACATTTTAATGAAAGAGGTATTAAAGATATGGTTAACAATGGTTCAGTGCTTGGATTGCCTAATGTTGCAGGTCAACATATGACATACAGATGTGAGGCATGTCAATTAGGTAAGGTTCATAAGCAATCTTATTCCAAGCATGGTTTTATGTATTCAGAGAAGCTTGAGTTGGTACACACAGATGTGTGGGGACCATCAAAGGATTTCAGTATCAATGGCTCAAGGTATTATGTAATTTATGTTGATGATGCTACCAGATGGATTACTATCTATGTGATTAAAGATAAGTCAGAGGTATTCAATACATTCAAACATTATCATGTATATGTAGAGAAAATTACAGGTCAAAAGTTGAAGAGACTAAGGTCAGATGGAGGGGAGAGTATTTCTCTAATGAGTTCAGTGACTACTTGTGGAATGCAGGTATAAAAAGGGAAATTACTTGTAGGTACTCTCCTCAACAAAATGGTGTAGTAGAAAGGAGGAATAGAACTCTTGTTGAGTTTGCAAGATCCATGATGAAGGAGAAAAATTGCCCAAATTATTTGTGGGCTGAGGCTGTAAATACAGCCACACATTTGGTTAGTAGATTACCATGTAAAGCTTTGCAGGGTATGACACCATATGAGGCATGGTGGGGTAAGAGACCTACTCTAGATCATTGCAAAGTATTTGGATGTTTGGCATATGCATATGTGCCATCTCAATTGAGGCATAAATTGGAGCCTAAAGCTGAAAAATATGTGTTCATTGGATATGAGGGTAAGCAGATGGGATATAGGTTGTGGAGTCCATCCACAAAACAATTCCTTGTGTCAAAGGATGTTACATTTGATGAGCAAGATACTTGGTATGTAGGTACAATCAATATTTATACAGGTGATGAAGAAGTTGTGAATCAAAAGAAAGGTAAATCAAAGGTTCAGATATTTGATGAAGAGGAGAACAATGAAGTACAGGTTGAAGTTGAAGAAGTGCCCAGGTTTGATCCAGAATGTGATGAACCAGAAACCTCAAGAAGTGGAGAACTCAGAAGGTCATCAAGACACAAATGGCAACCTACAAGGTATAGCTATGACACTTCTATTTTGGCTACCAAAGATTATGCTTATATGGTAAAGGCAAATGAAGACCCTTCTACATATGAAGAGGCAAAAGGTAAGGGAAATTGGGAGAAGGCTATGCAGGAAGAGTATGATGCATTGATGGAGAATCAGACATGGATTTGGTTCCTAAACCAAATAGTAAGAAGATCATTGGATTCAAATGGGTCTACAAGACAAAGAGGTTTGCAGATGGAAGTGTGTCTAGGTATAAAGCTAGACTTGTTGTGAAAGGGTTTGCTCAGACATATGGTATAGATTATGATGAGACCTATAGTCCTGTGGCAAAGATGAGAACCATCAGAACACTCATAGCCATTGCTGCATGCAAAGGTTGGAAATTATGTCTATTGGATGTGAAGAATGGTTTTCTAAATGGTTACATTTCAGATGATGTTTTCATGGAGCAACCACAAGGATTTAGAAATGAAAGGTATCCAGATCATGTATGTAAGCTCAAGAGAGCTTTGTATGGTTTGAAGTAGCCCCCAAGGGCATGGAATTATAGACTTGTGAAGTTCTTGAAGGAACTTGGTTTTCAAGTATCTAAAGCAGATAGTAGCTTGCTTCTTGAAGCAAGTGATGATGGGTTCATTTACATGTGCATATATGTTGATGATATAATTCTTACAGGTACAGATGAGAAAGGCATTCAAAGCCTAAAGAAGCAAATGGAGAAAGAGTTCAAGATTAGTGACTTGGGAAACTTGTCATATTTCTTGGGCATGGAGATCTCATACACTCAACATGGAGTGTATGTAACTCAAGAAAGGCACTTGAAAAACTTGTTGATCAAGATTAAGATGAATGATTGCAGGGTAGCACCTACTCCAATGGAGGTGAATCACAAATTGAGCAGATATGGTGGAGAAGAGTTCAAGGACATGAAGCTATATCAAAGTTTGGTTGGTAGTCTGATCTATGCTACATTAACTAGGCCTGATTTGTCATATGCAGTTGGAGTATTGTCTCAATTCATGCATTGTCCTAGGAAAGAACATTGGGTTGCAGGACAAAGAGTGTTGAGGTACATTAAGGGTACACTCAAAGAAGGTTTGTATTATGGTTTTACATCAGATACAAACATCAAGATACATAGTGATACAGATTGGGCAGGTAATCATGATGATAGGAGATCAACTTATGGATACTTGTGTTATGTGGGAGATAAGTTAATTTCATGGTGTTCAAAGAAGCAACACATAGTTGCTTTATCATCTACAGAGGCTGAGTACAAAGGTATGGTTGAAGCTGTAAAGGAAGTGATATGGCTTAAGACTCTTATGAAGAGTTTTGACATCACTCAAAGTACACCCACTATTCATGGAGATAACATGAGTTCATTGTATTTGGATGCTAATCCTGTTTTTCATGCCAAGACTAAACACATTGAGATTCAGTATCATTTTCTAAGAGAGAAGGTGATGGATAAGGAGATTGAAGTAATACATACTTCAACAAAAGATCTGATAGCTGATATGCTAACAAAGAGCTTGGATGGACCAAAGCTACAGAGATTCAAAGACATGGCAGGTATAAAGAAGATAGAGAAAACCTCAATTGATGATTGAGGGGGATCTGTTGGTGCAGGGCAATCAACAATTGAAGTTTTGATGAAGGTTTAAACTCAAGGACTGAAGAAAAAGATCCAAATATGAAGCATGAAGAAAGTACATGTTTAGAGAATGAAGATGTGTATACATATGTACATTAATTTAGAGTTAGTTCACTTATACTTTTATATGTTCATGAGCTTGTAAATATTTGCCTATATATATATAAGGAAAAATGTCAGGGCAAATATGAGAGAGCATGTGAATAGAGAAATTAGAAGTTGTATGAGTCATTAGACACTTTAGAAGTGAGTAAGATCTCTCTCATCACTCAGATGTAAAGTTTTCCAAAAATGAAGAAAAGTTGCACCCAATATTTCTGAGAGTTCTCCTTCTGTGTTTGATCATTTCAAGAATCATTTTTGCACAGTTAATGAGTCTATGGTTAAAGTTTGAGAGCCTAATTGTAAACAGGCTGTGAGAATTATGAGTAGGAACAATCATATGTGAAGAAGTGTTAAGTGTCTTCTGAAATAGGCGCAATCTCGATGGTCAAAGAATTGATCATTTCTCAGTGCACAGTGTAAAGTTATGCACAAATGTAGGAGTAAAAATTTAAGTTGGTAGGTAATCAATCTATGGCTAAAAGCATTTGCATAAATAGGTTCTAGTTTGAGAGAACCAAGCTTTAGAAGTTGTAGGTGTCAAAGTCGACTGTAAAGAACTACAGTTTTAGACATAGGTGACTTGTTAAGATCATTTCTCAAGATCTACTAAGTCTTTTGGAATGATTTGACTTGGAGGAGGTGCGCAAACTATAGGCAACACCTTGTGCAAAGTTTTATAGAAAACTTTACACATTTGATAAGTCAATGAGTGAGTTATGTGCGGCAGACTTTCTGTGTAGTCACCTTCTTCACAGTTTGTTCAAGATTTTGAAAATTAAGTATTGATCCTCCAAATTGGTGAAGGTTTTAGGTTATTCTTGATATAGAGGTGCTCTAACTTCAAGGATAACTTGTTCTTTTGAAGATTAATACTCTCCATCCAAGATGAATAGCAAAGGAAAGCAACAAGCAAATGAAGGTAGAACTAGCCAAGCTAACTTCCTAAGAGGAAGAGGAGGTGGCAAAGGTAGAGGAAGAGGCAGAAGTAATAAGGATGGAGTCAAAGCTTGCTAGATTTGTGGTAAGACAAATCATTTAGCTAATGATTGTTGGCATAATACTTAGAATAATGGTGGATATAAGCAGAACTTTAATTCAAGAGGAAGAGGTGGCAGAAATCAAAGAGGTAATTTCAGAGGTAGAGGTAGTAGAGGTTACTTTGGAAGAAATGCAGGTAGAGGATTCCAAAGTCAGCAATACAATAATACCTACTACAATTATGCTTCAGATCAGAAGGAGGATTCAACATGTGAAAGGCAAAGTGAAAGAATCTTCTACATTGACTCAAGGTGTAGCAATCACCTGAGTGGCAACATAACTTTGATGACTGATTTGGAGAGTAAGGTAACTAATCATGTAGTTCAAACATGTGACAATACAAAGCACAATGTGAAGTCAATTGGATCAGTAAAAGCCAAGGATGGAAGTACTCTCTTGAGTAAGGTTTTGTATGTTCCTACAATTCCAAAGAATCTGATAAGTGTAGGACAAATTGTTGAAAAAGGTTATGAAGTTAGGTTCACTAATGAAGGAGTTTTTGTTGAAGACCCTAGCAATGGGTATAAACAAATTTTTTCAGGGAAGAAAGAAGGAAGACTCTTCACATTGAAGATTCAAGGTAACATTGGTCATGCCTTGTCCACTTATGGAGGACATAAGATCTCAGAGTTAGATCTTTGGCACAAAAGGCTTGGAAATTTTAATGAAAGAGGTATTAAAGTATGGTTAACAATGGGTCAGTGCTTGGATTGCCTAATGTTGCAGGTCAACATATGACATACAAATGTGAGGCATGTCTAAGGATCATAAGCAATCTTATTCCAAGCATGGTTTTATGTATTCAAAGAAGCTTGAGTTGGTACACACAGATGTGTGGGGACCATCAAAGGATTTCAGTATCAATGGTTCAAGGTATTATGTGATTTATGTTGATAATGCTACCAGATGGATCACTATCTATATGATCAAAGATAAGTCAGAGGTATTCAGTACATTCAAACATTATCATGTGTATGTAGAGAGAATTACAGGTCAAAAGTTGAAGAGACTAAGGTCAGATGGAGGGGGAGAGTATTTCTCTAATGATTTTAGTGATTACTTGTGGAATGCAGGTATAAAAAGGGAAATTACTTGCAGATACTCTCCTCTACAAAATGGTGTAGCAGAAAGGAGGAATAGAACTCTTATTGAGTTTGCAAGATCCATGATGAAGGAGAAAAATTGCCCAAATTACTTGTGGGCTGAGGCTGTACATACAGCTACATATTTGGTCAATAGATTACCATGTAAAGCTTTGCAAGGTATGACACCATATGAGGCATGGTGGGGTAAGAGGCCTACTCTAGATCATTGCAAAGTATTTGGATGTTTGGCATATGCATATGTGCCATCTCAATTGAGGCATAAATTGGAACCTAAAGCTAAAAAATATGTGTTCATTGGTGTTGGCATACAAGTCAGATGAAGAGCATACCAGCACAATAGAGCGGTCATGCACAATACGGCAACAAGGCCTAATCATTTTTTCCATGGACCCTTCATAACTCAAGTGATTTTAATCACTACACAAACATTGTAAATTCCGTTTTTGGTAGAATAGAATCCATTTTGTTCAAGCCGAGGAGTCCTCAAGCTTGAGGAGTATTAGAATTAGCTACATACCAATTTTCATAATTTTTAGACTCCGTTTGAGCCCTCAAATAGGCTCTAGAACCTAAATTTTAACTAGGCCGAACACTAGGTCTGGACAAGGCCAAAGCTAGTGAGAAAACTATAAAAAGAGCTAGAAAGCTCATTTTTGGGGGAGATTGTTTGTGAATTGAGCTTATGTAAGAGACTTTTTGACTAATGCAAAAACTCCATTGTTTCTCTCCTTGTTCTTGCCTTGTGTGCACGTGTGTGTGTATGTGTGTGCATGTTTGTGTGCTTCTCACTCACGCACTTGTGCCTTCACTTGCTCATAGTCTTCATACTAGTCCTCACGTCTCCACGGATTGACAATTATGAGGTGGATCTCCTCATGTTGGTACTCACCATTGTGTTGGAGTGACACCAAATTTGGCGCCGTTGCCGGGGAGAGAGCTCCGAAGACGAGCATGTGATGGTAAGACGTCGAGTTGAGACATTGGAGTTATAGGTAATATCCTTATTTTTCTTCATTTTTTTCTTATTTTTGCATCACCATCATCCCCACCATCTCCCACCTCCATCTCCATCTCCACAAAAATTTCAGTTTTTTGGTCATATCCCACTCCCCACCTCATTTCCCTCATTTCATTTGTGAGAGAGAGCGAGAGAGAGCTTGCATGCGATCTGTTTTTGTGTGTTTTTTGAGCCTTTGTTGCAGGAACTAGCTGTACCACCATCTCCAGTAGCTTGCGCAGGTACGACAGACTCTGCACAAGTCCCGGGACGACTACCTCTGTCTATGGCGACAGACAGGAAAACTTGATATTTTTTGAATGCATGTTTGGCACGGTAACCTACACCATTAGAGCACTCCAAATCACTAGAAGTTTCTAAAAAATTTGCGTTTTTTCAGTCTACCGCGACAGACACCGTCTATCGCGACAGACTCGATCTATCGCGACAGACCAAATTCCACGATAAACTCAGTCTATCACGACAGACACCGTCTATCGCGACAGACCAAAACCACGACAGACGATAGACCCCGTCTATCGCGACAGACACCCGTCTATCCCGACAGACCAAATTCCACGATAAACTCAGTCTATCGCGATAGACACCGTCTATCGCGACAGACCAAAACCACGACAGACGATAGACCCCGTCTATCGCGACAGACACCCATCTATCGTGACAGACAGAGACCCATGATAGACCCCGTCTATCACGACAGACACCTATCTATCGCGACAGACCAAATTCCACGACAGACTCAGTCTATCGTGATAGACACCGTCTATCGCGACAGACCAAAACCACGACAGACGATAGGCCCCATCTATCGCGACAGACACCCGTCTATCGCGACAGACAAAGACCCACGATAGACCCCGTCTATCACGACAGACACCGTCTATCGCGACAGACATCGTCTATCGTGACAGACAGCCCCACGCGACAGTTAGTGTCTATCGCGACAGACACCGTCTATCGCAATAGACAGACATTCTCGGCAAAAAATAAAGGGGTAATTTTTTGGAAATTTAGGCTAAATTTTGGGCATATTTACATACCCACTCACTCATACACTTAATAGGCCTTGGAAAAAAATGCCCTAGAACCCTGAAAAGTCCTGTTTGTCAGATTTAACCCCCTAAACCCTGAACAATCATAACTTTTTCATTTGAAATCTGTTTTTTGAGCTCTAGGACTTGTCAGAAAGCTGAAGTTGACCTACTAAGGGGTAGGTACACCAAGAGAGCTCTAGAGGAAAAAAAAAATTGACAATAGCAAAGGGGAAAAAAAGGGTCATTAAAAGTGTCTATGATAAATTGTCTGTCAATTGAAGGATCAAGTTGGAGCTAAACTTGGGAATTTTTTACAGGATTATCGAGAGCTCTTGGAGAAATCAAAGCAAGTGCCATTGTGTGCAGGCTTGGGAACTTGCTTCCTGGGCAGAGATGCATAGCAAGGAGGAGCGTCTTGAGGTTGGAACATCTCTTAACCCCCTCAGTCCATTCTTAGCATAGGCTAAGTGCGAGTAGTTGTCTTGTTTGAATAGAGGTACGATAGGAATACTCAAGTTCTAAGAGTCTTTAACTTCTCAAGTCCAAGAATAGTCTAAATTGCAGTCAAGGGATAACTTAAAGGAAAAGAACTTAAACTAAGCGGACGCAGAACATCAAGTACGACACACTAAATTGCTCCTGACGACGCTTAATTAAAAACAAGAAAACACATCCAAAGGAACTTAAAAGGAACAAGTGATTGGTACCAAAGAAATCAGCAACGTACAAAGGGCATATGAACCTTAGATCAGGACGACATCTAGGGAGAGATAGGCAAAGTCTTAGGTCTTCAGAGGCTAGTGTCAATCACACTGCTAGGTCTTGGGCCCAGCAGTTGAGCCACTTTTCACATTACCCTAGCTCTGAGACTAGTGAATCAGAGATGTCTCAAGGTATGGAGAGACCTACGGGGAGTTCAGGTGTGCCATAATTGTATAGGGTGGAAGGCCCCTACAAGACACAACTGGAATACCTTAGGACCAACCGATTAGGTGCTAGCATCTATGAGGACGGCCTAGGAAGGTCTGTGGTACAGATCAAAAACCCAGATCAATCCATTGGACTGGAACGCCTAGCAGTCAAGTTTGAAAACGGAGCATACTTGGACAAAGAAGGAACCATATATGTAGTCACTAGTCACCCAAACAGGACAGATGAATTCGGGAATGTGATCCCTGAGACGGACATAGGTGACCTAGAGCAGGGAACATAGGAGGAGAGCCGAGGACCCCTCGAGGAAAATCTGTTCTTACTAGAATCCTTAATCCCAAGTGGGTTTCCCAGGACAATAAGAGTATAGATCTGCTCCTGAACCAAGAGACTGATGAAGCCTTTTGGAGGTATAAATCTGATCAGCCAAATGAGGTAGGAACAATCATGATATATGAGTTCAAGGACCCGGATAGCCTAGGCAAAGTGACTTACCTAGACAATGCATCAGAACGAATCTTTGTGGTTACAGAACATGATAGGCATGCTTACACTTGGAAAGGTGAATTTATTTTCCCCCAACCTAGGTCTAATGTGTCCTTTGGTCACCCTGGAGCTGGAACATTCCAAGCTCATGGAGCTCAGAGAGATAGAAGTAGAGATAGACCTGAGGTAAGCTTTGCCAACCCAGGGGGCAGAGAAAGAACGAGAACGGAAACAAATAGAGGGGAACCTGAGGTACTTAGAGCTCCAAGGAACCAAAGGAATGTGGATGAATTCCCTCTACCAAGACCTAGAGAGCACACGAGGACTTTGAGACCGACCCAGCTAGTTAAGTCCATGAAGAACTACTTCGATGGCACAGGAGACCCATATGATCATGTGGCTGAGTTTAGGCAAGTCTTGAGAGCTGAACAAGTTGAGGACCTATTCACGCAGTATAATGCCTTTGGTCTAACCCTTAGGAACACAGCCTTTACATGGTTTCAACCATTGAATGTAAGGGTTTTAACCATTGAATGAGAGACAGTTTAGGAGCATAGACCAACTCTTGGAGGCTTTCATCACGGAATCCTCTAAGAGCGGGATAAGGCATAATACTTCCTCATTGATACATAGCTTCAAGCAGACCCCTCAAGAGACCGTGAGACTTGCAAGAAGAAGATTTAGGCAATATCTGGAGAGATGCCCTGTGCCTGAGTTACCCACACCAGCCAAACAAGTGGCTTTATTCTTGGATGGATTGTTAAGTACCAAACTGAGGTCATATGTGTACTTGAAAGACCCTAGGACCATAGAAGAGTGTGTACGCATGTGCATCGACATTGAGGATAACCTAGGGGAGGAATTAGAGCTCTCAAAAATCTATAAAGATTCAGATAGTTCTAGTAGCCTCATGTCCTCACAATCCACATCAATTGAGGATCTAGCAAAAAAGGTAGCTCTGAAATTAGGTGTCTCTAGCAAGCAGGTTCCAAGATTTGCCTCTGTGAAAAGATGTTACACTTGCGGAGGTGACCATATGGCGAACGTATGTCCCATCATGGCTCAACCCCAAGTGAATCCCAGTAGTCAATACTGCACCATAGAACGGAGGTACATCAATCACACTGCGCAAGATTGCCCCTACAATAAGCAAGCAGTTAGGCAGACATACCCACAACCATACCCTCAACAGGGCAGGTACCAAAACCAGTACCCACCGCAGCAGTATGCTAGACCTCAACAAACCTACCACCCACAATACCAAAACCTACAAAAGCCTCAGCCTGTGTTAGCACAACAACCCCCTGCCCCAGCTAATGTAATTCCTGTAAAGTACGCAGCTGCAGAAGAGAACCTGAATAGAGCCATAGTGCCAGTAACGCCATTGCTGTCAGAAAGTGACCCGAGCGACCATAGCTTTGATTCTACATATATAGATAGCCCCCAGGCCTACCACAAAACCAAGACTTAGGCCAGGAAAGGAATGCGGAGGTTAGCGAGACTGAGAGTCAGAATAAGAAGAGAACAAGAGCTTGGAGAGATAGCTGTGAACGTATGAAAAGGCAATGGGCAAAAAAGATGAGCGAACTTGAGGAAAGCCTACGAGAAACCAAAGCCAAAATCATAGAAATCACATCTCAAACGCACTCTCACACATCCCCACCACTACCATCCCCTTCACCCTCCATTACTCAACCATCTAATCCACCACACATAACCCACCCACCACCCCGAGTAGGATCAGTTTTAGCAGATCCCACTCCCGAAGACATAGATATGATGCTCAGAGCATATCAAGCCAGGATCCAGGAAGGACCAAATGTAACAGATCATGAGATGTTACCCTAGAGCTGACCTAGAGCTTGAACGAACTAAGTTGTGTGCCAAGATGGTGGAATTGGCTCAAGCCATGTTTGAGACCAGTCGCCTTTTCACTTGCTCTAGCTCCACTAGAACACCATTGCATTTTGATGGCCTGTTAGACAGATTGGAGATGTTAATTGCAAAGTCTGGAAAAGGAGCCAACTCCCAGGCTAAGGAGAAGGCAAGTGATAGAATAAGCATTCCTTCCAAGGAAACTTAAGTGCCTAACTCCACTAAACCAGACACCTCTTCTTCTATGAATCGATACACACCAGAATTCTTACGAGAGATTCAAGAAGAGAAATGGGCTAAAGAGAGTGAAGTTCCTCCTCCCACTGAACTTGTGGATGACACACACGATCAATTACACAAGACCTTCCTTCCATTTATGGAGAGCAGGAGAGTGCCCAATCTCAAAACAGATTAGACTTCGAGTATAATTCTTTACAGGAACTACCCCATTTCACAGGCCCATGGGAAGCAAAGTCCACTTGTATGAGAGCACCCACAGTCATGGTAAGAAACGAAGATTCAGTCATACCTAGGAACACGGAGGTAGTGAAGAACACTAAGGTGCAGTGCAATCTCACTTTAGAAGAACTACTCAAGGTTAGGCTAGAGCTATGGAAACATGTAGCCAAACAAGTACTAGAGATAGCAAAACCTCGTTCCTAGGTAGGATCCCAGAGAACAGTGCCAGAAATACCCTTGGACAAGATAGGAGACATGAGTGAGGGCGAAGAGGGAAACACATATCTTCCTATCACCTATCAAGGATACACCACCAAGGCCATTCTAGACTCAGGTGCAGGAGTTGCAATTGCCACCACTTCCCTATGGAAGCGTTGGGGCAAGCCAACACTCAAGCCCACGAGGATGAAATTGCAGATGGCTGACGGTCACATAGAGAGACCCTTAGGGCTGCTAGAAGGAATAACTCTCACTACATGTGGTGTTGAGTTTGAGCACACCTTCGCCATATGTCACTTTAGCAAAAATCATGCCTATGAGATGATTTTGGAAAGACCATTTATGCGACAGTTGCAAGTGGTACAGGATTGGGGAACCAATTCCTTGTACCTGCAACACTTAGGTGTTACGACCAAAGTGAATCTCAAAGACTACTCTCATAGAGATGTCCCTCCTATCCAATGAAACCCCATCCATAGAGCCAAAGATGATATGGAATCGGTGCATTCCATAGGATCAGGATCTTCATGGATGCATGAAAATACCCACTTATGGATGTGCAAAGTAGCAGTAGAAGAAGAGAAGAGGGAAAAAGCCAGAGAGGTAGGTGCAAAGGAAACACATAGATCAATTCAAGACCCAACCTATGCACCTGTAGTATTTCCGGACGAAGAATTTGAACCTCACGGCTGGGTAGAAATTCTAGCAACTATGGATGTAGCCATCAATGAAGAGCAATGGACACCCCACTGTGATGAGGATGGCTATGACATTTCTGTCTTCTCCATAGAGCCAATCATGGGAGATGCAGTTTTAGAAGAATGCGAACCTAGCCCTGATGCATTTGAAGATGCAAGTGACTCCGATCTTGAGTCAACCATTATGGACCCACCTTTTGCATCAGATGAAGAATACTTCTACGAAGTGGAAGCTTATCCTTAGAGACATGGAGAACTTATAAATGATGTGAGGTTAACCACACAAGTGACTACCAAGAATGAAGGTAAGAAAAGAAAGAAGACAGAAGTCACACCTAAGGAGGAAGAATCTTTGTTTGAGATCCCTGAACACTTTAAAAAGTATGAGATAGACGAGAGAAGAGTCATGCTGAGAATGCCTAAACGTGAGGCGCAATCAGGAGAGGCCTATGATAACAAAGAAACCACCAAGAAAGTAGTGGTAGCCATAGAAGAAGGAGAAGAAAGATGCACTTACATAGGACACGACCTCACCAAGGAGGAGGAGTATGAATTGATAGCCTTGCTAAGAGAATACAGAGATGTATTCGCTTGGAGCTACAAGGATTTGAAAGGTGTGGACCCTGACATATGTTCACACACTATTCCCATGACCTCAAATGCTAAACCCTCTAAGCAAAAGCCATATACATATAACGATAATTATGCTGCTAAGATCAAGGAGGAGATAGATAGACTCGTGGAAGTTGGATTTATCTATGAAATTGAGCACACTGAGTGGGTATCCCCCATTGTAGTGGTGCCCAAGAAGAATGGAAAGCTACGTGTGTGCATTAACTTGAAGAAGGTTAATGCAGCCACTATCCGAGATAATTATCCACTTCCCATCACGGAGCATCTACTAGAAAGAGTAGGAGGCAAGGAAGTGTACAGCTTCCTTGATGGATTTTCGGGCTACAATCAGGTAGCCATTGCTCCAGAAGATCAGCATAAGACGGCTTTTGCCACAGAGTGGGGCATATTTGCTTTTAGAGTAATGCCCTTTGGTCTCACCAATGCGCCAGCCACTTTTCAGAGGCTAATGTGTCATGTATTTAAAGAATTCATGAGGAAAAACTTAGAGGTCTATGTTGATGATCTTTGTGCTCATTCCAACATTAGACAAACCCATGTTCCTGAACTCAGACAAATCTTTGACAAATGTAGAGAATATCAAGTCTGCCTGAACCCAGAAAAGTGTGTTTTCATGGTCAGGCAAGGCAAGATTCTAGGACACATAGTGTCAAAAAATGGCATATCCACCGACGAAGAGAAAGTAAGAGCCATAGCCGAGTTACCTAGGCCAAAGAATGTCAAGGAAGTACAAGCTTTCATGGGGCATTGTGGCTATTACTGACGCTTTATACACATGTATGCCATCATAGCAAAGCCTCTGTATGGAATTTTTGCTAACTTCGAGTGGACTAATGAGTGTGAGGACTCCTTCAATGAGCTCAAAAGAAGATTGGAATAAGCCGTTTCATGTTCACGTGGATGCATCCAATTATGCCATTGGATGTGTACTCGCACAACCTACGGGCGAGGGTAATATGGATCTTCCAATTGCCTATGCTAGTAGACAGTTAAATGCAACTGAACGGAACTATACCACCACTGAAAGAGAAGGATTGGGCATGGTATATGCAGTTAAAAAGTTTAGACACTATTTGCTTGCAAATAAGTTTAAATTTTTTATTGATCATCAAGCACTGTTGTACTTGGTAAACAAGCCATGCAATACAGGTAGATTAGTAAGATGGTTTCTCTTACTAATGGAATATGACTTTGAAGTTGTGGTGAGGAAAGGGAAGACTCACTTGAGAGTAGACCATCTCTCTAGGCTCACATCGGGAGAAGCCCCACAAGGAGTATCAGATGACCTTCCTGATGCTTACTTGTTTAATCTGGAAGTTGTACCTCAGTGGGCTAAGCCATTAGTGCCAGTACTGACCTACGGGCCTAATCACCCAGTCATAAACACTCAAGGTAGAGAAGTAGTAAAAGCCCAGAAGTACCATATCGTGGCAGGAAGCATGTACAAACAGACAGATCAAGGGATATTGGCTTGTTGTGTGGAAGAGGATGAGTACGCTAAATGGTTGCAATTAGCACATGTAGGTGCATTAGAGCAACACTACTCAAAGCAATGAACCCTACAGACACTAAGGAGACTCGGAGTGCATTGGCCTACTATGGAAGCTGATGTCCATAAGCTATGCAAGGAATGCCTGATCTGCAGCACTAAACCACCTGTGGAACATGCCACTCTTTATCAGGTATCCATAGTGCCAGATTGGAGTGAACCACTAGTAGCATTCTTGAGGACGAAAACATTCCCTCAAGATATGACATTGGCCAGACAAAGAAGTCTAGAACAAGAAGCCCTGGATTACTCACTCATTGGTGATAACCTATACAAAGCGTGGTAAAGATGGTTACCTGAGACTATGTGTCCACGAGAGCGAGTATCTGAAGATATTAGCGACTGCTCACCAACGTGTAGCAGGAGGACACTTTGGACCAGATCGGGTAATCAAAGCGATCTTATTTGCAGGCTTGTGGTGCCAACCCTTCACATGGATGCACATACCTATGTGAAGAGGTGTGATGTGTGTCAACAAACTCAGTATCCTATACGTAAAGATGAGGGTTCACATGCTGAGTATATCATTGCGGCCACGGATTATCTAACCAAGTGGGTAGAAGTGAAAGCCACATCGAAGAATGATGCCCAAATGACCGCTAAATTCTTATTTGAGAATGTGTTCACTCGATACGGGCTACCCATAGAGCTAGTAAGTGATAGAGGGACTCACTTCTTTGAATGAAGTCATTGAAAATCTTCTTCAAGAGTTCTTGGTGATACACAAGAAGTCTGCCCCCTATCACCCACAAGCTAATGGACAAGCCGAAAGCACAAATAAGATTCTATGCAATGTTCTAACCAAATTAGTGAATAACAAACGCTCTGACTGGGACAAACAGCTACACCATGCTGTTTGGGCATACAGAGTTGCCTATAAAACGGTACTCCAAGCCACGCCCTTTCAGATGGTTTTTGGCCAGAATGCAGTGCTACCATTGGATTTTTTGATACCAACCTTGAAAGTAGCACAAGAGCATGATTGGACAGGCCATGAGTTGTCCTCTAGAATCTTCGATCTTGAACGATTAGGTGAAACACAATTGAGGGCTGCAACAGGAATTTATGCAGCCAAGAAGAGGCAAAAGGCATATTTCGATGCACACGTGAAGGATAAGGGCTTGAAAGCAGGAGACCTAGTCCTAGTCTACACCTTGAAGTAACATGCATGGAATTTAGAGAAGAGAGGTTATGGGCCAATGATTATCAATAGGATCTCCACAAGTGGAGCAGTGCAACTAGCCACTCTAGAGGGTGATATTCTACCAAGTTACATAAGTTGATGCAGAGTCAAGTTATATCAAGAACCCCTGACTGAAGAGATGCTAAATCGACTCAACACTGCCAAGAAACGTAAAGAAGAAGAGAAACGAATTCGAGAAGAAGCACAGGCAGAAGCTTTAGAATGCATCCGACGAATGAAATTGAGGAGACAAGGTAGAGACCAGCCTATGCCTGACACTCAAGAATCTCTAGGCTATCCCATGGCCATGTGCGAGGCTTCAAGTGGACATTCCCATAGAATAATCGACCGACGGCCTTTTGTAACCCTAGAAGTAGGACAAGGAGAGAGTGTAAGGATAGTGAGAGCTTTAATTGACTCAGGGGCAGCCACTAGTGCAGTTCAACTTTCTTACTGCCAAGAGCTGCAATTACAAATCAGTCCTATAGAGGCATATCTCATAGGATTGGGAGGTGTGGAAACCCCTTGCCTTGGTGAGGTGGAACTTCCCCTCTACATTCAAGAGGTGCTAATGGCAGTCAAAGTGCTAGTGTGTGAAGACGAGGATCTTACCGAACCTCTTGTCCTGGGCCAAGACTGGATCTATGATCATGCAGTCAACCTCCACCTAAGAAGTGGACTTCTTCAGGGATGGGTAGGCCAAAACCACATAACGATTGAATTAGAAAATCAAGCACAAAGGGCGCTAGAAGAGGCACCGAATCCTGGTCCTTCCAGGAGTCCACCTGAAATGAACCATGCTACTCTTGAACAAAGTTCTATGGTGCAAAATATTGCCACTCATGACGAAGGTACAAAAGTCAACGAGGAGTTCCCTTCTTTTCCAAAGAGAATTCGAGGAAAGCAAGCCGGAAAATATAGAATACAAAGGAGCCCAAGGACCAAGAAGAAGGAACACCAACCGGTACAATACAGAATACCCCATGGCATGAAGCAGATCTGGATACGCAAAGGTGAACAACCCTTGGCGTCGGAGACAGGATTCCAAAGAAGCATCAACAAGCTACAGTGTCGAGGACTACAGCGAAGGAGTACCCTAAGCATCAATCTAGACAAACCATTTCTATTTGGGTTCCAAAGCAGTCAATGAAGGCGATCCCAAAAGCTAGACAAATATGGGTGCCCAAGACCTGCTTACTAGCTCAAATAACTTCACCTCCAATCACAAGATCAAACCAACACTCACGAGTCTTATTGGCTCCCATCCAAAGGGAAACATCTACACTCCACACCACCACATTCTCGGTCACGCCTCGGAATGTTTGGAAATGGGTACCCAAAAGGTCCCAAACCCAACACACCCCAGTCCGCAAACCTTCACACATCATCGCCAATAAAAGCAACGATTCCAGCATCAAAGTTTGGAGACCTAAACCCCATATCAAACCCCCTAACCCACCTCTGTAAATCCTTCCCCTTTGATGTAGGTGCATTCTGAGAACATTGCACATCCAAAGTATGCATCTAGAGTGAACCCTAACCTACTAACCCACATGTACATACATCACGAACACTTCACCCACTAACCTCTAACCACTCGGAATGTCATGTTGGTATTGTGGAGGGAACACCATAACATCCTGTTTCCTATGCAATGCTAATGTGCCTCTCTCTTCTTGTAGCAGATAAGCATCAGCAACTACAAGCACTCTCATGGCAGAAGCAGCAGGTCTGAGCTCACAGGCAGGAGTAACTACTACAGGAATTGATGTGGATAGTCTACCTGTTGATGTGCCACCAACTGAACGACCTGTGGAGCTGCAACACCTTCAGCAGATCCTGGTACCGGATCCACCCACAGGGATCACAGAGAGAGTCCATGCCAATTCTCATTGGTTCAATGGCATGCCAGGTCCATTAGGAGAGGCCAAGTATATATGGGAGTCTAAGTGCAAGTATGACAAATCATGGGTCCAATTCCAATTTTTCTCCAAGGAGTTTGAGACTCTACAGAACACAGAAGATCTCCAGACCATATGGCAACGTGCAAGGCTAGCTGAATACTTTGAAGCACCACTACCTAAACCAGATCTCCTCCGATGCTATTATTTGGTCTCCACATTACAAGCTAACGAAGAAAAGGACAAACCAGGAACATTCGTACTTCCTTCCTTGCTGGGCAACAACGAGTTGAAAAGGTTTGAACTTACACTTGAATTGGTGAGCGCTGCTTTGAATATGCACGGTACACATGTACCTTCTGAGAAGGATGCTCTCATTCCTACTAACATGAAGGATCGGAAACTACTGAAGCTGAAAGATATGGTAGCACTCACACCAAACGTATCCATCCCTCTCCGTATGTGCATGCAACATTTTGCTTTCCCTGGTCAAGACCGCTTCACACAACCGCACAAAAGAATCTGGTTCGCTCTTTACTTGGCAAAGACAGGTGCGTTACCGATTAAGCTTCGTGTATGGATTGTGGAGCAGTTGTATGAAGCAAATAAAAGGTCATCTAGGAAATTAGTGGTGAATGGTTGCTGTGCAATCACACGCATTATCTACCGGTGCTTACGATGTACCCATTGAACGTGCTTTAACTTGGGCACAATTACAAATGTTTAAGAGGCTCAAGACGTCCACACATCAATCCAAGTGCATGAGGGGTTCGATCCCTTGTGTCTAGACACGTGAAGTTCTGACTACTCCTGAAGTATCGCCACGAGGAGAGACCACCATACCTCCCTTTACCATTAGAATACCCAGGTCTGGATCTGAAGCTACAACACAAGCTGCTCCCTCTGCTCCTCCTGTCCCTCCTGAATTCGAATTTCCTGCAACTAGGGGCACTGAAAGGATGGGCACTTTCGACTTCGAATCATTCTTGCAAAATACACAATTCTCTGATGTGGAGTTCTATTCAGATGTAGAAGAACAGGGCACCTCTTCCCAAAGAAGAAGGAAATCCACAGAAGGCCGCCATGTACATTGGGATGAGGAACAACAGAGAACTTTGTTGCAACAACAGGAACATTCAGAAGCAGAAGAAGAGGAAACAACTGAGGCCCCAGCTTATACAGCAGAACTCCGGAGGCTATACCAAATAATGGAACGAGTAAGGTCGCAACAGTTGCTCACCGAACAGAGTAGTAGGGTGCTCATGGCTCAGCTTTTGGAAGAAGTAGGAGTTGACTCAGAATACAATGAAGGTCTCTTATTGATGGCAGAAACCTATGGGGTAGTAGAAGCAGTTCGAACCGCGATTCGGAGGTCTCCAGTTCAATATGATCCACGAAGATTCCAAACACGACCGCGGTTAGGCAAAAACATCCAGATCCCTGTTACGAGAGCAGAAGGGCCTATTATTACATCAAAACCCATTAAGACAACCTCCCAAGCAGTTGTAACTTCTGGCCAAGAGAACAAACCTTCATCTTCCATACTCCCACCTCTAGTTCAACCCTATTCTCCACTTGTGAAAACCCAATCTATGAAGCTACCACCATCACTACACAATCCACCGAATCACTCATAGAGCCTGCCCTAGGACATCCATCCCCCATGCCCTCAGCCATAGGCCATCCCGATTCTAGATCCATATTCTTGGGATTCCCTGCTACCACGCCACCTTTTATGGCCTCCCTGCCTTCAGCATCTCACCTCCCAAACCCCATCCCTCCAATTCTCCAACCCCTCCATGCCTTTCTTTCAAGAACATTTCAACCCCGGTCTCAATCATTTCCTCTATTTTCAGTTCCCCCACCCTCTTCTCACTTATTCATCAGTTTCACACACACACCACCTACCATTCCAATGTATATGGTAGATACCACACTCGCATCCACTCCTGAAAGCATGGACATTTCACCACCCACGGCACCTCCCCCTCCCCCCACGCTTCCACCTCCTCCCATTCCCCCTCCACCAATTTCACCCACACACACGTCTTCAATAGACACATCATTCACTCTTCCCCTTCCCCAATTCCCTTCCCATGCATCTTCCATTGTACACACCACACCCTCATCCATAGGCAATGCATCGGACACTATGCTCGCATGTATATCACAGTTAAGGACAGAGTACAATCAGCTCCAACAACATAATGCACGACTACAAGAGCACTTGGAGGTACTGCAACATCGTCTTGCTACACTAGAAGAGGAGAATGCTCGCCTCCTTACACAATTCCAAACTCTACAAGAGGCTCATAGCATATTGGAGCTACAATTACAGAACACAGACCAGGAAGCAATACAAGTGGTAGAAGGTCATCTATGGACACAGCTAGAATGCAATTCAAAGCTTCAACGAAATATGGCCCTACTCAAACGACACCTTGCAGCCGCTCATGAAGAGAATCGACGCCTGCAATTACAGAATCAAAAAAACCTAGAAGCAGCTATCGAAAACACACCTGGGGCACCCATCAGTCCCTCAAAGTTTCAAGTTGTGACCCCCAATAATATCAAGATAATCTTGGAAGACTATGCCACCCTACTTGAAGCCCATGACCAGTTATCAGAGGAACTGGGTCAACTGAAGCAGAAACACCAAAAAGAAACAACAGCTGCCTCTCAAACCACCTCCTCTGCGGCTTCACTTCTCACAGACTCAGAGGCCTTAAAAGATCTCCAGAAACAGGTCACAGAATTGCAAGCACGTCTACTACAATATGAGAGACCACCTTCCCCACCTGAGGCTCCCACCGATGAGGAAACAGTACAAATTCCGGTGGAACAAACGTTTGAAGAAGAATATGACCCACAACCATTCCCAGGAGGTCAACAAACATTCGAAGCAGCACGACCCCCTTGGCTACGACAAGTGGAGGAAATTGGGAGTTCACATGAAGAGCGAACAATTGTGCAAAATCAAGCCATGAGGGTCATAGAAGACACTGTATTACAATCCAATTACTTCAAGAACCTGTCATCTAGATGCCTTATCCTCTCATCAGAACTCCAATACAGGCCGTACTATATCATTTTGGCAGATTATAACACAGAAATACAGAGAGTCACAGACAAGATTCCTACCTTCGCTACCCAGTTTCAACCGGAAGACCTCCCTCCAGACGTGCAAAAAGGCAAAATTCGTCAACCAACATGGCGGCAAAAACCTCTTGAGACATATCCTGAAATGCTACGGACATGGAACAATGCACCTTTACATCTCCTATACAATCCATGCTACGGTCCAGTTCCACGGTGCAGGTCTTGGAAAGCATTCAACATTAAAGTTCAGAACAATGCACAATGCAAGGAATGGCTAAACTACCCATACATAGCCGCCGTAGGGACCACCATCAATAGCGTACATGATGGCCACAATTCGACATTGGATGCCTCGACTGAAGCCCATGCCAGATGTGGCAACCCAAATGATGCTTAAGATTTTAGATATGATGCAGGTAGTACTGAAAACCTTTAGAAATGCAGCAACACCACAGGTACGTCTACCGGGGTTTACCAACGGAAATTACGATTTGGTGTATGACATGAGCACCACCCCCAGTATTCGTGTGGCTTACGCCTGGCATGCACGCATCAAATACCTCCCTGCATGTTATAAACAGACATTCGAAGAAATGTTCAGATCAGGTTTTTGGGAGTATCATTCGGAGGTCTTCGCACCGAAGCCAACACACCTGCTCCATCTCTTTGCTTGTGAACAAGCCATGTACTCCGAGTACTACACCACACCGCAACCAGAGGTCCTCGGTGCAATAAATTGGGATGCATTGGAAGCTGACCTTACAAGAGGCTTAAGGATAGGAGAACATGAATTAGCCACCAATGTCATCCAATACTATATCGACCACCCTATAGAACAGAGGTCTGTCAGGGGCGACAGACGCTAGGAAGGGGGGAGTGTTGGCATACAAGTAAGATGAAGAGCATACTAGCACAACAGAGCGGTCATGCACAATACGTCAACAACGCCTAATCATTTTTTCCATGGACCCTTCATAACTCAAGTGATTTTAATCACTACACAAACATTGTAAATTCCATTTTTGGTAGAATAGACTCCATTTTGTTCAAGCCGAAGAGTCCTCGAGCTTGAGGAGTATTAGAATTAGCTACATAACAATTTTCATAATTTTTAGACTCCGTTTGAGCCCTCAAATAGGCTCTAGAACCTAATTTTTAACTAGGCCAAACACTAGGTCTGGACAAGGCCAAAGCTAGTGAGAAAACTATAAAAGGAGCTAGAAAGCTCATTTTTGGGGGAGATTGTTTGTGAATTGAGCTTATGTAAGAGACTTTTTGACTAATGCAAAGAACTCCATTGTTCCTCTCCTTGTTCTTGCCTTGTGTGCGCGTGTGTGTGTATGTGTGTGCATGTTTGTGTGCTTCTTACTCACGCACTTGTGCCTTCACTTGCTCATAGTCTTCATACTAGTCCTCACGTCTCCACGGATTGACAATTATGAGGTGGATCTCCTCATGTTGGTACTCACCATTGTGCTGGAGTGACAATTCGATATGATGATAAGCAGATGGGATATAGGTTGTGGAGTCCATCCACAAAACAATTCTTTGTGTCTAAGGATGTTACATTTGATGAGCAAGGTACTTGGTACGCAGGTACACTTAATGTTCATGCAGGTGATGAAGAAGTTGTGAATCAAAAGAAAGGTAAATCAAAGGTTCAGATATTTGATGAAGAGGAGAACAATGAAGTACAGGTTGAAGTTGAAGAAGTGCCAAGGTTTGATCCAGAATGTGATGAACTAGAAACCTCAAGAAGTGGAGAACTCAGAAAGTCATCAAGACACAAATGGCAACCTAAAAGGTATAGCTATGAGACTTCTTTTTTGGCTACCAAAGATTATGCTTATATGATAAAGGCAGATGAGGACCCTTCTACATATGAAGAGGCAAAAGATAAGGGAAATTGGGAGAAGGCTATGCAAGAAGAGTATGATGCATTGATGGAGAATTAGACATGGGATTTGGTTCCTAAACCAAATAGTAAGAAGAGTATTGGATGCAAATCGGTCTACAAGACAAAGAGGTTTGCAGATGGAAGTGTGTCTAGGTAAAAAGCTAGACTTGTTGTGAAAGCGTTTGCTCAGACATATGGTATAGATTATGATGAGACCTATAGTCCTATGGCAAAGATGACAACCATCAGGACACTCATAGCTATTGCTACATGTAAAGGTTGGAAATTATTTCAACTAGATGTGAAGAATGCTTTTCTAAATGGTTATATTTTAGATGATGTTTTCATGGAGCAACCACAAGGATTCAGAGATGAAAGGTATCCAGATTATGTATGTAAGCTCAAGAGAGCTTTGTATGGTTTGAAGCAGGCCCCAAGGCCATGGAATTATAGACTTGTGAAGCTCTTGAAGGAACTTGGTTTCCAAGTATCTAAAGCAGATAGTAGCTTGCTTGTTAAAGCAAGTGATGATGGGTTCATTTACATGTGCATATATGTTGATGATATAATTCTTACAGGTACAGATGAGAAAGGCATTCAAAGCCTAAAGAAGCAAATGGAGAAAGAGTTCAAGATCAGTGACTTGGGAAACTTGTCATATTTCTTGGGCATGGAGATCTCATACACTCAACATGGAGTGTATGTAACTCAAGAAAGGTATTTGAAAAACTTGTTGATCAAGTTTAAGATGAATGATTGCAGGGTAGCACCTACTCCAATGGAGGTGAATCACAAATTGAGTAGATATGGAGGAGAAGAGTTCGAGGACATGAAGCTATATCAAAGTTTGTTTGGTAGTCTGATCTATGCTACATTAACTAGGCCTGATTTGTCATATGCAGTTGGAGTATTATCTCAATTCATGCATTGTCCTAGGAAAGAACATTGGATTGTAGGACAAAGAGTGTTGAGGTACATTAAGGGTACACTCAAAGAAGGTTTGTGGTATGGTTTTACATCAGATAAAAACATCAAGATATATAGTGATACAGATTGGGCAGGTAATCCTGATGATAGGAGATCAACTTATGGATACTTGTGTTATGTGGGAGATAAGTTAATTTCTTGGTGTTCTAAGAAGCAACACACAGTTGCTTTATCATCTACCGAGGCTGAGTACAAAGGTATGGTTGAAGCTGCAAAGGAAGTGATATGGCTTAAGACTCTTATGAAGAGTTTTGACATCATCCAGAGTACACCCACTATTCATGGAGATAACATGAGTTCATTGTATTTAGCTGCTAATCCTATTTTTCATGCCGAGACTAAACATATTGAGATTCAATATCACTTTCTAAGAGAGAAGGTGATGGATAAGGAGATTGAAGTAATACATACTTCAACAAAAGATCAGATAGCTTATATGCTAACCAAAAGCTTGGATGGACCAAAGCTACAAAGATTCAAAGACATGGCAGGTATAAAGAAGATAGAGAAAACCTCAATTGATGATTGAGGGGGAGTTGTTGGTGCACGGAAATCAACAATTGAAGTTTTGATGAAGGTTTGAAGTCAAAGACTGAAGAAAAGATCAAGATATGAAGCATATGTTCAAAGGATGAAGATGTGTATACATATGTACATTAATTCAGAGATAGCTCACTTATACTTTTGTATGGTTATGAGTTTGTACATATTTGCCTATATATACAAGTAAAAATGTTGGGGCAATATGAGAGAGCATGTGAATAGAGAAGTTAGAAGTTGTATGAGTCATTATACACTTTAGAAGTGAGTAAGATCTCTCTCATCACTTAGATGTAAAGTTTTCTAGAAATGAAAGAACGTTGCATCCGATATTTCTGAGAGTTCTCCTTCTATGTTGAATCTTTTGTGAAATGCTTTTGTACAAGTCTAAGTCTATAGTTGATAGACCTCTGTATAAATTTTCAGCTTCTAATTGTGATGAGTCTGAGAGAATTGAGTGTAGGAACATTTACATGTGTAAATGAAAAGAAGAGAAGTTGCTAATGTTTTGGTCAGCTCTCCTTCCACAGTGTAAAGTTTTGAGCAAGCAAGCACTCATTCTTTAAGTTGGAAGGTAAGCTACCTATGACTAAAAGTATTTGATTAAACGGGTTCTAGTTTGAGAGAACCAAGCTTAAGAAGTTACAGGTGTCAAAGTCGACTGTAGAGAACTACAGTTTTAGACATAGGTGACTTGTTAAGATCATTTCTCAAGATCTACTAAATCTTTTGGAATGATTTAACTTGGAGGAGGTGCACAAACTATAGGTGACACCTTGTGCAAAGGTTTATAAAAAAACTTTACACATTTGATAAGTCAATGAGTGAGTTATGTGCAGCAAACTTTTTGTCTAGTCATCTTCTTCACAGTTTATCCAAAATTTTGATAATTGATCATTGATCCTCTAAATTGGTAAAGGTTTTGAGTTATTCTTGATATAGAGGTGCTCTAACTTCAAGAATATCTTTTTCTTTTGGAGATTAACACTCTCCATCAATATTGAATGTATTACTATAGAATATACAAAGATAAGTAGCCCATTAGGGCAATAGGCGTATATACAAGCTGGGGGAAAAAAACCTCCTAAATAGGGAAAAAAGTGCCCCGACGGTCCTAGTTTGTTCACACACATCACTACCTAAATATATCAACATCTACTTCTCAATTGCCCCTGCAAGAACCCCTCCTTTTAAGTCAATCATCTACACTTGTAATTAATTTGTTGCCACCTGCACAATCACACACCATCACACCACTATACAGAATTAGCACAATAGATCACATGACCAGTGACATGGACATTTAACCTTCCACTGCACCACCACTCATGATTTCCACTTCACCCACCACCGCACACACACTGATCACAACACACCCACTCTGCTCAACAGACTTTTCTACAATCACTTCAGCAGCCAATCCTCTCTATCCCCTTCCCAATCCCTCTCCGCATCTCACTCTCAACAACATTCCACCATGCATGTCACTCCTACACTCTCATCAGCAGTGGTTGATAATGCAATGCAACAAATGCTTACTTGTATGCATCGAGTTAGGGAAGAGTTCTCATATTTAGGATAGAGATAGAATACTTTGCAGTAGACCATGAATCAACTCTAGGGTAAGCTAAATTCCCTAACTATAGACAATTCTTCTCTCAATGCACGTTACCAGGAGATTTTGGAGTCATATCATACCATGAAGCTTGAGATCAAGATGAAAGCAAAAGAGACAATAGCAAAAACTAAAGACTAGCTTCGCCCATAGGTGACACAAAATGCTCAACTCACAAGAAATATAGGACTTCTTTGCTGTCACCTATTAGTAGCAAAAGAAGAAAATCAACACCTCCAAGAGCAAAATCAAGAGAATTTCAAAGCTGCCATGGACCACCCAAAAGAGCCACTTAGCCCTAGTCCCTTCAAAGCTCTTCCTTTACAAACTATAAAAGATACTCCTAGAGGACCATGCACGATTATTAGAGGACTACACTTGTTTATCAGAAGAATGTAATACTCTGCAAAGTGATGACACTGCATCGCATCTACAAGAACAACTTGTAACACAAACTATGCAAGATGCAACACCGCCTAAGTTATTGGAAGAATTGAACACATTATGGGTGTGAGTAATGGAATTACAAAATCAATTGATAGAACAAATTGCAATTCCATGGCCAGAATCCCCACCTGACCTACATGAGGCTGAAGAGACAGTGGCCATCCAAGTCAACCTACTTCCAAAGAAGAATACGAACTACAACTAGTTAGTGGTGGAAGACTTACTGAAGAAGGACAAGACACACTCAAACTTCAATGATCAGTATGGATGAAGCCAGTGGAGGCACTAGGGAAAACACACTCGATGAGAATAGAGGCACAACTACAAGCAATGGCAACTATCAAAGAGAATATTCTATAGTCTCCATATTTTGCAGAACTGGCACCACAGAGGTACATCTCGATAAATGAGTTGCAATATAAATCATACTTTATGTATCTAGTAGAGTACAACCTAGCGACCAAGTGTATAACATGCAAGAAGCCCACACATGCAACTCAATTCTAGCTAGAGGATCTTCCTCCATGTGCATACAAAGGAACTATATTTCAACCAAAGTGGAGGAAGGAATTACTACAAGAGTACCCCGAGAAGATGTACACCTTTTCAAATGCACCATTGCATATCCTATACAATCCGTGCTATGGCCCCATCCCCCATCATCGATCGTAGTTTGCATTCGTAATCAAAGTACAAAATGATCCAAAGTGCTAAGATTGGCTTAACTATCCATACTTTGCCCCACCAAAAGGTCCACCTACAATAGCACACATGATTGCGACCATATGACATTGGCTACTACAAATGAATGTATGACACTTATAGCATGCCAAATGTCAATAAAGATATTTGATTTCATGCAGATAGTTTTTAAGGTCTTTTGATGTGTTCGAGAATCCCACATGTCTAACCTAGGGTTTGAGCATGGTAACGGAGAACTGATGTATGATATGAGAACCATGCCATCCCTTAAGGTATATTATGTTTGGCACTGTTGCATTAAATACTTACCAACCTGTTATAAATTGACTTTTGAAGAGGTTCACGACCCGATTCTAGAAGTACCACTCAAAAGTCTTCATCAGTAGGCCTACCCATCTAAACTTGAGGTTGATCTCGAAAAACCCTTACACATAGCAGAACACTCCCTAGTGCAAGATTTACTATAGAAATACATTGATCACTCCCTACAACAAGGATCTTTTGAGGATGATAGACGCAAAGGGGAGGGGGTGTTGGTAGCAATCACAAGCGTTAGTGCAGAGGAAGCATGTAGGAAGTGTTGCATGGAGGTCAGAGGGGACCACTTCATTAATTTTTCAAGATTAATTCAATTATAATGATAAATCTTTGATTAAAACACCAACAATGATTCTAATCACTAACCATTGTAACATAGAAACACACAATGTTTTCATGCAACAATCCATTTTGTGCAAGTCAAGGAGTCCTCAAGCTTGAGGAGCTTTAGAACTTGAGTACCAATTTTCTTAATTTTTAGACTCCGTTTAAGCTCATTTTTGGGGTTACCTAGTTAGTATGAAAAGCAAACTTGTAAGAGAGATTGAGTAATGCAAGATAGTGTTTCTCCTTCCATTGACACTCCTATTCCCTCTCACATGTGTATGTGTATGTATGTGTGTGTGCACTAGATTTCTTCTCACTTTCATCTTCATGCACATCATTCATTCATGATCTTCATATCATCCTACAACTTCTATGGATTGACAATTAAGGAGGTGGAGCTTCTTGACATGGTGCTTACCCTTGTCTAGAACAACATATGTTCATGCAATTCTTTTCC
Source organism: Ceratopteris richardii (assembly GCA_020310875.1). Classification (NCBI taxonomy): domain Eukaryota; kingdom Viridiplantae; phylum Streptophyta; class Polypodiopsida; order Polypodiales; family Pteridaceae; genus Ceratopteris; species Ceratopteris richardii. The sequence continues at coordinate 121,325,210 of CM035421.1, forward strand.
ACATCTGGCCAATATACTCCTTAATGATTTAATGCTTGTTATTATCACTCTAGCACAATGGCAAGTACCGATGTGAGGAGATCTGTTGGGTGTGTGTAGACGTGCGAGAGACACACAAAAAGCACACACAAGGAGCACAAACACAACAAGGCACACGGAGAAGATGGATGACTTGAATATCTCTCTCTATTGACGATGAACTAAACGGAAGTAAGAGCTGAATAATATTCCTAAGTACAAAGTACCACCACATGTGAGTGAATCATGTATGTGGTAACATAGGGAAAAACCTCTAGCCAGCACTAGAGTAAAGAGTGCCAATGTATAGGGAAAAGGTTCACATCAAAGCTACTCGAGGAACACATAAGTGTAACAAACCCCCCTCGAGCGAATGATGTGAACACATATAGGGAGTGACAGATCAGCCCCCACAAGGTAATAAGCCTAAAGCTTTGCGAAAAGCTTCAAAATATTTCCATGGAAGAGCTTTTGTGAATATGACTGCCACATTACCTTGTGTAGGTGCATATTCCAAATCAATATCTTGTGCATGAAGGCACTCTCTCACATAGTAATAATGCACCTTGATACGTTTGGTTTGTGCATGAAGCACTGGATTTTGTGCAATAGCCAATGCACTTTGACTATCAGTGAGAATATGTGTAGCAACATCAATCTCCATGCAAAGATCCACCAATAGGCATCTCATCCATACACACTCCATTGTAGCTCTGAAAACTGCCTTGTACTGAGCTTTAGAACTCGATGTCACCACTGTAGGTTGCTTCTTACTCAACCAAGATATGCATGAGTCTCCAAGGAAAAAGCAATTACCAATAGTGGACACCCAAGTATCATAACAACCAGCCCAATCACTATCACACATTATTCCATGTGCACAACATTTCATAGTAATTTTCTAGGATATTTTTCCACCAGCTTGGTTGAAAAATGGTGCCTTTCCATGCTACTGGTGGTAAATTCTCTGGTTTGAATTGCATAGCAAAAGTGGGAGTTTCCCTTGTGACTCTTTGAATCTTTGCATTATGTTAAAAGTATCAAAAAAAAAAGAAGGCAAAAGAAAAGGGTTAGAAGGAACAAGGAGATAGAACCATCATGCAAATCAAGCAAAGAATAGGCGTAATCAAATTTTCATAAATTATTTTCAATGAAGATTGATTTTTGTAAATATCATTTTTGATAGTTACAACTCCATTTTGTTCATACTTAGGAGTCCTCAAGCTTAAGGAGTATTAAAAGTATTTATGCACCAATTTTCATGATTTTTAGACTTCGTTTGACCCTCAAATAAGCCTTGGAACCTGGACAGGGCCAAAGCTAGTGAAAAACTATAAAAAGAGCTAGAGAGCTCATTTTTAAGGTTGGCTTGGTAGAGATTGGAGCTTTTATAATAGAGTTCTTTGGCAATTGAAAGCATTTCATTGTTCCTCTCTTTGTTCTTGCCTTGCGTCCATGCATGTGTGTATGTATGTGCGTGCTTGTGTGCTTCTCACTCACTCATTTGTGCACTTCGCTTGCTCATGCACCCTCACGTCTGTGTAGATTGAAAATTTTGATGCCAATCTCCTCACATTGCAACTCACCTTGTGCTAGAGTGACATCAAATTCGGCATCATTGCCAAGGAGCAAGCTTTAAGGATGAGCGTGTGATGGTAAGAAGTAGATTTGTGATGTTGTAGTCATAGGTAATTTCCTTGCTTTTCATTTTTTTCTTACTTTCTTCATCACCATGATCATCATCATCATCCTCACCATCTCCCACCTTCATCTCCTTCTTTGTTGAATGTTTAGTTTTTTGGTCATATTCCCTTCCCCGCCTCATTCCCTTGATTTCATTTGTGTGAGAGAGCTTCTGTGCATTCAGTGTTCTTGTTGTTTGTGAGCATTTCTTGTAGGTTTCAACTGTATCACCATCTCCAGTAGCTTTTGTAGGTACGATAGACCTCTACATAGTTTTTGAGATGACGACCTCTTTCTATCGTGATAGATAGAGAAACTTGGTATTTCTAGTTTCCATGCATTCACGATAAAGCGCACCACTAGAGCATCCCAAATCACTAAAAACATCTAAAAAATTTGCATTTTTTGGTCTATCATGACAAAAAAAGTCCACAATAAATGATAGATGACAAACGATAGACACCACTCTATCACGATAGACACCCATATATCGCAATAGACACCCATCTATCACGATAAACACATCTATCGTAATAGACACCCATCTATCCTGACAGACTGTCTATTGTGACAAACGAATTCCACAATAGATGATGGATACTATCTATCACAATAGGGTGATTTCACAATAGACACTATCTATCGTGATAAACCGATTTCATGATAGACACTTGTCTATCATGACATACCAAAATCCATGACAGATGATAAATGATGGACACCATCTATCATGATAGAGAACCATCTATCATGATAGACAGGACCCATGATAAACACCCATCTATTGCGATAGACACCATCTATCACGGTAGACATTGTCTATCATGATAGACATCACCCATTGTGATAGACATTGTCTATCGTGCCAGATAGAAGGCCACGAAAGATGATAGATAGCATCTATTGTGATAGACATCCATCTATCACGATAGACACTGTCTATTGTGATAGACAACCATCCACGATAGAGACGGTCTATTGTGACAGACACACGTCTATCATGACAGACAAGTCTATCATGATAGACAAGTCTATCGCAATAAACAGGTCTATCGCGATAGACATCGTGATAGACAAACAATTTCAACTGAAAAATTAAGTTTGTAATTTTTGAAAATGGGGGCTAAAATTTGACATTTTTCAAGCTCTTTTATCTACACAATTGCAGATGCCTTAAACAAGTGCATAAATGTCCTGAGAGGCTCTGATTGTCTGTTTGACCCCCACAGAGTCTGAACTGACATAACTTATTTTTCCAAAATCTGTTTTTTAAGCTCTAGAGTTGACTATCAAGAGGGATTAGGAAGCCAAGGGAGTTCTAGAAGGTTCTTTAGCAATACAAGGGGTAAAAAGGGTCTTTAAAAAATATCTGAATCAAAATTGTCTATCGAATAAATTAAAGTTAAAGCTTGACCTAAACTTGGGACTTTTATAGGTCCATTAAGAGCCAGCCAAGGGTGTCCAAAGCAAGGTAAAGTTTAGAACAAAGCAAGGTTTAGAATGTGTTTCTTGGGCATACAAGTGCAAACAAGGAGAACTGACTTGAGGTTGGAAGCATTCTTAACCCCCTCAGCCAATTCTTAGCCTAGGCTAAGCATGACTAGTGGTATTAACCAATTAGGGTGATGATAAGCATGACATAAGTATAAGAAACCCTAACTACTCAAGTGCAAGCATATTTAGAATATTGTTGTGGCAAACCCTGAGAGAAAATAATATAAATTTCTTGACAAAAACTTCAATATGATAAAAACTCAAGTATTTCTTAAAACACAAATTAATGGACAAGAAGTGGCAATCCAAGTAAAATAAAAAGAACAAGTGATTGATACAAAAGGGCATCGCAATGCAGTTGCACTTAGGAAATCGGGGTTAATTGATAAGGCTTATGAATCATAGATTAGCTAGACATCTATGCTGATATAGACAAAGCACTAGATCTTTTGAGGCTAGTGTCAACCATACAACTAGTTCGTGGGCTCAACAAGTCAGTGAATATCCCTCTGTGTTGAGTTCAAAGATAAGTGACTTAGAGATGTCATTAGGACCAACCGATTAGGTGCTTGCATCTATGAGGATGGTTTGAGAAGGTTTGTTGTTCAACTTAGGAAACCAGATTAGCAATTGAACTAGAACCCAGTGGTTAAGTTTGAAAAAGGCTCATACATTGATAAAGAGGGAACTATGTATGTAGTCACAAACGTGATAGATAGAATTTATGAATTTGGAATTGTGGTTCTAGAAACTGAGCTTGAAGACCCAATACAAGGAACCCTAGGAGTAGAGCCTAAGACCCCTAGAGGTAAATCAATCTTAACTAGACTCATTATCCTAGAATGGATCCCCCAAGATAATAAGAGCTTTACCATATGTGAATTTAAAGATCTTGATACACCAAGAAAGGTGGTCTACTTAGACAACACCTTAGAGAGAGTATTTCTAGTATCAGAGTATGGAAATGGAGCAAGACAATGATGGTCACAAGTGTATGTATATTGCTTCCATGTATTGTACAAGTGTTTTGAAGTCTCTATATAGACTCTAGAAGTGATCCACAACTTCTACGAGTGGATTTTGAATTCAGATGAAGGCGGTGAGAGATGTTGGAGGGAATCAATTCACTTTCCTACAATCTAGGAAAAGTGAAGATCTAGTTTGATCTACTTTTAGGTGATTGATTGAATGATTTGATTGCAATTCAACCACCATAGTTCGTGGAATTTGGGATATCTTTTTACCCTTGTACATGTGTAAAGCTCTAGGCTTTTACAATGGTAAAAGATCCATGAAAAAGTTAAAAAAAAAAACAATAAATGAGCATAGGTAATAGAACTCTCCAACAGATATTCTTTGACGTAATCCAAGTGATATTTTGTGATGTAGATCAAATCCACCTCAAGCAAGCTTGATGTTCCAACAGCTCCCCCTCAAGCTAAAGTATGCTTGATTCTTCATTCTGTAATAGGTTGAATACCTGCCATAGCTTTAAATCTACAAAGCTTTATTCCATCAAGTGCCTCCGTCATCATATCTACTACTTGATTTTAAGTAAGAACAAAAGAAATGTCAATCTCCTTTGTCGTGAGCTTTTCCCTGTTGAAGTGGTAATGTACCTCTATGTGTTTGGTTCTTGCATTGAAAATAGGGTTTGCTGCTAGATGCATGGAACTTACATTATCTCCAAATATGTGAGATTTGGAACTTACAAGTCCCAAATCTGTATACAATGCTTTTAACCATATTGTCTCTTGAGTTACTATGTCCAAATCTATGTAGTCTGCTTCAATTGAGGATAAAGAAACTGTTAGTTGCTTCTTGGAACTCCATGACACTAGCTTTGAACCTGCAAATGCTAAGTAACCAGAAGTACTTCTTCTAGCATCCTTAGCTCCTGCCCAATCTGCATCTGAATAGATTTTGATATCCAAATCTGAAGAGTAAGGATAGAATATACCTTCATTGAATGTACCTTTGAGATACTTAAGTACTCTCTCAGCTGCATCCATGTTCTTGGCGACTGCATGAATTGACTAGTACTCCTACGCTATATGAGATGTCTGCTCTTGTATGAGTAGCATATATCAAGCTACTTACCAAGCTTTGATATTCTTTCATGTATTCAATTTTTGCACCTTCAAAAACACTAAGTTTGTGATTCATCTCTAAAGGTGTATCTGCAGGTTTAGTGTTCTCCATTTTGATCCTGAGAAGTAGATCCTAAATGTATCTCCTTTGAGTCAAATACATTCCTTCATCTGTGTATATGACCTACATACCTAGGAAATATGTGAGCTCACCTAAGTCACTGATTTTGAACTCCTCTTGCATGTGTCTATTGATCCTTTGAATGTCATTCAGATCATCACCTATCACAATAATATCATCTATATATACACATAGATAGATAACCTCATTGTGATCCCTTTTGACGAATAGAGAAGGATCTGATTTGCTAGGTTTGAACCCTTGATCTTGAATGTATGTAGCCAACCTGTAATTCCAAGCTCTAGGAGCTTATTTCAGCTCTAGCAGCTTATTTCAATCCATACAATGCTTCCTTAAGTCTGCAAACATAAGATGCATGATTAGGGTCTTCAAAACTTAGAGGTTGTTACATGTATACCTCTTTGCTTATCTAACCATTTAAGAATGCATTTTTCACATCAAGTTGGAGGAGTCTCCGATTCCTTGCAGTAGCTACACTTATCAATGTTCGGATTGTAGTCATCTTTGCAACTGGTGAGAATGTTTCCTCATAGTCTATACCATGAGTTTGTGAGTGTCCTCTGGCAACTAATCTTACCTTGTACCTACAAACTGATCCATCTGAGTCTCTTCTAGCTTTATATACCCATTTGCAACCAATTACCTTTTGATTTAGCAACATGGGAACCAAATCCCAAGTGTCCATCTCCTTCAATGCATATATTTCTTCATTCATGGACTTTTCCCAACTAGGGTTTCCCTTTTCCTCTTCATAGGTTGAGGCTTCTTCTGAAATTGAGTCTTTTGCCAAGTAGATTGAATACTTTGTAAGAAATGTGGAATCATATACATACCTTTCTGGTTGTTTCTTCTCTCTTGTTGATCTTCTAGGTGCTTTCTTGGAGCATTCTCCAACCTCTTGCATCTTTGCTTTGCCTCTTGACTTCCATAGTTTGAAGTCCATTTCCCTTTCATCTTGGTCATCATCTTTATCACTTCTTGGATCCTGTACTTGTGTATCATGGTTGCTTCCTAATTGATGAGAATCAGAATCAAGATCATATGATAGAGTTACCTTTTGATTGTCTTCATCATATCAAGACCTGTGTTCTTCAAAAACAACATCTCTACTTGTAGTAAATTGCTTGGTTGAAGGATTATAGAACGTGTAACCCATCTGATCTGAGTCATACCCAATAAACACTACCTTTGTTGCCCTTTCATCTATCTTACCTCTTATTTGTGATGGTACATGAACATAAGCTAAACAACCAAAACATCTTGCAATGTCCAAGACTAGGTTTTTTTTCCATGCCATGCTTCATAAGGATTCAAACCTTGAAGTGATTTGGATGGTAGTCTATTGACAAGGTACACAGCAGCTGAAATAGCTTCTACCCATAGATAATGTGGCAACTTCTTCTCTTCAAACATTGTTCGAGCTGATCCAACCAATGTCTTATTTCTGCTCTCGACGATTCCATTCAGTTGAGGAGAGTACCTAGTAGTCACTTCCCTTTTGATAGCTTTGTCCTGGAAGAACTCATCAAACTCTTTGGAGAAGTATTCTCCCCCTTTGTCAGATCTGAGCTTCTTGAGTGATCTACCTGTATGATTCTCCACATGTGCAAGATAATTTTTGAATCAATCAAACACTTCATTCTTACTCTTGATAAAGTATAGAACAATCCATCTACTATCGTCGTCAATAAATGAGGCATAATACCTTGATCTTTCCAATGAAGGTTCTTGACTTGGTCCCCATACATTTTTATATACTAAGTCCAATAAGTTGTTGTGGATGTAGCTTTTGTGGTTGAATGGTTGTCTTTGGGCCTTCCCAATCTGACATGCATCGCAATAAGAAAAATATGCTATTGGAATGAATCAGACACTCAACGGTGGTACCTCCTATTTTTCAAGAATACATAGAGATTGATCCCGAGACAGAAAAACTAAGATTTCTCCCAATCTACTCAAGAAAATGCTTTGAAAATTTACACACATAAACTAGACACTAATATCTTTCAAATAAATGATCTCCCATCCAATTCAGCACTCTGTAGAGAGAGCAGCAGCCTATGCAATCTTACGATGAAGAAGATGTTGTAGAGCAAGCAATGATGGTCACAAGTGTATGCATATTGCTTCCATGTATTGTACAAGAGTTTTGAAGTATTTACATAGACTCTAGAAGTGATCCATGAATTCTACGAGTGTATTTTGAATTCAAATGAAGGCCATAAGAGTTGTTGGAGGGAATGGATTCACTTTCCTATAATCTAGGAAAAGTGAAGATCTAGTTTGATCTACTTTTAGGTGATTGATTGAATGATTTGACTGCAACTCAACCACCACAAACTCATGGAATTTGGGCTCTCTTTTTATCCTTGTACATGTGTAAAGCTCTAGATTTTAGAATGGTAAAAGATCCATGCTTTTTAAACGACATAATAAATGAGCATAAGTAAAAGAAATCTCCAACGGATATTGTTTTGAACTAATCCAAGTGATAACTTTTGATGTAGATCAAATCCACCTCAAGCATAGTGTAAGCTTGATGTTCCAACACTTCATAGAGGTTCTTTTCCTCTACAAGCTTAGGGTTTGGTTTCTCTCTTTTCTTCTTTTTGGTTACGATTAATTTTTCTTTTTTTTTTTATCTTTTCTCCTCCTGAATTTCAGTTGTTATCAGATAGAGGTACTCTTCCTTTGAAGCACAGAAAGGCTCCGTGAGGATGGACTCTTCATCATCGTCACTATCTTTCTTGGGTTCACTCATATGAGCTTCACACTCTTCAATAACAAAACATACATGATTGGTTCTGTCATGAAGACTAAAATGTCATAGTTATGTTCATCACAATGGGGAGTTCATTGTTCCTCATTGACTGCTATGTCCATTGTGGCTAGAATTTCTACCCAACCACAAGGTTCAAATTCTTTGTCTGGGAACACTATGGGTGTATAGGCTGGGTCTTAAATTGATATAGGCTGCTTCTCATGCGGATAATCTTTTCTCTTCATCAATTATATAACTTTGCAGATCCATAAGGGAGTGTCTTCATGCATCCAAGAGGACCCTGATTTGTCTATCAAACATGCCATTATTCCTCACATTTGCTCTTGCAAAATAGCTAAGGATTCTTGGGATATACTTACCACATTGTACCATGCTAGGAATGAGGCTCATGTTGCTTACCTCTAAAAATAGTTGGAGAGTGAGCATATGAATGAAGGTGATTCTATGGACAGTTTTCTGACAAAGATCAAGGATTTGAAGGAGCAGTTGATTTATGCTGACCAAGTCCTTCCTGACAGTTCACTTGTGCAGACTATTCTAAATGGTCTTCCTAACTCATATCATAGTTTTGCTTCTACTCTTCATTTGATGATGAAAGGAAATCCAAATGCCTTAACATTTGAAGAGTTAGTTTCTGTTCTGTTGTAGGAAGATCAGTTTAGGCAGAACAACTCTATTATGTAGGTTGCAGACGAAGCTTTCCTGGCTATCACAAGGGCAAAGGAAAATGGAGCTCATCTACTAGTAAGCAAAAATTTGTAAATGCTGCACATTTGAAGAAGAAAGACAAAGATGAGAAGAAATAAAAAAAGCAGAAATTTCTTTGCAAATACTGTAAAGCAAATGATCATGTCATTAAGAGCTGTCCAAAACTGGCTACTAAAGAGACAAAGAAGAACGAGGTCGTAATGGGTTTTGCAGAGGCCTCTACACCGAAAACAAAAGTCTACTAATCTTGTGTAGAATGAAGAATGGGTGTTTACTACTGTTTGCAGTTTTGACCCACCTTCTCATGAGTAGTGTATGTCTGTAGTAGACTGAGATGTTTAGTATTTTGATAGTGGGGCAACCAAACATATTACCTCGTAGCACAATTTCTTCACTTCACTCAAGCCTGCCTCTATAGGGAATATTATCACATGAACCAACAACTCCTCTTATCCCATCATGGGAGTTGGTAAGATTATTTTGACTACTGTTGATGGTAGTACTTTCAATGTCAAATGCTTTATTTGTGCCAAGGATCAAGAAGAATCTCTTATCAATTTCAGCTTTAGCCAAGATTGGCTTGGTTGTGAAATTTCTTGATGACAAGTGTACAGTTCATGATTTTTCAAATGGCGACGTGATTATTGCTTCTAGCATTTTATGTCGTGGGTTGTATAAGCTCATAGACTATGAAAAATCTGTGAATGATTCTTCATGTGCAGTACATGAATCTCAGGCTATGTCAGATGCAAAGCTTTGGCATGCATGCTTTGGTCATCTAAATTTTGCTAGTTTGCTATGCCTGCAAAAATCTGAAATGGTGTTCTCTTTGCCCAAACTTGAGGCACCCGGAAAACATGTCTCCGAAGGCTGTATTTTGGGCAAAATGCAACATTCCTCCTTTCCAAAAGATGGTTGAGTTTGAGCTACTCAGAAATTGAAGCTTGTTCATAGTGATGTTTGTGGTCCTATGCAGACACCCTCTTTTGGAAATCATCTTTATTTCGTGACTTTCATTGATTATTTTTCCAAGGACGCATGGGTAAAGCAAAGTTCGAAGTGTTTATGTGCTTCAAAGAGTTTTTGATTTTGGCTAAAAATATGTCATGTAAAATGGGCACCATCCGTTTTGATAGAGGTGGGAATATATGTCTTTAGACTTTAATGCATTTTTTGTACAATGTTGTATACACCTCAACAGAATGGATTTGTTGAACGGAAGAATAGGTCACTCATGGAGATGGCAAGGTGTATGGTCAAGAGTCAGGCCTTACTACATAGTTTTTGGCTATCATGTGTGCAACATATGTACTTAACAAGTGTCCCACTAAAGCACTGCAGTCTATCACTCCATGTGAGGCTTGGCATGGTCGCAAGCCATCTGTTGCTCATCTACTTATTTTTTATTGTTTGGCATATGCATTAGTGCCTGAACAACATCACAAGAAAGTGGATGATATATGTATTTTTGTTGGGTACAGTTCTGAAAGCAAAGGCTATCATCTGTATCATCCACAAACTAAACGTAGTTTGGTTAACCATGATGTTTTTGTGGAAGATGCTATTCAGCCTTTACTTTCATGTACTAAGGAGACATCTATTAGCTCCAAAGACATGTATGATACTTTACTGCCTCTTTTTACAAGTGGATAGTCCAGTGCTGGTCTTAATGAGGCAACTTCTGATCAGCCTTTGTAGGTTTCATGTGATGATGCAGATCATTCCATTTCTGATGTAGATTTACATGATGCACTTGTTGATGAGAGAACTGATATTGAGGAGGCAAAAACTATGCCAAAATGGTTGGTGCAAAGTTTGCATGATAGAAAATTAGATGCACCTCTGTCATATCGTACTCGTTCAAGCTATCATAGTGCCTTTTTTGCATCAGGTTGCTATGCTATGGCTGCCTCTAGTCTTTGTGATGAGAATGAGCTTGTTTCATTTGATGAAGCACAAAATTCAGAAAATTGGATGGCTGCTATGCAATCTAAATATGATGCTAAAATGAAGAATGGTACTTGGTCTTTATGTGACTTGGCTCCTGGCAAGAAGGCCATTGGCACTAAGTGGGTGCACAAGCTGAAGCATAAGCCTGATGGAATAGTTGACAGGTATAAAGCTAGGCTTGTTGCAAAGGGTTATGCATAGGAAAGAGGCATTGATTTTGATGAGACCTTTGCACCTATAGGCTGAATAACTATTGTTCATAGCATTTGTGCATTGCAACTCACCATGGTCGGAATGTACATTAGTTGGACATTAAAACTGCATTTCTGAATTGTTACTTGCATGCAGAAGTGTATGTTTTTCAGCCCCATGGCTTTGTGCAAAAAGGGCATGAAAACAAGTGTGCAGGTTTAAGAAGGCATTATATGCTTTAAAGCACGCACCACATGCTTGATATGAAAAGATACATGCATATCTGATTGCACATGGTTTTGAGAATAGTCCAACTAAAAGCACCTTATATGTTAAGCACGATCATTGTTCTATATGTTGATGACATGCTGCTCACTGGTCCTCTGAAAAGCATATTGCTGATTTTAAGGCTGATTTGCATGCCTCATTTGAGATGTCTGATTTGGGGCATTTGCATCATTATTTGGGCATTCAGTTTATGCAAGTTGATGGTGGAATGGCTTTGTGTCAAACAAAATATATTGACACATTATTGAAGTGTTTTGGCCTTGAAGACTATAAAACTATTGCCGCTCCTATGGAGATAGGTCTATGATTGAGTCTTCATGATGCTAGAGATGCATTTTATGATGTTCTCTATCAACATGTTGTTGGATGCTTGATTTACTTATGCATTACTCGGCCAGATATTCAGTTTGTTGTCTCACAGATAAGCAAGTTTATGAATTGCCCAGGTGTCAAGCATTGGTAGGTAGTTAAGCACATCTTTGGCTACTTGAGTGGTACTCAGCTACTTGGATTGTTTTATCCCAAGGGGGATCACTACCGCCAGATTTTCATGCTTTTTTTGATAGTGATTGGGCTAGTTGCTAAGACACTCGTTTTTCCACTAGTGGCTCTTGCTTCATGCTTGGTAGCTCATGTATATCTTGGTTGAGAAAGAAGTAGCCTACTGTGGCCACTTCTAGTTGTGAGGCTGAGTATAGGGTAGCTTTCACAGTGACTGTTGAGTGTGTGTGGCTAAGACGCCTTATGGCTGATTTGGGTGTTGGTAAGTCTTCTTCCACCACCATCTTCACTGACAATCAGAGTGCATTGGAAGTTGCGAGGAACCCTATGTTACATGCTCGCACTAAGCACATTGAGGTGCATTATCATTATGTTAGGGAGAGGTTCTCTGCTAGAGAGATCAAGTTGGCATATATGCCCCCCACAGGAGAACATTGCAGATCACCTTTTCATGAAGGCTCTGCCTAGGGAGAAGTTTGAAGATTTCCGCAAAGCTTTGGGCTTACTTCCTTTTGTGGATTGATTCCATATAGCTTGGAACTTCCTTATACATGAGTGCCAACTCTTTGTTCACCACATCACTCCCATGGGAAATTTGTTGATATATTTAGGTAGTGATGTGTGTGAACACTCTAGGACAGTCGTGGCACTTTTTTCCCTCTTTAGGAGGTTTTCTCCCCCGGCTTGTATATACACCTATAGCCCTAACAGGTTACTTATCTTTGTACATTCTAGTGGTAATACATTCAGTATTGTGTGTTGTGCTCCAAGCTTCTTCTTCTTCTTCCTTGTGTTGTTCCTGTGCTTCCATATACTTCGAACTCCAACAAACTCTCCATCAAATTTTATTATCTTTCTTTAATTTTTACTTTATTTTTCTTTTTTTTTTTGCACTTCATACTTGCTCAACTCTTTTTCTTTTATTTTTATTTACATAAGTCAACCTATATGCTGAAATCGAGTGCGACTCATGGACATGTCCACCTAGCCAAGTTTACCCCACTTGTCTACTAACATGACATAGGGCACGACACACTACACCAACCCCATACAAAATCGATGTCAGCTCGTGGCTCTAACCACCTGGCCAGAGTAGTTCCACCCACATATCGATCCATATAGGCACATGGCAAAATTTAGGTTCAGGCCATATGATGAAACTAGCACTGGCTCATGACCCTGATCACTCGATCAAGGTAGCTCCAGCCACTTACTACCACATTGTAGTGCAATGACGGCATATACACGTACATATATAGCTGTCTAGAGTATGAAAGCTTGCCTGAATCATAATTTGTTTGGAGGTAGGCTCTCGAAAGGAACAAATAGTAGGAACCAAAGAATTCCACTCACCAAGTTTTCAAGCCTTTTATCATATACATCTTTCCATCACATCCCAAGGTTTTCACTCTTGAAAGTTCCAGTTTGCTAATTGATGCTACTCATATAATCTCTCGTCTTTCATGCATTATACGTAGCCATAATACGTGTTTGACATCTTGCCTCTATGTAATTCACTTAAATTTGTACAAATTCCAATACATCTATCAGATGCAATGCATATTTACTTACATTTTTAAAAGAAAATTAGTTAGAATGGAAGTATTTCACCTTATTTGTTATTCTTCTTCCTCCTCGTCTCTGTCAAAGAGTTCTTCATCAATTTCCTAGTCATACATTTCTTCATCATGCTTTTTGAAGAGTTTTACTCGTTTCCCTACAAAAAGAACTTTAAACATAGTGTTATCTAATTCCATTAAAACATAAGTACTATTATCATTTACTTTCAATAAAATATATGGACCAAATAATCTTTTCACTAATTTCTTTCTCACTTCGTATTGAGTGTCAAATGAACTATTGTAAACCAAAATAAATTTATCAAAATGGACCAAACCATCTTTTCATTAATTTCTTTCTCACTTCGTATTGAGTGTCAAATGAACTATTGTAAACCAAAATAAATTCTTGAATTTTCTTTGGATGTAATCCTTGTCATTTATCAAAATAAATTTTATTTTTCAATCTAGATTCCTTTATCTTTTGAATTGCCTATTTCAACTTTTCATTGCCTTATTCTAACTGTTGCAATCTCCCACATAATAACTCTTCACTCGTCATGTTATTATTCCAGGGAAGTGTTATCCAAGTCAAAATTTGAGTCTGAATGGAAAAAATTGGCTTTTGACAATACACCAGTTCAACAAGCATATACCATGTCGAATGGGTGCACGTCATTCTATGTGCCCAAAGTGCAAAAGGTAAATATATAGTCCATTCTTTAATATCACCATTACATGCTTTAGCTATGGACTTTACAATAGACGGATGCCCTCTTTCAAATTTATCATTGGCCTGTGGATTATATGCAAAAGTGAGAGTCAAATGAATACCATGATGTTCAAGGAATTTTTTAGCTCCTTTGCATCTAACTCTTCACAATCCGCAACTACTTTCTCTATGTACCCAAAGTGACTTATGAAGTCTTCAACCAAGAATTTGGGAACATTGTAAAGTGGTTTTAGAGCGTAGTACATGTCCCTCTACATGATTAGTTAAGTCTTCGCATGCCAGTACAATATAACACATTTTGTCAATTCCTTTAGGCATAATGATAAGATCTACTACCCACTTGTAGTGAATACAAGGTGGATACGTAGGATGTAAAGGATCTTTATGTTTGATCGACAAATGAAGTTGACACGTAGAACATGTAGAAACATAGTTACTAATGTCAACATACATCCTAGGCAAGTAATAAGTACTTCAATTTTTTTCACATGTTCCATAAAATCCTTTATAACTTGCCCATAATGTTTCATGCATTTTCTTGATTACTAGAAACTGAAGATCTTGTTTTCCTAAGACTTCTTGTGGATTTTTAACCTTACCCTTAGCGTGTCTCCAAAGATAACTGTTACGTAGGAAAAAATTATAAGCTCTTTTCTTAATGTTATAGTAATGGTTGCAATTTACTCAGATACTTTTCTATTTCTCTCCATTCATCTTCATACTCAGACTCATGAAATTGCTCATACTCATAGACATGTGGAACATAGTCAACTAAGTTCATATTTTTTATTAGTTCACTTTCAAGCTCATGATTAAATCTAGCTCTTGACAACATATCAACAACTGAATTTGACTTACCTTAAATATGAACTAACTTAGGCTTTATGTACTTAATATATGAGATCCACCTAAGCATGGATATACCAGGAGATGTATAAGTAGTTGTTAATCCAATGAGAGGCAAACAATCAGTCTCAACGTTGACATTTGCACTTATAAAATATTCTTTATCTGTTTTCAAAGCTCTTACCATAACCCATAGTTCTTGCTTGATTTGAGGATACTTTCATTATGTTTCTTGTAAAAGTTTAGCCCCAAACCTAATTGCATATCTATTCCCTTCACTATCATCTTGACTTATGACCTAGCCTATACAATTAGGACTAGTATCAACAGTCAATATCATAGGTTTGTTCATAGAGTAGTCTACACGCTTAAGGATGGAAGTCAAGCAAGAACCTCTTCAATTTTTGCATAGCTTGTGTGTGCTTTTTAGTCCAAATAAATTTTCATTTATTCCTCAACAAGTCATAGAGATAGTACTTGGCAACATGAGCAAAGTGTGGGATCCAAATAACATAAAAGATGCAAGCACCAAGAAATCTACGTACCTCACTCATGTTGTAACATATTTCTGAAATATTGCTAATGGTATCAACTTTTTGTGGGTATGGCTTTTGACCATAGTGACCACAAAGGTGTCCAATGATGAGAACCTCATTGGTACCAAAAACAAATTTGTCTATTGACAAGGTTAAGCCTACTTCAATAAATCGCAGAAAAATCTTTTGATAATCAAGAATATGGGCTTTAACAAACTATCGACATCCATCTTTATCCAAAGTATGATCTTTTGTAGTTTCTAGGCAACCCTTGATGGGAATATCATCTATGAAAGGCAAAGAAATGTGTGGTATAAAATCTTGCAATACCAAATTCATTGTGTTCATCATATGAGCAACAGAATTGGTTGCACCTTGAGGTAGTGTCCACATTCTAACCAAACCAAGAGGTGTTTTCATAGTGATTATATCTCTACTTCCCATTGCCAATTGGAATTGGTCATAGTGGGAATAAAGATCTCCCATGGAGTAAATAGAATGCCTTGCAAATGCTTCCACAAATTCATCAAGAATTGGTCCAATACCAACATTTTTTATGGTTACTTTGTTAAATGGTTGAAGATCTTAGATAAAACAAAATTTTTCATTCTTCTTTGGCACAATGAACCAATGGTTTGAATAAGGAGCAGATGAGGACTCAAGAATATGCATATTAGCTTTTCTTTAAGCAATTCCATCAATCCAGGAAGATGAGTTTTAGATAGAGGAATAGGTTGCAAGTTCCAATAGATATGTTGAAAGGGAAAATGATCATTGGAAAAATAATCCTAGGATCTACACAACCTATTTTGGAGGGCTCTAAAGAGACAGCTTTTCCATGTTCTTGTATGATCTTCAAAAAATATTCTTTTTTTTGTAGAAAGAAGAAATTTGCTCAAATCTATTTTGACTTGTTTTAGTGTTTCCTCAGTAAATTCATGTCCAATTTTTGATTGATCTCAAAGAATTGGTTCATGGAATCTCTCTAATGATTTCATTACTAAGTTTGGAAGTGGTTTTGCTACTGGCTTCACTTTCTTCTTTACTATTTTGTATTTTGTTTCAACTAAAACATCATGTGTTTGGTTCAATTTTGTGCTTTCATAAATATTGAGAGCATACTCTTGGATTAGAGCATACTCATCAAGAGAAGAAAAAAGAATGTGGGAATTAGAATTGTGTTGAAGACATAACTCTAACTCCTCAAGAGTCGAGAAACAATGAGATGTCTCAATCACATACATCTGGTAGCATATATCCTTTGGTTTTTAGGTATTTTTCATGGGTTTTAAGAATTTTTTTAGGTATATGTTTGTTATGCAAAACATTCAATGTTGATGAAGGAAAATGAGCAGAAAAAATTTTGGTATTTTGTACAAGGGTTTGCAAGACATCAATCCAAGATCCAATGTTATCTTGCTCAACAGTGGTGCTTACTCTAAATCTTGGTCCATATGCATAAGAGGAGTTTTCCTCAATGACCATCGATTTCATGGGTCATCTATGTGAATTGTCATAAATTGCATAGATTTCAAACCATCACAAGATTGAATCCTACAAAACGCACTACCATCATCTAGCACCTTAGTTTCCATTTTTTGTTCACAGATAAAGGGTTATCCCAATATAATTGGATATGAACAATCATCATGAACAAAGAAGTTATGTCCCTCTTTGATATCACCAATAGTAATTGGCACATTTGGACATGCACCAAGCAAGTATCCACATGCATTATGTGCTGCCTTCATTTTCCAACCATGGTCATGATCAATTGGCCATTTCCGTTCATTATTTAATTCTCTTTATATTACATCAATTTTGGGTCCTAATTGAATTAAAGCTTCATGTGATTTGTTACTATTTCCAATTTTAACAATAGTTCTATCGTACCCAAAAAGTCATTTTTTGTGTGAAATGACTTTTTGGGTACCCATTAGTTTTCTCCATATGTCCTATCATAGGTCCCAAATAGTTCTTTTCATCATAAGGTCTATTATATTTGGACTCATTTACCTTAATTGTACTTACTTTAGGTTCCTCATTCTCTTCACTTTCTTCCATTTCAATATCCTTACTTTTTATTTCTATCGACTCTCTTCATCTCCTTATTGAACTCATAAAATCTTCTTTTACATCTATTCATGTTAATGCTAGCTATTCTCCCAATGCTAGAGTCACCTATTCTTTCATTATTTTCTCATCCACTACTTTCTTAATATCTATCAGTTTCTCGAACTGGGAAATAAATTGAAAAGTAGGATGTTTCTTTCCTATTTTCTCTCCTTTTTCTCCTTCCTCTTGTGGGTTGTTTTTCCTTAGTTTTATCCTATTCTTTCTCTTCATTCAAAGGTTTCTTTTCCATTTTATCCACAGCTTTTTTTATGTTTCCTTTATTAGGACTCTTCCTCTTTTGTTCTTGATTCTTACTCTCTTGCCTAGGCTTTGGTTTCTCGGGTTCTTTTCTTGGCTCATTATTCTCAGTTTCTTTCCTAGACCTAGTAGTTTGTTTAGCTTGAACCTCATTCTCTTCATCTCTTTTCCATGAGCATAGACAATGAACATATGTATAGGCTCATTCCAACCGGTCTTTGAATGAATATCAGGACTCCAGACATATAAAGTTTCAATTGACAACTTACCTGTACTAGCAAAATCATACACATGAGTCCAAAACTCACTGTCTTGATCATCGCCATCAAGTTTTAATGCATAAGTATTTTGGCTCGTTGAAGCTTCATAATATTTTTAAACCCCCTTTTCCAAAGTTTCATCCTAATGGTCTCTTGGTTGCATAGTCACAGATTTGTCGGTCTATTTTCAATGACCCAATTCCTATCCTTGGCATCCTTAAATAGATTGCATGTCTAGTGTGGATGATTAAACTCATCACACTAGATTAACCCCCTTTTCCAAAGTTTCATCCTAATGGTCTCTCGGTCGCATAGTCACAGATTTGTCGATCTATTTCAATGACCCAATTCCTATCCTTGGCATCCTTAAATAGATTGCATGTCCAGTGTGGATGATTAAACTGCATCTGTGAGGCTGATTATAAGGTCTTCTTCCTTGCTCTAGGTTCCTACGTTCTTGCTCTTGTTCTCTCAGTTTAGACTCTTGAATGCTTTTAAGAGTTTCTTTTTCAATCACTAAAGTTTCAATGTGTTTTACTATTGAATCTACTTTGGTTTCTAACATTGTCATCTTTGGATGGTCTCTCCCTACCAAGGATGTTCAAATTTAATCTTAGGTTGAATCTCTCTCATTCACTCTCATTCGTTCTTTTCTTTGAGCTAATCTATGAACAGTTGCATGCACATCCTCCCAAGTTTCACTAACACTGCTTGTAGTGGTCTTGTCTTCTAACATTGGCTCTAGTTCACGTCGTGGAGGCATATTAAGCAATATTTGTAGGAAATCATGCAACTTATCCAGTTCTAAAGCTCTATGATCGGTTTTAGGAAATTGATTGAATTTGACTTCGAACTCAGTTAAGTATTACGTAATATGTTTATCTGCTCTAGAGGTATCTACCCACCTTAAAAACATGGCCCTATGATTTTTGCTATAGTCCTCATGAGAGAACTCTGCAAGGAGCTGGGTCTTAAAATTAGCCCAAGTCATGTTTGGGGTAACTACCCTAAGCTGAATGTGTTCTCTAGTAAAGCCATGAGAGATACAAATAAATGTATCTTTCGTTTGATCTTTTGGCAATCCATATTGCTCAGTGATCTATTCATAATACCTAAGATATGATGTAGTTTTCAAACCACTAAATTCCCCTCTATCCATTTTAATTGAATCTATTATCTTCTAAATTCTTTGTTCCTCAAATTGTGATGTCATGTTATTTAATTTTAATTTAGATACAATTGACAAAATAGATTTGTAAGTGATACATACTTTTCTATCCATTTAACTAAATCTATTATTATCCAAATTCTTTGTTCCTCAAATTGTGATGTCATGTTGTTTAATTTTAATTCAAATACAATTGACAAAATAGAAATGTAAGCGAAATCGAAGAATCTTTTCAAGAAAGGCATACATACTTTAAGTTTTTGTTTGTTTTCATTATAATAGATAAAATGAATTTTTGCACATACATATTTGCACATTGTTTGACTTGTTTTTACACGTGTATATATGTATAGTAAGCACACAAAATAGAGATTTCATGAGAAGAGGGCTGACTTTGCTCTCAAAGCCTATTTTTGAAGCATTTTTGGGGTGCTTTTTTGGAGTCATTTTGGGGTAGTTTCATGTATAGTTCTCATTACACAAGAATAACATCACGAAGAGTGCTCTTTTGTACTTCTCTGATAACAAATTTTCATCTTAAGGGCTGTGTTTTCAGCCACGCTAGTAAATCTATAGGTTTCTTGAAATGTTTTCAGTTGTGGTGGGATCAACCACCACAAATTTATGCAGGTTTTTGAGCCTAAAGAACAGATTTGATAAACACTTGCAAGTGTTGTTGGCTTGTGTTTGGGCTATGAATTCAGCCTTTCAGTGCCATTTTGGTGCATATATTGAGCACTTACACACTATGTATGCTTTTGTGGATACCGCTCATGTACATGCATGTGGTCATTGATATAGTAGTTACATTTTTTCATAAAGCCTTTTACATTTGATAAAGAGGGTCATGGTGAGGTTTTCTTAATTGGGAGACACCCGGATGTCAAGCTCTCTATGGTGATGTAGGTGGAAGACTTACCCAGCCTTGCCATAGGAGATGTATGATAGTTGTTCATAGGTGCTTGATAAGCCTACTTGGCTTCTTTTAGGTAACTACTTATATGCAATGGAGTCAATCATTTGCTATGCAGGTTAACATGTCAATAGTTGCAGTTTTATGAGATTTTGACAATGGTATATGCTCAATTTGCAAAGGATACTCTGGCAAATTTTTTTCAGAATTTTTGGTTCTGTCAACTATATAATGGTCGATTTACTCCTTGATACCCTTAATGGTGTGAGCACATTTACTCTCACATAATCCTTTTGTTTGTTCATTAGAGTTCATTAATTCATTTCTCTTAGAAGTTTTTGCTGAATTTTTGTCCACAATCTGACACTTGGTCATCTTTTTTTTGAGATTTAGTGGTGTTTGGAATCTTCTAGCTCCATTATCATTCTATTTAGCTCTCTATCATCATGGCATTAGAGCTCTCTAGCACGTCTTGTGGATCAGGGTCTAGTGGCAGTGTTCCAAGGAGGAGCTATAACTCATAGGGCAAAGACCATTTTCAGATCCAAAAATTTGATGGCACAAACTTTGCTCTATGGAAGAATCAGATTAAAGATATGTTGATTTAGAGGAGGCAATGGAAGTTAGTAAATGGAATCTCAAAGAAGCCTACTGATTGAGATGAGTTAGATGAAATGGGGAGGTCTACCATTCCATTGCACATGGCAGATAATGTTTACTTTATAGTATTAGACTATGAAAGCATATAGGAGATTTTGAAGAAGTTATGCAATACATACGAAAAAGAGATGGCATAAAATAAAGTGTATCTAATGAAAAAGTTATATGACCTTTGCATGAAAGACACAAATAATGTTGGTGCTCATCTAAATGCATTTGATGCTATATTCTCCCAGTTATAGGCTCAAAAAATGGATATGGATAATAAAATGAAAGCAATCTTGTTGTTATGCACCTTGCCATCATCATGGGATACGTTTTGCATAGTTATTAGTGATAGTTCACGTGGTGGTAAACTGGTCTATGATGACATATGTGGAGCACTCTTGAATGAGGAGATTTGTAGAAAATCTATGGTTGGCACTCATAGTGGAGCTGCATATAATGTTCGTGATTCTTACCAAGGAAAGAATCAGCAACATGGCACGAGTAAGAACAAGGAAAAGAATGGTCAACGAAATAAGAGTAGAAGTAAATCAACGAAGAGGGATATTGAATGCCATTATTGTCATAAGAAAGGACACATGAAGAAAGAATGCTATGCATTAAAGAATGCTAAAGGTAAAGGGCAAAATGTTCATGGGCATGTTAAAAGATACCTGCACCATCTACTTTGATTGTGAAGATTGAAGAAATATATTTGATGATGTTGATGTGTTGAAACTTGACATACTTGTGCCTACTGAGGCTCTTATGGCTAATTCTCTTTCCCACACATGGCTGCTAGATTTTGGTGCTTCTTTTTGTTGGAGATAGATGTTTGCGGAAGCACGCGAATAGCACAAGGAAGAAGAAGAAGGTTGGAGCACAAACACACAATACTGAATGTATTACCAGAGAACGTACAAAGATTAGTAGCCCATTAGGACAATAGGCGTATATACAAGACGGGGGAAAAAAACCTCCTGAAGAGGGAAAAAAGTGCCCCGGTGGTCCTAGTGTGTTCACACACATCACTACCTAAATATATCAACAAATCCCCCCTGGGAGTGATGCGGTGAACAAGTAGCTGGCACTCATGTATAAGGAAGTGTCAAGCTATGTGGAAATCACTCCACAAAAGGAAGTAAGCCCAAAGCTTTGCGGAAAGCTTCAAACTTCTCCCTAGGCAGAGCCTTCGTGAAAAGGTATGCAATGTTCTCCTGCGTGGGCACATATGCCAAGCTGATCTCCCCAGCAGAGAACCTCTCCCTGACATAGTGATAATGCACCTCAATGTGCTTAGTGTGAGCATGGAACACAGGGTTCCTCGCAACTGCCAATGCGCTCTGACTCTCAGTGAAGATGGTGGTGGCAGAAGACTGGCCAACACCCAAATTAGCCATAAGGCGTCTGAGCCACACACACTCAACAGTCGCTGTGAAAGCTGCCCTATACTCAGCCTCACAACTGGAAGTGGCCACAGTAGGCTGCTTCTTGCTCAACCAAGATATACATGAGCTACCAAGCATGAAGCAAAAACCACTAGTGGACACATGAGTGTCATAGCAACCAGCCCAATCTGAGTCAGAAAAAGTATGCAAATCTGGCGGTAGTGATCCCCCCTTGGGATAAAACAACCCAAGTAGCCGAGTACCACTCAAGTAGCGAAAGATGCGCTTAACCACCTTCCGATGCGTGACTCTTGGGCAATGCATAAACCTGCTCATCTGTGAGACAACAAATTGAATATCTGGCCGAGTAATGAATAAGTAAATCAAGCATCCAATAGCCTGTTGATAAAGAAAAGCATCAAATGCATCTCCAGCATCATGAAGACTCAATCGTAAACCTGTCTCCATAGGAGTGGCAATAGGCTTACAATCTTCAAGGCTAAAACGCTGCAATACTATGTCAATATATTTCGTTTGACACAAAGCCATTCCACCATCAACTTGCATAAACTGAATGCCCAAATAGTGATGCAAATGCCCCAAATCAGACATCTCAAATGAGGCATGCAAATCAGCCTTGAAATCAGCAATATGCTTCTCAATAGGAACAGTGAACAGCATGTCATCAACATAGACAACAATGATCAGAAGCACATCATTAGCACGCTTAACATATAAGGTGCTTTCAGTTGGACTGTTCACAAAACCATGTGCAACCAGATAGGCATGTATCTTCTCATACAAAGCACGTGGTGCTTGCTTTAAACCATATAATGCCTTCTTTAACCTGCACACTTGATTTTCATGCCCTTTCTGCACAAAGCCATGGGGCTAAAAAACATACACTTCTTCATGCAAGTCACCATTCAGAAATGTTGTTTTAATGTCCAACTGAAGTACATTCCAACCATGATGAGCAGCAAGTGCACAAATGCTCCGAACAGTAGTCATACGGCATGTAGGTGCAAAGGTCTCATCAAAATCAGTGCCTCTTTCCTGTGCATAACCCTTTGCAACAAGCCTAGCCTTATACCTGTCAACTGTACCATCAGGTTTACGCTTCAGCTTGTATACCCACTTAGTGCCAATGGCCTTCTTGCCAGGAGGCAAGTCACATAAAGACCATGTACCATTCTTCATTATAGCATCATATTCAGATTGCATGGCAGCCATCCAATTTTCTGAATTCTGTGCTTCATCAAAAGAAACAGGCTCATTCTCATCACACAGACTAGACGTAGCCATAGCATAGCAATCTTATGCAAAGGAGGCACTATGAGAGCCTGAACGAGTACGATATGACAAAGGTGCATCTAATTTGTTGTCACGCAAAGTCTGCACCAGCCATTTTGGCATAGTTTTTGCCTCCTCAATATCAACTCTCTCATCAACAAGTGCATCATGTAAATCTGCATCAGAAATAGAATGATCTGCATCATCATATGAAACCTGCAAAGGCTGAGAAGTTGCCTCATTAGGACCAGCACTAGACTTTCCACCTGTAAAAAGAAGCATCAACGTATCATACATGTCTTTGGAGCTAACAGATGTCTCCTTAGTACATGAAAGCAATGGCTGAATAGCATCTTCCACAAAGACAAGATCACGGCTAACCAGAATGCATTTAGTCTATGGATGATATAGACGATAGCCTTTACTTTCAAAACTGTACCCAACAAAAATACATTTTACTGCCTTATCATCCAGTTTTCTGCGATGTCGTTCAGGCACTAATGCATATGCCAAACAACCAAAAACACGCAGATGAGCAACAGATGGCTTGCCATCATGCCAAGCCTCATATGGAGTGATAGACTGCAGCGCTTTAGTGGGACACCTGTTCAGTACATATGCTGCACACATGACAGCCTCAAGCCAGAAACTATGTGGTAAAGCCTGACTCTTGACCATGCACCTCGCCATCTCCATGAGTGACCTGTTCTTTCGTTCAGCAACTCCATTCTGTTGAGGTGTATACGGCACTGTACACTGGTGTTTTATCCCACGTTCAGCCAGAAATGCATTAAAATCAGAAGATATATATTCCCCCCCTCGATCAGAATGGAGGGTGCCCATTTTACATGCTGATAGATTTTTAGCCAGAACCAAAAACTGTTTAAAGCACATGAACACTTCGGACTTTGCTTTGAGTGGATATACCCATGCATGCCTGGAAAAATCATCAATGAAAGTCACGAAGTAAAAGGTAATTCCCAAAAGAGGGTGTCTGCATAGGACCACAGACATCACTATGTACAAGCTACAATTTCTGCGTAGCCCGAACTGAACCATCTTTTGGAAAGGAGGAACGCTGCATTTTGCCCAAAATACAGCCTTCACATACATGTTTTCTAGGTGCCTCAAGCTTGGGCAAAGAAGACACCATATCAGATTTTTGCAGGCGTAGCAAACTAGCAAAATTTAGATGACCAAAGCGTGCATGCCAAAGCTTTGCATCTGACATAGCATGAGAATCATGAACTGCACATGCCGAATCATTCACAGATCTTTCATAGTCTATGAGCTTATACAACCCAGGACACAAAATGCTAGAAGCAATAATCACATCGCCATTTGATAGATCATGAACTGTACACCTGTCATCAACGAATTTCACAACCAAGCCAATCTTGGCTAATGCAGAAAGTGATAACAGATTCTTCTTGATCCCTGGCACAAATAAAGCATCTGACAATGTGAAAGAACTACCATCAGCAGTAGTCAGAATGATCTTACCAACTCCCATAACAAGATAAGAGGAGTTGTTGGCACATGTGACAGTATTCCCTGTAGGGGCAGGCTCGAGTGAAGAGAAGAAACTGCGCTGCGAGGTAATATGTTTGGTCGCCCCACTGTCAAAGTACCAAACATCTGAGTCTACTGTAGACATGCACTGCTCATGAGAAGATGGGTCAAAACTGCAAACAGTAGTAAACGCCCATTCTTCTTCCTGCACAAGATTAGCAGACTCTGTTTTTGGTGTAGAGGCTTCTGCAACAACCATTCCAAGCTCCTTTTTCTTTGCCTCTTTTGCAGCCAGTTTTGGACAGTTCTTTATGATATGATCATTCCCTTTACAGTACTTGCAAAACAATTTTTGCTTTTTTGATTTTTTCTCATCTTTATCTTGGTTCTTCGAATGTGCAGCATTTGCAAATTTCTGCTTACTAGTAGAAGAGCTCCATTTTCCTTTACCCTTTTGACTAGATAGGAAAGCTTGATCTGCAACACGCATAATGGACCTGTTCTATCTGGACTGATCTTCCTGCAACAGAACAGAGACTAACTCCTCAAATGATAAGGCATTCGGATTGCCTTTCATCATCAACCGAAGAGTAGAAGCAAAACTCTAATATGAATTAGGAAGACCATTCAGAACGGTCTACACAAGTGAGCTATCTGGTATAACCTCATCAGTAGAAATCAACTGTTCCTTCAAATCTTTGATCTTCGTTAGGAAACTGTCCATAGAATCACCTTCATTCATGTGCTCACTCTCCAACTGTTTCCGGAGGTAAGCAACACGAGCCTCATTCCTAGCTTGGTACAATGTGGTAAGTGTATCCCAAGCATCCCTAGCTGTTCTGCAAGAGCGAATATGAGGAATAATGGCACGTTTGACAGACAAAGCTATCAATGCATGTGCCTGGGCATCTCTGCCATCCCACCGAATCTGCTCTGTAGTAGGTGCAGCAAAAATAGCAGCACGAACAGGAATCTGCGGAATATCATCTTCGATACCATCGTCATCAGCTCCAGCACCCGTATTTGCAGTACCTATCGTTAGAGGTGTAACAGGACGTCTTTCGACACCCTGCACAATGTTCCACAATCCTTTTGCAACCAAAACATGTCGCATCATATAAGCCCATAATGGGTAGTTGGTACCATCCAACTTATCCTCAACAGCCAACATACAGAATACATCACTGCTTTCAGCCATGGCTGGTGACTAAAATACCTTGATGCAAAAAATTGACTGTATCTCAAAAAGTTGAACAGAATTGCCCAGACGAGTTCTGCTAGACCTGTGGCAGACTTTGAGACGCTTAAACTGGCGAACAGAAACTGGTATATACCTTTGGCACAAAAAGACAAAATAGCCTGCACAAGCACTACGATAGTGCGTTCGGAGGCCGAAACGAGCTCAGATCGCAATTTCGGCACCACAAAGCGAAGCAGTTTTGATCTCGGAAACGTGCTGAGTATGCTCACCAAAATTCGTGCGATTCTGAGACTGCAAATGGAGGAGTGTCGATGGTGCCCTAGATGAAGCAACGACCTGCTCTGATACCAATTGTTGGAGATAGATGTCTGCGGAAGCACGCAAACAGCACAAGGAAGAAGAAGAAGCTTGGAGCACAAACACACAATACTGAATGTATTACCAGAGAATGTACAAAGATTAGTAGCCCATTAGGGCAATAGGCATATATACAAGCCAGGGGAAAAAAACCTCCTAAAGAGGGAAAAAAGTGCCCCGACGGTCCTAGTGTGTTCACACACATCACTACCTAAATATATCAGCACTTTCCATGTGACACTACATAGAAAGTGGTTCTCTACTTATGCAGCAAAGTCTCTTCGTACTCTGAGACTTGGTGATTCTTATCAATGTGACATTGTCGAGATTGGAGATGTCGTTGTGCAGTTCATTGATGGTTCAAAATTTACTATGCAATATAGTGTATGCTGTGAAGCTCAGTTATCATAGAGTTTGATGTGAGTTGGTCAACTTGATGACCTTAGTTATAAGGTGGTCTTCTATGCTCAGTCCTTTTGCATATCAAAGGTCAATATGGCTATTGCAAAAGGAAGCAAAGTTGGCTCATTTTATCATTTATTTATATCATAGAAAGAACACTTGTTAGATATTATTGAACAACCTATGGCTTGTATTTGGCATGGCCATTCGGGCCATATATCACATAGTGGAATGGAAAATCTTTCTCGTTATGGCTACCTACCTGTGTTATCTATCTCTGATTTTTCATTTTGAGAGCATTGTCAATATGGAAAGCAAACTAGGAATGTGCACAAGATGCACATTGACTCTACTCAACCTTTAGATCTTGTTCATATAGATGTGTGTGGTCCTATGCTCGTAAGGTCATTAGGCATTTCTCTTTACTTTGTCACGTTCATAGATGATGGTACTAGAAAAGTATGGGTATATCCTATCAAAGCAAATCATGAGGTATTCCCTACTTTCATATAATGGTTGCTTCATTTGAGATTGGAAAAGGAACTAAGCTTAAGGCTTTACATTCAGATAATGGGGGTGAGTATACCTTACATGAATTCAACCTTTTTTGTCAGTCTAGAGGAATTTGTCGAGAGTTTACAACTCCTTATAACTGAGTACAAAATGGTGTAGCTAAAAGGATGAGTAAAATTATTCAGGATAGAGTACTTTGTATGCTACATTATGCAACCTTTCACAAGGCTTTTGGCTAGATGTAGTATTAACTATAGTTCATCTGATTAACCTCTCATCTAGTACTACCAAAGGTTTCAAAGTCAGGCAAGAGTCATGGATAGGGAAGACACCATATTATGATCATCTTCAAGTTTTTGGGTGTGAAGCATATGTTCATATACCCAAGAATCTTAGACAAAAGTTGGACCATAAGTCAAAGAAATGCATTTTTTTTTATATGGTCGAGAAGGACATTTGGATATCATTGAAGGGATCTTGAAACATGGTTAGTGATCAGAACTAGTGATTTCATTTTCAATGATTCTAAGATGCATAAACAGCCCATTAAGGAGCTTGAAGTGAAAAGAGTGGTGTTTGAGGATACTAGCCCTCCAGTTAGCATGCATAAAAATGATGCACATAGGGATGGTCAAAAAAATGTCCGATTAGACAAGTTAGCAAATGTTTCTGTTCAATAAGCATTGAGATACTCTGCACATGTCTCACATCCACTTGATAGATATGTTCCAAGTTTGGATTTTGTTATGCTAATAAGTGTTGGTGAGCCTTCTTGCTACAAAGAGGCTATGCAGATAGAGGATCATGTTAAGTGGGAGCATGCCATGAAGAGTGAGTTGGATTCTATTCACAATGGTACCTAGGATTTAGTAACTTTACCAAAGGGCAGGAAAGCTTTACTATGTAAATGGATATATAAATTGAAATTCACATCAGATAGTGCTTCTCCAAAGTATAAAGCACTAGTTGTTGCAAAAGGGTTTTAAGCAACAACATGGTGTTGATTTTGAGGAAATCTTCTCTCTAGTGGTCAAGATGACCACCCTTTGAATGTTAGATGAGATCTATATGGAACAACCAAAGGGTTATATAGTTCCTGGCAAAGAAAGTCTAGTTTGTAAGTTGAAGAAGAGCTTATATGGACCTAAGTATTCCCCTAGACAATGGTACCAAAAGTTTGACACTTTTATGAAGTCTCAAGGCTATTCTTGAAGTAATGAGAATCATTGTCTCTACACAAAGAGATGCTCAGATGGCATCCTGGTATGCTTGATACTTTATGTCAATGATATGTTGTTGATTGTTGGGAAGTCCTTTCATGACTTGTCAATTTTCAAAAGGAAGTTGAGTCAGACATTTGATACAAAGGATTTGGGGCATACCAAACATATTATTGGCATGCGCATTACTCGTGATAGGAGTAAAAGATGCATATACTTGTCTAAAAGTGAGTACATATCCAAAGTACTTCACAAGTTCAATATGCAGGGTGGAAAGGCATCGAATACATGTTTACCCACATATGTGATATTGAGTAAGGATGATTGCCCCAAATTAGATGAAGAAAAGGAATTCATGAACAAAATTCCTTATTAGTTTGTTATTGGTAGTCTTATGTATGCTATGGTAGCTATGAGACCATACATTGCATTTATAGTGGGAGTTGTGAGCAGATATATGTCTAATCCTGGCAAGCAACATTGTGAAGCAGTCAATATGATTTTGAGATATCTAAATGGCATTAAGGAAAAGTGTCTATGCTTTGGTCGAGGGAAAGCATCCATTATTGGTTACACAGATTTTGACTATGTTGGTTGTGTAGACAATCATAAGACTACATCAGGGTACATTTTTCATTTTGTTGGAGGTGCTATCTCTTGGAGATCTCATCTTCAAGAATATACATCTGTTTCCACCACAGAAGCAGAGTATGTTGCAGCAAGTGAGGCATGTAAGGAAGCATTGTGGCTTTCTCATCTTGCTTGTGATATGGGTTTACCTCAGCATGTACCTCGTTTGCTCATTGATAGCTAGAGCGCCATTGCATTGGCTAAGAATTCTGTCTATCATGCAAAGGCCAAACACATTGAGGTGTAGTATCACTTCATTAGAGACTACTTAGCCATTGAGCACATTATTCTTGAGAAGGTTCATACTCGAGATGATGTTGTAGATGCTTTGACTAAAGCTCTACCATAGGATAGCTTTCGACATTGTTTTCACTTGATGGAGGTTACTTGATTCATGATCTTACAAAATTACTTGTATACTATGTAACATGCCCATCAGGTCGGAGGTATCATTTGTATACTTACACTCAGGTATCTTTATCATTCTTTATTTTTCTCCCATAATAACTTTGACCATATTGGCCTTTAGTGGGAGATTGTTACTACTAGTGTCCATGTGAAAGGCCAAATGTCTGTTGGACACTTTTGTCTCTGTTCTTTTATAACACATATAGTGGCCTGGTTAGCCACAGACTCTAAGTTTGACCAATTTTGTATGACCTAATAAATCTCTGTTCATGGTCTATGTATTGTGTGCTTTCTATGTTTTTTGCAACCCATGTGCGGAGTATTGAGTGCGGTGCCAAATTTTGGGTTTCTACCATGAGATATCATTTTGGAGCTCTCAAAAAGGAGAGTCCACTGTGGTGCATCACGAAAAAAATACTTCATGGTGGTACATCATTGACAATCTTGATTTATCATGCATTGAAGACATGAAGCCATTGTTATTAACACCCACCTTGGTAGAAATGGCTCAATATGTCAAGTGATCATCAGTTTCAAAGAAATGGAAACATGTGAGTTTTTCCATGGTAAAAACAAGTGACACCCCTAAAATTCAAGGATCCAAAAGAGGAAAAGAATATGAAGAGGCAGTACTCACTTCAAAAGCCAAGAGGGCACATACTTTACCTACATCAAAATTGTCCCCACCACCTCCAATCACTCAAGAGGAATTAGAGGAAGCTCTTGAGACCATTCATGCATATACAAAGGGACAAGTGAATCTCACAATACAGGGTCATCATTATCAACAAATGAGAAAGAAAGACAATGATAAGGAAAACAAATGAGAAGGCTATCAAGGTACATAGAGCTTGATCTAGACATTTCTAGCTCTTGTTTTGCGTCAAAGAAATAATAAGATGATCAATTTTGACTAAATATGGATGAGCAACCCAATGTAAATGACGATGGAGATTGGAAAGAATTGCATCAAGTACCAGATAGCCATGAACAACAACATCAGCAACCAGAACAAGAAGTAGCTATGAAGAAATCAACAATCCGAAAACACCCCATACATGCATGGATTTAATGCTCTGTTTCAATTCATTGGCCACTAAAGCAAGAGTTTCTATTGACACTAATGAAGAAGCCAATTTAGAAGAGCTCTCACAAAAATAGGAAGTACAACGTCTACCACTAAGAGTAATAGCGAAAGGTCAACAAAGAAGTAATATTGAAGTGTCATTTATTCAAGCCGAAAGTTTACATGACAACATATATGTTCACAAGACCATGCAACCAAATCTACAATTACATATTAGACAATCAGTAAACGAGATCGTACATACTATTGAGGGTAAGCAAGCAAGGCAAGTACAAATCAACCTCCCGCATTCTTGAATACTTGGTTAAATATCAATGTGAATCAACTCAAGCCATTGGTTTGTGCTATGATTCAAAATGCAATGGATACACAAAATGAAATGATGGAGGTTCATAGAGTATATGAAAATGAAAATATGGAGAGAAATCAATTCAAAGTCCTTAGTGAGAAGTTTTCAAAAAATGTGATGATTTTATAGGGCCAATACAAACACTTAAAGAAGGAATCAAAAGAAGCTATGATAAAGATTGATACTCTAATGCCCCAAAATACCATCTACATCAACAAATGATGGAGATAGCAACAACTTATGAGTAGACGTCTGCCCAAAGTACAAAATAGAAAAAATATACGTGTTATTAAAAGTTGAGAAGGTACATCTGCTAACCAAATATAAAATGATCGAGTCACAAGTAATAGGGTACATGGAAGAGATAGACAAACTAAGAAGGAGAAACAAAGAATTCTTGAACTCCATATTATACAATCGACCACTTGAGATAATAGATTATGCAAATGAAGAGGCCATTTTGCTAAGAAGACAATTGGAAAAATGCGAAACTCAACTCGCAGAGGAGAAGAGAGGGTAGACTGAAGAGAAATATGTTGTAAAAACCCAAGAATTGAAAAGGAAATTAGATGAGTCCTTAAGAATTGAAAAGCATACTCATCCAGAGAAGAAAAAAGAATGTGGGAATTAGAATTGTGTTGAAGACATAACTCTAACTCCTCAAGAGTCGAGAAACAATGAGATGTCTTGATCACATACATCTGGTAGCATATATCCTTTGGTTTTTAGGTATTTTTCATGGGTTTTAAGATTTTTTTTAGGTATATGTTTGTTATGCAAAACATTCAATGTTGATGAAGAAAAATGAGCAGAAAAAATTTTGGTATTTTGTACAAGGGTTTGCAAGACATCAATCCAAGATCCAATGTTATCTTGCTCAACGGTGGTGCTTAGTCTAAATCTTGCTCCATATGCATAAGATGAGTTTTCCTCAATGACCATCGATTTCATGGGTGATCTATGCGAATTGTCATAAATTGCATAGATTTCAAACCATCACAAGATTGAATCCTAGCAAACGCGCTACCATCATCTAACACCTTAGTTTCCATTTTTTGTTCACAGATAAAGGGTTATCCCAATAGAATTGGATATGAAAAAGCATCATGAACAAAGAAGTTATGTTCCTCTTTGATATCACCAATAGTGATTGGCACATTTGGACATGCACCAAGCAAGTATCCACATGCATTATTTGCTGCCTTCATTTTCCAACCATGGTCATGATCAATTGGCCATTTCCGTTCATTATTTAATTCTCTTTATATTACATCAATTTTGGGTCCTAATTGAATTAAAGCTTCATGTGATTTGTTACTATTTCCAATTTTAACAATAGTTCTATCGTACCCAAAAAGTCATTTTTTGTGTGAAATGACTTTTTGGGTACCCATTAGTTTTCTCCATATGTCCTATCATAAGAACCAAATAGTTCTTTTCATCATAAGGTCTATTATATTTGGACTCATTTACCTTAAATGTAATTACTTTAGGTTCCTCATTCTCTTCACTTTCTTCCATTTCAATATCCTTACTTTTTATTTCTATCGACTCTCTTCATCTCCTTATTGAACTCATAAAATCTTCTTTTACATCTATTCATGTTAATGCTAGCTATTCCCCCAATGCTAGAGTCACCTATTCTTTCATTATTTTCTCATCCACTACTTTCTTAATATCTATAAGTTTCTCGAACTGGGAAATAAATTAAAAAGTAGGATGTTTCTTTCCTATTTTCTCTCCTTTTTCTCCTTCCTCTTGTGGGTTGTTTTTCCTTAGTTTTATCCTATTCTTTCTCTTCATTCAAAGGTTTCTTTTCCATTTTATCCACAGCTTTTTTTATGTTTCCTTTAGTAGGACTCTTCCTCTTTTGTTCTTGATTCTTACTCTCTTGCCTAGGCTTTGGTTTCTCGGGTTCTTTTCTTGGCTCATTATTCTCAGTTTCTTTCCTAGACCTAGTAGTTTGTTTAGCTTGAACCTCATTCTCTTCATCTCTTTTCCATGACCATAGACAATGAACATATGTATAGGCTCATTCCAACCGGTCTTTGAATGAATATCAGGACTCCAGACATATAAAGTTTCAATTGACAACTTACCTCTACTAGCAAAATCATACACATGAGTCCAAAACTCACTGTCTTGATCATCGCCATCAAGTTTTAATGCATAAGTATTTTGGCTCGTTGAAGCTTCATAATATTTTTAAGCCCCCTTTTCCAAAGTTTCATCCTAATGGTCTCTTGGTTGCATAGTCACAGATTTGTCGGTCTATTTCAATGACCCAATTCCTATCCTTGGCATCCTTAAATAGATTGCATGTCGAGTGTGGATGATTAAACTCATCACACTAGATTAACCCCCTTTTCCAAAGTTTCATCCTAATGGTCTCTTGGTCGCATAGTCATAGATTTGTTGGTCTATTTCAATGCCCCAATTCCTATCATTGGCATCCTTAAATAGATTGCATGACCAGTGTGGATGATTAAACTGCATCTGTGAGGCTGATTATAAGGTCTTCTTCCTTGCTCTAGATTCCTAGGTTCTTGCTCTTGTTCTCTCGGTTTAGACTCTTGAGTGCTTTTAAAAGTTTCTTTTTTAATCACTAAAGTTTCAATGTGTTTTACTATTGAATCTACTTTGGTTTCTAACATTGTCATCTTTGGATGGTCTCTCCCTACCAAGGTATGTTCAAATTTAATCTTAGGTTGAATCTCTCTCATTCGTTCTTTTCTTTGAGCTAATCTATGAACAGTTGCATGCACATTCTCCCAAGTTTCACTAAGACTGCTTGTAGTGATCTTGTCTTCTAACATTGGCTCTAATTCACGTCATAGAGGCATATCAAGCAATATTTGTAGGAAATCATGCAACTTATCCAGTTCTAAAGCTCTATGATCGGTTTTAGGAAATTGATTGAATTTGACTTCGAACTCAGTTAAGTATTATGTAATATGTTTATCTGCTCTAGAGGTATCTACCCACCTTAAAAACATGGCCCTATTATTTTTGCTATAGTCCTCATGAGAGAACTCTGCAAGGAGCTGGGTCTTAAAATTAGCCCAAGTCATGCTTGGGGTAACTACCCTAAGCTGAACGTTTTCCCTAGTAAAGCCATGAGAGATACAAATAAATGTATCTTTCGTTTGATCTTCTGGCAATCCATATTGCTCAGTGATCTATTCATAATACCTAAGATATGATGTAGTTTTCAAACCACTAAATTCCCCTCTATCCATTTTAATTGAATCTATTATTTTCTAAATTCTTTGTTCCTCAAATTGTGATGTCATGTTATTTAATTTTAATTTAGATACAATTGACAAAACAGATTTGTAAGTGATACATACTTTTCTATCCATTTAACTAAATCTATTATTATCCAAATTCTTTGTTCCTCAAATTTGATGTCATGTTGTTTAATTTTAATTCAAATACAATTGACAAAACAGAAATGTAAGCGAAATCGAAGAATCTTTTCAAGAAAGGCATACATACTTTAAGTTTTTGTTTGTTTTCATTATAACAGTATAAAATGAATTTTTGCACATACATATTTGCACATTGTTTGACTTGTTTTTACACGTATATATGTATAGTAAGCACACAAAATAGAGATTTCATGAGAAGAGGGCTGACTTTGCTCTCAAAGCCTATTTTTGAAGCATTTTTGGGGTGCTTTTTTGGAGTCATTTTGGGGTAGTTTCACGTATAGTTCTCATTACACAAGAATAGCATCACGAAGAGTGCTCTTTTGTACTTCTCTGATAACAAATTTTCATCTTAAGGGCTGTGTTTTCAGCCACGCTAGTAAATCTATAGGTTTCTTGAAATGTTTTCAGTTGTGGTGGGATCAACCACCACAAATTTATGCAGGTTTTTGAGCCTAAAGAACAGATTTGATAAACACTTGCAAGTGTTGTTGGCTTGTGTTTGGGCTATGAATTCAGCCTTTCAGTGCCATTTTGGTGCATATATTGAGCACTTACACACTATGTATGCTTTTGTGGATACCGCTCATGTACATGCATGTGGTCATTGATATAGTAGTTACATTTTTTCATAAAGCCTTTTACATTTGATAAAGAGGGTCATGGTGAGGTTTTCTTAATTGGGAGACACCCGGATGTCAAGCTCTCTATGGTGATGTAGGTGGAAGACTTACCCAGCTTTGCCATAGGAGATGTATGATAGTTGATCATAGGTGCTTGATAAGCCTACTTGGCTTCTTTTAGGTAACTAATTATATGCAATGGAGTCAATCATTTGCTATGCAGGTTAACATGTCAATAGTTGTAGTTTTATGAGATTTTGACAATGGTCATATGCTCAATTTGCAAAGGATACTCTGGCAAATTTTTATCAGAATTTCTGGTTTTGTCAACTATATAATGGTCGATTTACTCCTTGATACCCTTAATGGTGTGAGCACATTTACTCTCACATAATCCTTTTGTTTGTTCATTAGAGTTCATTAATTCATTTCTCTTAGAAGTTTTTGCTGAATTTTTGTCCACAATCTGACACTTGGTCATCTTTTTTTTTAGATTTAGTGGTGTTTAGAATCTTCTAGCTCCATTATCATTCTATTTAGCTCTCTATCATCATGGCATTAGAGCTCTCTAGCACGTCTTGTGGATCAGGGTCTAGTGCCAGTGTTCCAAGGAGGAGCTATAACTCATAGGGCAAAGACCATTTTCAGATCCAAAAATTTGATGGCACAAACTTTGCTCTATGGAAGAATCAAATTAAAGATATGTTGATACAGAGGAGGCAATGGAAGTTAGTAAATGGAATTTCAAAGAAGCCTACTGATTGAGATGAGTTAGATGAAATGGCGAGGTCTACCATTCCATTGCACATGGCAGATAATGTTTACTTTATAGTATTAGACTATGAAAGTATATAGGAGATTTTGAAGAAGTTATGCAATACATACGAAAAAGAGATGGCATAAAATAAAGTGTATCTAATGAAAAAGTTATATGACCTTTGCATGAAAGACAGAAATAATGCTGGTGCTCATCTAAATGCATTTGATGCTATATTCTCCCAGTTATAGGCTCAAAAAATGGATATGGATAATAAAATGAAAGCAATCTTGTTGTTATGCACCTTGCCATCATCATGGGATACGTTTTGCATAGTTATTAGTGATAGTTCACGTGGTGGTAAACTGGTCTATGATGACATATGTGGAGCACTCTTGAATGAGGAGATTTGTAGAAAATCTATGGTTGGCACTGATAGTGGAGCTGCATATAATGTCCGTGATTCTTACCAAGGAAAGAATCAGCAACATGGCACGAGTAAGAACAAGGAAAAGAATGGTCAGCGAAATAAGAGTAGAAGTAAATCAAGGAAGAGGGATATCGAATGCAATTACTGTCATAAGAAAGGACACATGAAGAAAGAATGCTATGCATTAAAGAATGCTAAAGGTAAAGGGCAAAATGTTCATGGGCATGTTAAAAGATACCTGCACCATCTACTTTGATTGTGAAGATTGAAGAAATCAATGCTATTTTTGATGATGTTGATGTGTTGAAACTTGACATACTTGTGCCTACTGAGGCTCTTATGGCTAATTCTCTTTCCCACACATGGCTGCTAGATTTTGGTGCTTCTTTCTGTTGGAGATAGATGTGTGCAGAAGCACGCGAACAGCACAAGGAAGAAGAAGAAGCTTGGAGCACAAACACACAATACTGAATGTATTACCAGAGAACATACAAAGATTAGTAGCCCATTAGGGCAATAGGCGTATATACAAGCTGGGGGAAAAAAACCTCCTAAAGAGGGAAAAAAGTGCCCCGGCGGTCCTAGTGTGTTCACACACATCACTACCTAAATATATCAACAAATCCCCCCTAGGAGTGATGCGGTGAACAAGTAGTTGGCACTCATGTATAAGGAAGTGCCAAGCTATGTGGAAATCACTCCACAAAAGGAAGTAAGCCCAAAGCTTTGCGAAAAGGCCCTTGTGATCTTTGTTTCTTTATAAAAAGTTTGTTTTTTCCCATAACCTTTTACTTCTTGAATTCAATGGTACTAACAAGTTTCAAGGGTTGATCGTCTCCATAAGAGTATATTGAGGACATTTATGATACTCATGAATCTTTGCATATTTGATTATCTTCTCAAAGGTTTTTGGTGTATTCCTTATCATTTCTCTCTAACCTCTTACGAATCCTCTAGTCTTCTAAAAATTGTCTAGTCCTTTAAGCTTAAAAATGATTTCTCTCTAGTGGGATATGTAGACTCATAATGGTCTACCCCTCTATGTAACCCTATCCCACTCATCCCAATTCCTCTCTTCCTCATTCTCAGGAAGAAACTCTTTCAACAAAAGAGTTTCAAACTAATTCTAGTTAGTAGGGATGGTATTCACCTCCTTGAGACTCATCCACCACTTATAAGCTTGTGGGTCAAGAGAGAGACTTGCTTCAAGCACATGATACTCAGGTTGGGTGCCCTTCAATTTGTTGGTATATTTAGGTAGTGATGTGTGAACACACTAGGACCACCAAGGCACTTTTTGCCCTCTTTAGCAAGTTTTTCCCCCAGCTTGTATACATGCCTATTGCCCTAACGGGTCACTTATCTTTGTACATTCTAGTGGTAATACATTCAGTATTGTGTGTTGTGCTCCAACTTCTCCTTCTTCCTTGTGTTGTATGCATGCTTCCATAGACGTCTAACTCCAACAATTGGTATTAGAGCAGGTCGCCACTTCATCTAGGGCATCTTCGACACCCATCCCATCACAGCCTCAAAATCGCATGAAATTTGGTGTGCATACTCAAGGTGATTAGGAGATCAAAACTACTTCGCTTTATGGTGCCGAAATCACAATGTGAGCTTGTTTCAGCCTCCGAATGTACTATCACAATGCTTGTGCATGTTATTTCATCTTTTTGTGCCAAAGATATATACAGGTTTTGGTTCGCCAGTATAAGCATCTCGAAGTCTGCTACACGTTTAGTAGAAATCTGTTGATATATTTAGGTAGTGATGTGTGTGAACACTCTAGGACCGCCAGGCACTTTTTTCCCTCTTTAGGAGGTTTTTTTCCCCCGGCTTGTATATACGCCTATTGCCCTAATGGGCTACTTATCTTTGTACATTCTCTAGTAATACATTCAGTCTTGTGTGTTGTGTTCCAAGCTTTTTCTTCTTCCTTGTGTTGTTCGCGTGCTTCCGCAGACGTCTAACTCCAACAATTGGTATCAGAGGAGGTCGTCGCTTCTTTTAGGGCGCCATCGACACTCCTCCGTTTGCAGTCTCAGATTCGCACGAAATTTGGTGAGCATACTTAGGGTGTTTTCGAGATCAAAACGGCTTCGCTCTGTGGTGCCGAAATCGCGATCTGAGCTCGTTTCGGCCTCCGAACGCACTATCGCAATGCTTGTGCAGGCTATTTCGTCCTTTTGTGCCAAAGGTATATACCAGTTTCTGTTCGCAAGTTTAAGCGTCTCAAAGTCTGCTACAGGTCTAGCAGAACTCGTCTGGGCAGTTCCGTTCAACTTTTTGAGATACAGTCAATTTTTTGCATCAAGGTATTTTAGTCACCGGCCATGGCTGAAAGCAGTGATGTATTCCGTATGTTGGCTATTGAGGATAAGTTGGATGGTACCAACAACCCATTATGGGCTTATATGATGCAACATGTACTGGTTGCAAAAGGACTATGGAACATTGTGCAGGGTGTTGAAAGACGTCCTGTTACACCTGCGACTACAGGTACTACAAATACAGGTGTTGGAGGTGCTGGAGCTGATGAAGATGGTGTCGAAGATGATATTGTGCAGATTCCTGTTCGTGCTGTTGTTTCTGTTGCACCTACTGCAGAGCAGATTCGTTGGGATGGCAGAGATATCCAAGCACATGCATTGATAGCTTTGTCTGTCAAACGTGCCATTATTCCTCACATACGCTCTTGCAGAACATCTAGGGATGCTTGGGATACACTTACCACATTGTACCAAGCTAGGAATGAGGCTCGTGTTGCTTATCTCCGAAAACAGTTGGAGAGTGAGCACATGAATGAAGGCGATTCTATGGACAGTTTCCTAACGAAGATCAAAGATTTGAAGGAATAGTTGATTTCTGTTGATGAGGTTATACCAGATAGCTCACTTGTGCAGACTGTTCTAAATGGTCTTCCTGACTCATATCAGAGTTTTGCTTCTACTCTTCGGTTGATGATGAAAGGCAATCCGAATGCCTTATCATTTGAGGAGTTAGTCTCTGTTCTGTTGCAGGAAGATCAGTC
Source organism: Ceratopteris richardii (assembly GCA_020310875.1). Taxonomy (NCBI): domain Eukaryota; kingdom Viridiplantae; phylum Streptophyta; class Polypodiopsida; order Polypodiales; family Pteridaceae; genus Ceratopteris; species Ceratopteris richardii. Next base: position 121,364,726 of record CM035421.1, read on the forward strand.
CAGGCAGAACAGATCCATTATGCGAGTTGCAGATCAAGCTTTCCTGGCTAGTCAGAAGGGCAAAGGAAAACGGAGCTCTTCTACTAGTAAGCAGAAATCTGCAAATGTTGCACATTCAAAGAACCAAGACAAATATGAGAAAAAATCAGAAAAGCAGAAATTGTTTTGTAAGTACTGTAAAGGCAATGATCATATCATAAAGAACTGTCCAAAACTCGCTGCTAAAGAGGCAAAGAAGAAAGAGGCTGGAATGGTTGTTGCAGAGGCCTCTACACCAAAAACAGAGTCTGCAAATCTTGTGTAGGAAGAAGAATGGGCGTTTACTACTGTCTGCAGTTTTGACCCATCTTCTCATGATCAGTGCATGTCTGCAGTAGACTCAGATGTTTGGTACTTTGACAGTGGGTCGACCAAACATATTACCTCGCAGCGCAGTTTCTTCTCTTCACTCGAGCCTGCCCCTACAGGGAATACTGTCACATGCGCCAATAACTCCTCTTATCCTGTTATGGGAGTTGGTAAGATCATTCTGACTACTGCTGATGGTAGTTCTTTCACTTTGTCAGATGCTTTATTTGTGCCAAGGATCAAAAAGAACCTGTTATTAGTTTCTGCATTAGCCAAGATTGGCTTGGTTGTGAAATTCGTTGATGACAGGTGTACAGTCCATGATCTCTCAAATGGCGATGTGATTATTGCTTCTGGCATTTTATGTCGTGGGTTGTATAAGCTCATAGACTATGAAAGATCTGTGAATGATTCGGCATGTGCAGTTCATGATTCTCAGGCTATGTCAGATGCAAAGATTGGCTTGGCTGTGAAATTCGTTGATGACAAGTGTATAGTCCATGATCTCTCAAATGCAGATGCAAAGCTTTGGCATGCACGCTTTGGTCATCTGAATTTTGCTAGTTTGTTACGCCTGCAAAAATCTGAAATGGTGTCCTCTTTGCCCAAACTTGAGGCACCTAGAAAACATGTTTTTGAAGGCTCTATTTTGGGCAAAATGCAGCATTCTTCCTTTCCAAAAGATGGTTCAGTTCGGGCTACGCAGAAATTGCAGCTTGTACATAGTGATGTCTGTGGTCCTATGCAGACACCCTCTTTTGGAAATTACCTTTACTTTGTGACTTTCATTGATGATTTTTCCACGCATGCATGGGTATATCCACTCAAAGCAAAGTCCGAACTGTTCATTTGCTTCAAACAGTTTTTGGTTTTGGCTGAAAATCTGTCAGCATGTAAAATGGGCACCCTCCGTTCTGATCGAGGGGGGGAATTTTATATGTCTTCAGATTTTCATGCATTTCTGGCTGAACATGGGATAAAACACCAGTGTACAGTGCCGTATACACCTCAACAGAATGGAGTTGCTAAACAAAAGAACAGGTCACTCATGGAGATGGCGAGGTGCATGGTCAAAAGTCAGGCTTTACCACATAGTTTCTGGCTTGAGGCTGTCATGTGTGCAGCATATGTACTGAACAGGTGTCCCACTAAAGCGTTGCAGTCTATCACTCCAGATGAGGCTTGGCATGACCGCAAGCCATCTGTTGCTCATCTGCGTGTTTTTGGTTGTTTGGCATATGCATTAGTGCTTGAACAACATCGCAGAAAATTGGATGATAAGGCAGTAAAATGTATTTTTGTTGGGTACAGTTTTGAAAGTAAAGGCTATCGTCTATATCATCCACAGACTAAACGCATTCTGGTTAGTCGTGATGTTGTCTTTGTGGAAGATGCTATTAAGCCATTGCTTTCATGTACTAAGGAGACATCTGTTAGCTCCAAAGACATGTATGATACTTTGATGCCTCTTTTTACAGGTGGACAGGCTAGTGCTGGTCCTAATGAGGCAACTTCTCAACCTTTGCAGGTTTCATATGATGATGCAGATCATTCCACTTCTGATGCAGATTTACATGATGCACTTGTTGATGAGAGAGCTGATATTGAGCAGGCAAGAACTATGCCAAAATGGCTGGTGCAGACTTTGCGTGATAACAAATTAGATGCACCTTTGTCATATCGAACTCGTTCAGGCTCTCATAGTGCCTCCTTTGCATCAGATTGCTATGCTATGGCTGCATCTAGTCTCTGTGATGAGAATGAGCCTGTTTCTTTTGATGAAGCACAAAATTCAGAAAATTGGATGGCTGCTATGCAATCTGAATATGATGCTATAATGAAGAATGGTACGTGGTCTTTATGTGATTTGCCTCCTGGCAAGAAGGCCATTGGCACTAAGTGGGTATACAAGTTGAAGCGTAAACCTGATGGTACAGTTGACAGGTATAAGGCGAGGCTTGTTGCAAAGGGTTATGCACAGGAAAGAGGCATTGATTTTGATGAGACCTTTACACCTATATGCCGTATGACTACTGTTCGGAGCATTTGTGCACTTGCAGCCCATCATGGTTGGAATGTACATGAGTTGGACATTAAAACAACATTTCTGAATGGTGACTTGCATGAAGAAGTGTATGTTTTTCAGCCCCGTGGCTTTGTGTAGAAAGGGCATGAAAACCAGGTTTGCAGGTTAAAGAAGGCATTATATGGTTTAAAGAAAGCACCACGTGCTTGGTATGAGAAGATACATGCCTATCTGATTGCACATGGTTTTGAGAATAGTCCAACTGAAAGCACCTTATATGTTAAACGTGCTAATGATGTGCTTCTGATCATTGTTGTCTATGTTGATGACATGCTGCTCACTGGTCCTATTGAGACACATATTGCGGATTTTAAGGCTGATTTGCATGTCTCATTTGAGATGTATGATTTGGGGCATTTGCATCACTATTTGGGCATTCAGTTTATGCACGTTGATGGTGGAATGGCTTTGTGTCAAACGAAATATATTGACACATTATTGCAGCGTTTTGGCCTTGAAGACTATAAGCCTATTGCCACTCCTATGGAGACAAGTTTACGATTGAGTCTTCATGATGCTGGAGATGCATTTGATGTTGTTCTCTATCAGCAGGTTGTTGGATGCTTGATTTACTTATGCATTACTCGGCCAGATATTTAGTTTGATGTCTCATAGATGAGCAGGTTTATGCATTGCCCAGGAGTCACACATTGGAAAGTGGTTAAGCGCATCTTTCGCTACTTGAGTGGTACTCGGCTACTTGGGTTGTTTTATCTCAAGGGGGGATCACTACCGCCAGATTTGCATGCTTTTTCTGACTCAGATTGGGCTGGTTGCTATGACACTCGTGTGTCCACCAGTGGTTTTTGCTTCATGCTTGGTAGCTCATGTATATCTTGGTTGAGCAAGAAGCAGCCTACTGTGGCCACTTCCAGTTGTGAGGCTGAGTATAGGGCAGCTTTCACAGCGGCTGTTGAGTGTGTGTGGCTCAGACGCCTTATGGCTGATTTGGGTATTGGCCAGTCTTCTGCCACCACCATCTTCACTAACAGTCAGAGCGCATTGGCAGTTGCGAGGAACCCTGTGTTCCATGCTCGCACTAAGCACATTGAGGTGCATTATCACTATGTCAGGGAGGGGTTCTCTACTGGGGAGATCAGCTTGGCATATGTGCCCACGCAGGAGAACATTGCAGACCTTTTCACGAAGGCTCTGCCTAGGGAGAAGTTTGAAGCTTTCCGCAAAGCTTTGGGCTTACTTCCTTTTGTGGAGTGATTTCCACATAGCTTGGCACTTCCTTATACATGAGTGCCAGCTCCTTGTTCACCGCATCACTCCCAGGGGGAATTTGTTGATATATTTGGGTAGTGATGTGTGTGAACACTCTAGGACCGCCGGGGCACTTTTTTCCCTCTTTAGGAGGTTTTTTTCCCCCGGCTTGTATATACGCCTATTGCACTAATGGGCTACTTATCTTTGTACATTCTCTAGTAATACATTCAGTCTTGTGTGTTGTGTTCCAAGCTTCTTCTTCTTCCTTGTGTTGTTCGCGTGCTTCCGCAGACGTCTAACTCCAACAAAATCATTAGGGTAGTTCTATTCACCTTTTTAGATAGAGTCATTTTTAAGCATGAGGGTATTTTAGTCAGTGGCCATGGCTAAAAGCAATGATGTATTTCATATGTTGGTTGTTGAGGATAAGTTGGATGCTATGGATTACCCATTGTGGGCTTATATAATGTGTCATGTATTGGTCACAAAAGGACCATGGAATATGCTATAGGTGTTGAAAAACTTCCTATTTCACTTGCAAATACAGGTACTGAAGTTGATGCAGATGGCATCGAAGATAATGATATTCTGTAGATTCCTCTTCATGTTGCAGTTCTTGTTGCACCTATTGTAGAGCGAATTCCTTGGGATGGCAGAGATGCTTAGACACATGCATTGATAGCCTTGTCTGTCAAACGTGCCATTATTCCTCACATTTGCTCTTGTAGAATAGCTAAGGATGCTTGGGATACACTTACCACATTGTACCAAGCTAGGAATGAGGCTTGTGTTGCTTACCTCCGAAAACAGTTGGAGAGTGAGCACATGAATGAAGGTGATTCTATGGATAGTTTTCTACCAAAGATCAAGGATTTGAAAAAATAGTTGATTTTGCTCATGAATTCCTTCCTGACATTTCACTTGTGTAAATTATTCTGAATGGTCTTCCCAACTCATATCAAAGTTTTTCTTGTACTCTTCGTTTGATGATGAAAGGCAATCCAAATGCCTTAACATTTGAAGAGTTGTTTCTATTCTATTGCATGAAGATCAGTCTAAGAAAAACAGGTCTATTATGCATGTTGCAGATCAAGCTTTCCTAGCTAGTCATAAGTGCAAAGGTAAATGCAGCTCATCAACTAGTAAGCAAAAATCTGCAAACATTGTACATTTGAAGAAGGAAGATAAAGCTGGGAAGAAACTAGAAAAGCAAAAATTGTTTTGCAACTACTATAAAGGAAATGATCATGTCATTAAGAGTTTTCCAAAACTTGCTGCTAAAGAGGTAAAGAAAAAAGAGACCGGAATGGTTGTTGCAGAGGCCTACACACTAAAAATAGAGTGTGCTAATCTTGTGCAAAATGAAGAATGGGCATTTACTACTGTTTGCGATTTTGACCCATCTTCTCATGAGCAATGTATGTCTGTAGTAGACTCAGATGTTTGGTATTTTGATAGTGAGGCAACCAAACATATTACCTCGCAGCAGAGTTTCTTCACTTCACTCGAGCCTGCACCAACAGGGAATACTATCACATGCACCAACAACTCCTAGTGTCCTATCATGGGAGTTGGTAAGATCATTCTGACTACTGCTGATGGTAGTTCTTTCACATTGTCAGATGCTTTATTTGTGCTAGGGATCAAGAAGAATTTTTTATTAGTTTCAACTTTAGCCAAGATTTTCTTGGTTGTGAAATTTGGTGATGACAGATGTACAGTTCATGATCTATCAAATGGTGACATGATTATTGCTTCTGGCATTTTATGTTGTGGGTTGTATAAGCTCATAGGCTATGAAAAATCAGTGAATGATTTAGCATGTGCAGTATATGATTCTCAGGCTATGTCATATGCAAAGCTTTGGCATGCATGCTTTGTTCATCTAAATTTTGCTAGTTTGCTATGCCTGTAGAAATCTGAAATGGTGTCCTCTTTGCCCAAACTTATGGCACCTAGTAAACATGTTTGTGAAGGCTGTATTTTGGGCAAAATGTTGCATTCCTCCTTTCCAAAAGATGGTTTGGTTCGAGCTACTCAGAAATTCTAGCTTGTTCATAGTGATGTCTGTGGTCCTATATAGACACCCTATTTTGGAAATTATCTTTACTTTGTGAATTTCATTGATGATTTTTCTAGACATGCATGGGTATATCCATTGAAAGCAAAATTCCAAGTGTTTATGTGCTTCAAATAGTTTCTGGTTTTGGCTGAAAATCTGTCAGCATGTAAAATGGGCACCCTCCATTCTGATTGAGGGGGGGCAATATATATCTTTTGACTTTAATGCATTTCTGGTTGAATGTGGGATAAAACATTAGTGTATAGTGTTGTATACACCTCAACAAAATGGAGGTTCTAAATAGAAGAATAGGTCACTCATGGAGATGGCGAGGTGTATGGTCAAGAGTCAGGCTTTACAACATGGTTGTCATGTGTGCAGCATATGTACTTAACAGATGTCCCACTAAAGCATTGCAGTATATCACTCCATATGAGACTTGGCATGGTTACAAGCCATCTGTTGCTCACTTGCATGTTTTTGGTTGTCTGGCATATGCACTAGTGCCATAACAACAACGCAAGAAATTGGATGATAAAGCGGTGAAATGTATTTTAGTTGGGTACAGTTCTGAAAGCAAAGGCTATCATATCATCCATAGAATAAATGCATTTTGGTTAGCCGTGATGTTGTTTTTGTGGAAGATGATATTCAGTTGTTACTTTCATGTACTAAGGAGACATATGTTAGCTCCAAAGACATGTATGATACTTTGCTACCTCTTTTTATAGGTGCATAGTCTAGTGTTGGTCCTAATGAGGCAACATCTCAGCCTTTACAGGTTTCATGTGATGATGCAAATCATTCCATTTCTGATGCAGATTTACATGACACCTATCCGATCGCAGTCTCAGAATCGCACAAATTTTAGTGAGCATACTCAGCGTGTTTCCGAGATCAAAATAGCTTTGATTTGTGGTGCCACGGGTCTAATAGAATTTGTTTGGGCAGTTCTGTTCAAGTTTTTGAGATACAGTCAATTTTTTGCTTCAAGGTATTTTAGTCACCGGCCATGGTTGAAAGCAATGATGTATTCCATATGTTGGCTGTTGAGGATAAGTTGGATGGTACCAACTACCCGTTATGGGCTTATATGATACGACATGTATTGGTTGCAAAAGGACTGAGGAACATTGTGCAAGGTGTTGAAAAACGTCCTATCACACCTGCAACTGTTACAACTACAGCTACTAAAGCTGATGCAAAAGGTGTTGAAGATGATGATATTCTGCATATTCCTGTTCGTGCTATGATTTCTGCTGCACCTATTGCAGAGCAAATTGGGATGGCAGAGATGCCCAGGCACATGCATTGATAGCTTTGTCTGTTAAACGTGCCATTATTCCTCACATTCGCTCTTGCAAAATAGCTAAGGATGCTTCTGATACACTTACCACATTGTAGCAAGCTAGGAATGAGGCTCGTGTTGCTTACCTCCAAAAACAGTTGGAGAGTGAGCACATGAATGAAGGTGATTTTATGGACAGTTTTCTAACAAAGATCAAAGACTTGAAAGGAACAATTGATTTCTGCTGATGAGGTTATACCAGATAGCTCACTTATGTAGACCGTTCTGAATGGTCCTCCTGATTCTTATCCGAGTTTTGCTTCTACTCTTCAATTGATCATGAAAGGCAATCCCAAATGCCTAGACTTCTGAGGAGTTAGCCTATGTTTTGTTGCAGGAGGACCAGTCCAGGCAGAACAAGTCCATTATGCGTGTTGCAGATCAAGCTTTCCTCGCTAGTCAGAAGGGCAAAGGAAAATGGAGCTCTTCAACTAGTAAGCAGAAATCTACTAATTCTGCACAATCGAAGAGGGAAGACAAAGATGAAAAGAAATCAGAAAAGCAAAAATTGTTTTGCAAGTACTATAAAGGAAATGATCATATCATAAAGAACTATCCAAAACTAGCTACTAAATGTTGGTGCATTTTACCCAAGCCTACATGCTTGATATATTTGATATTATCCTCATTTGTAAGTCACATGTGTAGTCATGTGAACACCTCTTGTAAAAGAGTTCATTTTTATCTCTTGTAAATGGAAAAAGAAAAAAGGAAAAGGATGGCTTACCTCATCCATGATGTAAAAGCAAATTCATGGCTCCAACTACCAAAATCATGAATTTTTGAGCTGAGTGAATCTCTCCTAACTTTGGGGATCACTTTTAGGTGGAGCCATTCGAATTCGAATTCAAAACTCTCTCCAAGAATAGCTATAAAAAGAGCAAGAAGGAAGAGGCGATTAGCAAGCCTTGTACGTGACCACTTCATGTCATTTTGTAGAGATTGAAGAGCTTACTCCATAGCTCTATCATTCTACTCCCATTGTGCAAAGATTCATTGCCAATGTGGTTGTAATCATATGTGAATCTATACATTTATTATCATCTACCTCTCTGTTTTGTTCTCTGTTATACTCACTCAGAGCAGTAACTTCAGAAGGTCATATCTCGCGTTCTACTGATCCTTTTTCAGTGTTTTAAAGTGTGTTGGATAGCTCTTACTGTCTAGTTTGTAACTATAAATTTTCATGGTCATTGGATTAATAGTTGGGGAGATATATGCATTTTACTGCTCACTGTTCTATCTCTACAGAGCCCCGAGAATTGTGGGAATGTTCCAGAAATTGATGAAACTTGTTCTCAGTGCTCAGTCCATCATTTGAAGTTTTTTAACTTGGATTGGGAAGCTTGCTAAGTCTATTTGCTATGTCCAAAAGGAATTTTTCTAATTCCTACCAGGTTGAGAGCATTGTTCATTTTTTCCAGCAGGTGTATGTCCAAAAATAGCAAGTTTTGGGAGCTAGTCATTTCGCAACTAGTCTGTCTTGACTTAAACTTTTGGGATACATGTTCCAAAGTACTTGGCTGATATTTTGGTGGATTTAGGAAGCTCAAAGTGTCTACTAATCAACTCTGAAGTCTCAGTTGGCTGGTGTGAAGCTGGTTGTAGCGGCACCTACTCATCTTTGGATTGCATCCACCATCTCTCTTCACAGTGGTATCAGAGCATAGTCAAGCAACATGGGAGATGGATTTCCATCAACAATTGACAAATTGGATCGAAACAACTACCTGGCATGGTCTCTAAGGATGGAGGCTTACCTTCAAGGGAGGAATCTATATGGATTCATATCCGGAGATGAAGCAATGCCAACCATGAGGAACAAAGGGCAACCATCACATGAAGAAGTGGAAGGACTTTCGAATTGGTGTTCGAAGGATGCACTTGCAAGGTCCTATATTCTAAACTCAATCTCTGATTTTCTTTTACCTCATGTCAAGGGATGCAAGACATCAAGAGAGACCTGGAATGCACTTGCTTCTTTCTTCTCTTCCAACACTCGAGCAAGGAAGAACCAATTGTGGATGGAGTTCACAACAATGAAGAAAAGCCCGAAGCAAAATGTGACTGATTATGTCACAAAGATGAAGGAGATTTCCGACCAACTTGGAAGCATTGGAGAGGTATTTGAAGAGGATCAAATAATAAGACAAATCATGAATGGAATCAAAGCAGACGACAACTGGGAGTCATTCACAACAGCCATGGATTTATACATGGATATGCATGTACCCGACCTCAACACACTCATGGGCCAACTCTTCACTCATGAAGCCGAATGAAGATGAAGGAAGCTCTTTCCAAGCAAACTTTGCAGGTAGAGGAAGAGCTAGAGGAAGAGGCAGAGGTGGAAAGCAAGGCAGGGGGAGATTCCAATCATCTCAACCTTGCAACATATGTGGCTTATCTAACCATACTACTGAAGAATGTTTCAGGAACCCGAGGAACTCAAGAGGAAGAGGATTCAATAGAGGTGGCTATGGATCAAATAGAGGTAGATACAATGGAGGCTACAACAACAACAACTACTACAACAACAATTACAACAACAACAACTATCAAAGTGGCCATAGAGGAAAAAGAGATTACAATAACTATGCAGAGGATCAAAGTCAAGAAGATTCATTATTGATTATGAATCTATCAACGAAGAAGGGTAAGGATGATGATCACATATTTTACATTGATTCGGGATGCTCAAACCATGTAGCAGGAAATGTGGCTTTACTTTCTGATTTGGAAGATCCTCATAACAAGCATGAAGTGCAGACAGGAGATGACACAAAGCACTCAGTGGAGAAGATAGGTAATGTGAAGACATCAGATGGGAATATGAACCTCTTAAGCAAAGTCTTGTATGTCCCTACAATTACCAAAAATTTAATAAGTGTTGGACAGATTGTTGAAAAAGGATTGCAGGTTAGATTCAATCGATTTGGAGCATATGTTGAAGAAACAAAGAACATAGCTTTGTTTAGCTATGGATCTCAAACTCTAACAGAGTTGGAGATATGGCACAAAAGGCTTGCTCACATTGGTGAGAGGACACTCAAACAGATTTGCAGGGACCAAAGTGTACTTGGTTTGCCTAATATCACAAGGCAACACATGATTTATAAGTGTGAAGCTTGTCAACTCGGCAAGGCTCATAGACAACCTTTCAATAAGAAAGGATATATGTATCAAAATCCTTTGGATCTAGTGCACACAGATGTGTGGGGTCCAAGTAAGGAGCCATCTATATCAGGCTCAAGATATTATGTGTCTTTCATAGATGATTGTAGTAGGTGGACCATTCTGTTTTTCATGAAGCACAAGGATGAAGTGTTTAATTGCTTTAAGAAGTATATTGCTCTTGTTGAAAATCAAACAGGTAGGACTTTGAAAAGACTCAGATCAGATGGTGGAGGAGAATACTTCTCTTCTGAATTTGATGCCTTCTTGTATGAAAGAGGCATTAAAAGGGAAGTCACTACAAGGTATACACCCAAACTCAATGGTGTAGCAGAGAGGAGGAACAGAGCTATTGTTGAAGCTGCAAGGTCCATGCTCAACGAAAAGGGATTGCCAAACTACCTATGGGCAGAGGCTGTGTCTACAGCCACATATCTCATAAATAGACTTCCATCTAAGTCACTAGATGGAACCACTCCATATGAAGTGTGGAATGGAAGAAGACCTAGTCTAGAGCATTGCAAAATCTTTGGATGCTTAGCCTATGCTCACATTCCTTCTCAAGTAAGAGGGAAATTGGATCCCAAGGCAGAGAAGTGTGTATTCTTTGGTTATGATCAAAACCAAAAAGGATATAGATTGTACAATCCAACCAATAAAGGATTTTCTGTGAGTAGAGATGTAATTTTTGATGAAAACAAATCATGGTTTGATGATGACAGGAAAGTGAAGCTGCCATATGACTTGGATGAAGATTTTCCATCACTTCAACCAAAGGAGCCAAAGCAGATTGAAGAAAGTGATTCGGAGATTGACCTAGAAGACTTGGAAAGACTAAAGCTATGGAAGAACAAAGGTAAAGCAAAGATGCAGGATGCTACATATGGACCCGAGAGCTCACATCAACCACTTAGAAGGTCTTCGAGGGAGAAGAAGAAACCAGAGAGGTTTGGTTATGATACTTCTTTGGTCACAAAGCACTCAATCTACATTGCAAAAGATTCAACCAATGAAGAGCCTACCACATTCGAAGAAGCACAAAGCAAGAAAGCTTGGAGAGATGCAATGGATGAAGAAATGGAAGCCTTGAAGGAGAATGACACTTGGGAGCTTGTACCTAACAAGCCATCTATGAAGATAATCGGATCTCGATGGATATACAAAATCAAGAGGAATCCAGATGGAAGTATAAATAGACACAAAGCAAGGTTAGTTGCTAAAGGGTTTGCTCAAACCCATGGTATTGATTATGAGGAGACTTTCTCTCCTGTTGCAAAAATGCCTACAATTAGGGTTCTCATTAGTCTTGCTGCATCTAGAAATTGGAATCTTTATCAACTTGATGTAAAGAATGCTTTCTTGAATGGATGGATTTCTGAGGAAGTGTATATGGCACAACCTCCTGGATATGAGGATGCACATCATCCTAACTATGTATGCAAACTAAAGAAAGCTTTGTATGGATTGAAGCAAGCTCCAAGAGCTTGGAATTTCAGATTGGTGACTTATTTGCAGGACCAAGGATTCAAAGCTAGCAAGGCGGATACCTCTTTGTTCATAAAGAGGAATGGATCTGAAGTGATCTATTTATGTGTGTATGTTGATGATATTATTATCACAGGCAATGATCTTGAAGGAATCAAACAGGTAAAGAGTCAAATGAAGGAGGAGTTCAAAATAAGTGACCTCGGACCACTCACTTATTTTCTTGGATTGGAGTTGATCTACACATATTCAGGTATATACATCACACAAAGGAAGTATGTCCATGACATGCTCGTCAAGTTCAAGATGGAAAATACCAAGTGTGCAGGTACACCTATGGTGAGCAAAATCATAAGCTTAGTGCTTATGAAGGAGAGCCAATTGAAGACATCACAAGCTATCAAAGCTTGGTTGGAAGTTTGAACTATGCAACACTCACAAGGGTGGATATATGCTATAGTGTTAGCATATTGAGTCAGTTTATGCATAAGCCGAGAAGACCACATATGGAAGCGGCCAAGAGAGTCCTCAAGTACCTAAAGGGGACCATGAATGAAGGTTTGTTTTATTCATTTACTTCAGATATTGAGCTAAAGGTCTACTCAGATGCAGATTGGCCCGGATCTAAAGATGATAGAAGAAGCACATCAGGGTATATATCATTTGCAGGTTCAAAAATCATTTCTTGGTCAACAAAGAAGCAACCAACCGTGGCATTATCTTCTACCAAAGCCGAATATAGAGGTTTGGCTAATGCAACTCAAGAAATCATGTGGTTAAAGTCTTTGTACACAGATCTCGGACTTCATTCTTCAACACCTCATATTTTTGGTGACAACACAAGCTCACTACATCTAGCAGCTAATCCGGTATACCATGCTAGAACCAAGAATATTGAAGTCCACTACCATTATGTAAGGGAGAAGCTAATGAGCAAGGATATTCAACTATCCTATGTCTCTACAGATATGCAATGTGCCGACATGTTGACTAAAGCTCTTGATGGTATGAACTTAAGTAGATTCAAGTTGATGATTGGCTTGCAGGAAATCAAGGACAATTGAAGACTTATTTGGAGGCCAAGCATGTTAGGCTTGAGAGGGAGCTGTTGGTGCATTTTACCCAAGCCTACATGCTTGATATATTTGATATTATCCTCATTTGTAAGTCACATGTGTAGTCATGTGAACACCTCTTGTAAAAGAGTTCATTTTTATCTCTTGTAAATGGAAAAAGAAAAAAGGAAAAGGATGGCTTACCTCATCCATGATGTAAAAGCAAATTCGTGGCTCCAACTACCAAAATCACGAATTTTTGAGCTGAGGGAATCTCTCCTAACTTTGGGGATCACTTTTAGGTGGAGCCATTCGAATTCGAATTCAAAACTCTCTCCAAGAATAGCTATAAAAAGAGCAAGAAGGAAGAGGTGATTAGCAAGCCTTGTACGTGACCACTTCATGTCATTTTGTAGAGATTGAAGAGCTTACTCCATAGCTCTATCATTCTACTCCCATTTTGCAAAGATTCATTGCCAATGTGGTTGTAATCATATGTGAATCTATACATTTATTATCATCTACCTCTCTGTTTTGTTCTCTGTTATACTCACTCAGAGCAGTAACTTCAGAAGGTCATATCTCGAGTTCTACTAATCTTTTTTCAATGTTTTAAAATGTGTTGGATAGCTCTTACTGTCTAGTTTGTACTTATAAATTTTCATGGTCATTGGATTAATAGTTGGGGAGATATATGTATTTTACTGCTCACTGGTCTATCTCTGCAGAGCCCCGAGAATTGTGGGAATGTTCCAGAAATTGATGAAACTTGTTCTCAGTGCTAAGTCCATCATTTGAAGTGTTTTAACTTGGATTGGGAAGCTTGCTAAGTCTATTTGCTATGCCGAAAATGAATTTTTCTAATTCCTACCAGGTTGAGAGCACTGTTCATTTTTTCCAGCAGGTGTATGTCCAAAAATAGCAAGTTTTGGGAGCTAGTCATTTCGCAACTAGTCTGTCTTGACTTAAACTTTTGGGATACATGTTCCAAAGTACTTGGCTGATATTTTGGTGGATTTAGGAAGCTCAAAGGGTCTACTAATCAATTCTGAAGTCTCAGTTGGCTGGTGTGAAGCTGGTTGTAGCGGCACCTACTCATCTTTGGATTGCATCCACCATCTCTCTTCACACTAAAAAGGCAAAGAAGAAAGAGTTTGTAATGGTTGTTGCAGAGGTCTCTACACCAAAAACAGAGTCTGCTAATCTTGTGCAAGAAGAAGAATGGGCGTTTACTACTGTTTGCAGTTTTGACCCATCTTCTCATGAGCAGTGCATGTCTGTAGTAGACTCAGATGTTTGGTACTTTGACAGTGGGGCGACCAAACATATTACCTCACAGTGTAGTCTCTTCTCTTCACTCGAGCCTACCTCTATAGGGAATATTGTTACATGCACCAACAACTCCTCTTATCCTGTTATGGGAGTTGGTAAGATCATTTTGACTACTGCTGATGGTATTTCTTTCACTTTGTCAGATGCTTTGTTTGTGCCAGGGATCAAGAAAAATCTATTATCAGTTTCTACATTAGCCAAGATTGGCTTGGTTGTGAAATTTGTTGATGACAGATGTACAGTTCATGATCTGTTAAATGGTGATGTGATTATTACTTTTGGCATTTTATGTCGTCGGCTGTATAAGCTCATAGACTATGAAAGATCTATAAATGATTTGGCATGTGCAGTACATGATTCTCAGGCGATGTCAGATGCAAAGCTTTGGCATGCACGCTTTGGTCATCTAAATTTTGCTAGTTTGCTACACCTGCAGAAAAACTAAAATGGTGTCCTCTTTGCCCAAACTTGAGGCACCTAGAAAACATGTTTGTGAAGGCTATATTTTTGGCAAAATGCAGCGTTCGTCCTTTACAAAAGATGGTTCAGTTTGGGCTACTAAAAAATTGCAGCTTGTATATAGTGATGTCTGTGGTCCTATGTAGACACCTTCTTTTCGAAATTTTATTTACTTCGTGACCTTCATTGATGATTTTTCCAGGCATTCATGGGTATATCCATTGAAGGCAAAGTCCGAAGTTTCATGTGCTTCAAATAATTTTTGGTTTTGGCTGAAAATCTGTCAGCATGTAAAATGGGCACCCTCCATTTTGATTGGGGGGGAATATATGTCTTCTAATTTTAATGCATTTTTGGCTGAACGTGGGATAAAACACCAGTGTACAGTGCCGTATACACCTCAACAGAATGGAGTTGCTGAACGAAAGAACAGTTCACTCATGGAGATGGTGAGGTGTATGGTCAAGAGTCAGGCTTTACCACATAGTTTCTAGCTTGAGGTTGTCATGTGTGCACCATATGTACTTAATATGTGTCCCACTAAAGCACTGCAGTCTATCACTCCATATGAAGCTTGGCATGATCGTAAGCCATCTGTTGCTCATCTGCGTGTTTTTGGTTGTTTGGCATATGCATTAGTGCCTAAACAACATCGCGGAAAAATGGATGATAAAGCAATAAAATGTATTTTTCTTGGGTATAGTTCTGAAAGTAAAGGCTATAGTCTATATCATCCACAGACTAAATGCATTCTGGTTAGCCATGATGTTGTTTTTGTGGAAGATGCTATTCAACCATTGCTTTCATGTACTAAGGAGACATATGTTAGCTCCAAAGACATGTATGATACTTTGTTGCCTCTTTTTACAGGTGGACAGTCTAGTGCTGGTCCTAATGAGGTAACTTCTCATCCTTTGCAGGTTTCATGTGATGATGCAGATCATCCCATTTCTTATGCAAATTTACATGATGCACTTGTTGATGAGAGATCTGATATTGAGGAGGCAAAAAGTATGCCAAAATGGCTCGTGCAGACTTGGCGTGACAACAAATTAGATGCACCTTTGTCATATCATACTTGATCAGGCTCTCATAGTGCCTCTTTTGCATCAGATTGCTATGTTATGGCTGCATCTAGTCTCTGTGATGAGAATGTGCCTATTTCATTTGACAAAGCGCAAAATTCAGAAAATTGGATGGCTGTTATGCAATCTGAATATGATGCTATAATGAAGAACGGTACTTGGTCTTTGTGTCACTTGCCTCCTGGCAAGAAGGCCATCGGCACTAAGTGGGTTTACAAGCTAAAGTGTAATCCTGATGGAATAGTTGATAGGTATAAGGCTATGCTTGTTGCAAAGGGTTATGCACACGAAAGAGGCATTGATTTTGATGAGACCTTTGCACCTACATGCCGTATGACTACTATTCGGAGCATGTGTGCACTTGCAGCCCATCATGGTTGGAATGTACATCAGTTGGACACTAAAACCGCATTTCTGAATGGTGACTTGCATAAAGAAGTGTATGTTTTTCAACCCCGTGGCTTTGTGTAGAAAGGGCATGAAAACCAGGTGTGCAGGTTAAAGAAGGCATTATATGGTTTAAAGCAAGCACCATGTGCTTCGTATGAGAAGATACATGCCTATCTGATTGCACATGGTTTTGAGAACAGTCCAACTCAGAGCACCTTATATGTTAAGCGTGCTAATGATGTACTTCGGATCATTGTTGTCTATGTTGATGACATGTTGCTCACTGGTCCTATTGAGAAGCATATTGCTGATTTTAAGGCTGATTTGCATGCCTCATTTGAGATGTCTGATTTGAGGCATTTGCATCACTATTTGGGCATTCAGTTTCTGCAAGTTGATGGTGGATTGGCTTTGTGTCAAGCAAAATATATTGACAAATTATTGCAGCATTTTGGCCTTCAAGACTGTAAGCCTATTGCGACTCCTATGGAGAAAGGTTTAGGATTGAGTCTTCATGATGCTGGAGATGCATTTGATGTTGTCCTCTATCAGCAGGCTATTGGATGCCTGATTTACTTATGCATTACTCGGCCAGATATTCAGTTTGCTATCTCACAGATGAGCAGGTTTATGCATTGCCCAGGAGTCAAGCACTGGCAGGTGGTTAAGCACATCTTTCGCTTGAGTGGTACCCGATTACTTGGTTTATTTTATCCCAAGGGGGGATCACTACCGCCAGATTTGCATGCTTTTTTTTACTCTGATTGGGTTGGTTGCTATGACACTCGTGTGTCCACTAGCTGTTTTTGCTTCATGCTTGGTAGCTCATGTATATCTTGGTTGAGCAATAAGTAGCCTACTGTGGCCACTTCCAGTTGTGAGGTTGAGTATAGGGAAGCTTTCGCAACGACAGTTGAGTGTGTGTGGCTCAGACGCCTTATGGATGATTTGAGTGTTGGTTAGTATTCTGTGACCACCATCTTCACTGATAGTTAGAGTGCATTGGTAGTTGCGAGGAACCCTCTGTTCCATGCTTGCACTAAGAACATTGAGGTGCATTATCATTATGTCATGGAGAGGTTCTCTACTGGGGAGAACACACTCAACAATCGTGTGAAAGCTTCCCTATACTAAACCTCACAATTGGAAGCGGCCATGGTAGGCTACATCTTGCTCAACCAAGATATACATGAGATATCACGCATGAAGCCAAAAACACTACTGGACACATATCATAGAAACCAACCTAGTCAAAGTCAAAAAAAGCATGTAAATCTGGTGGTAGTGATCCCCCCTTGGGATAAAACAATCCAAGTAGCCAAGTACCATTCAAGTAGCAAAAGATGCACTTAATCACCTGCCAATGCTTGACACCTAGACAATGCATAAACCTGCTCATCTCTGACACAACAAATTGAATATCTGGTTGAGTAATGCATAAGTAAATCAAGCATCCAACAACCTACTGATAGAGAACAACATCAAATGCATCTCCAACATCATGAAGACTCAACCATAAATATGTTTCCATAGGAGTGGCAATAGGTTTGTAGTCTTCAAGGCCAAAACATTGCAATAATGTGTCAATATATTTTGTTTGACACGAAACTAGTTTGCCATCAACTTGCATAAACTAAATGTGCAAATAATGATGCAAATGCCCCAAATCTGACATCTCAAATAAGGCATGCAAATCAACCTTGAAATCAACAATATGCTTCTCATTAGGACCAGTGAGCATCATGTCATCTACATAGACAACAATGATCAGAAGCACATAATTTATATGCTTAACATATAAGGTGCTCTCTATTGGACTACTCTCAAAACCATGTGCGATCAAGTAGGCATGCATCTTTTCATACGAAGCATGTCATGCTTGCTTCAAACCATATAATGACTTTTTCAACTTGCACACTTTGTTTTCATGCCCTTTCTACACAAAACATTGGGGCTAAAAAACATACACTTCTTCATGCAAGTCACCATTTAGAAATGCAGTTTTAATGTCCAACTGATGTACATTCCAACCAGATGAGCTCCAAGTGCACAAATGCTATGAACAATAGCCATTCGACATGTATTACACTTCACCTTGTATACCCACTTGGTGCCAATGGCCTTCTTGCCAAGAGGCAAGTCACATAAAGACCACATACCATTTTTCATAATAACATCATATTTTGATTGCATAGAAGCCATCCATTTTCAAAATTTTGTGCTTCATTGAACAAAACAGGATCATTCTCATCATGAAGACTAGAGGTAGCCATAGCATAGCAATCTGATGCAAAAGAAGCACTATGAGAGCTTGAACAAGTACGATATGACAGAGGTGCATCTAATTTTCTATCTCCCAAAGTTTGCACGAGCCATTAAGGCATAGTTTTTGCCTCCTCTATATCGATTCTCTCATCAATAAGTGCATCATGTAAATTTGGATCGAAAATGGAATGATCTTCATCATCATGTGAAACCTATAATGGTTAAGAAATTGCCTTATTTGGATCAGCACTAGACTATCCACCTATAAAGAGAGACACCAAGTATCATAAACATCATTGGAGCTAACTGATGTCTCCTTAGTACATGAAAGTAATGGCTGAATAGCATCTTCCACAAAAACAACATCACGGCTAACCAAAATGTGTCTAGTGTATGAATGATACAGACGATAGTCTTTGCTTTCAGAACTGTACCCAACAAAAATACATTTCACTACTTTATCATCCAATTTCTTGTGTTGTTGTTCAGGCACTAATGCATATGCCAAACAACCAAAGACATGCAAGTGAACAATGCATGAATTGCAACCATGCCAAGCCTCATATGGTGTGATAGAATACAATGCTTTAGTGGGACATCTGCTAAGTACATATACTGCTCACATAACAGCCTCAAGCCAGAGACTATGTGGTAAAGCCTCACTCTTCACCATACACCTCACCATCTCCATAAGTGACCTATTCTTCCTTTCAGCAACTCCATTCTATTGAGGTGTATATGGCACTGTACATTGATGTTCTATCCCACATTTGGACATAAATGCATTAAAATGAGAAGATGTATATTGCCCCCTTGATGAGAATGGAGGGTGCCCATTTTACATGCTAACATATTTTCAGCCAAAACCAAAAACTGTTTGAAGCACATAAACACTTCAGACTTTGCATTCAATGGATATACCCATGCATGCATGGTAAAATCATCAATGAAAGTCACAAAGTACAGATAGTTCCAATAGGAGGATGTCTGCATGGGACCGCAAACATCATTGTAAACAAGCTGCAATTTTTAAGTAGCTTGAACTAAACCATCTTTTGGGAACAAGGAACACTACAGTTTTCCCAAAATACAGCCTTCACAAACATGTTTACTAGGTGCCTCAAGTTTGGGAAGAGAGGATACCATTTCAGATTTCTATAGGCATAGCAAACTAGCAAAATTCAGATGACCAAACCATGCATGTGAAAGCTTTGCATCTGACATAGTATGAGAATCATGTACTGCACATGCTGAATCATTCACAAAGTTTTCATAGTATATGAGCTTATACAGCTAACGACAATACGATAAGCAATAATGACATCGCCATTTGATAGATCATGTACTATACATCTGTCATCAACAAATTTCACAACCAAGCCGATGTTGGTTAATGTTGAAACCGATAACATATTTTTCTTGATCCTTGTCACAATAAAGCATCCAACAATGTAAAAGAACTACCATCAGTAGTAGTCAGAATGATCTTACCAATTCCCATGATAGGATAAGAGGAGTTGTTAGCACATGTGACAGTATTCCCTATAGGGGCAGGCTCAAGTGAAGTGATTAAACTACACTACAATGTAATATGTTTGGTTGCCCGACTATCAAAGTACCAAACATCTGAGTCTACTGCAGACATACATCGTTCATGAGAAGATGGATCATAACTGCAAACAGTAGTAAATGTCCATTCTTCATTCTATAGAAGATTTGCAGACTCTGTTTTGGGTGTAGAGGCCTATGCAACAACCATTCCAACTTCTTTCTTCTTTGCCTCTTTTGTAGCCTGTTTTGGACATCTCTTTCTTTCCTTTATAGTATTGCAAAACAATTTTTGCTTCTCTGTTTTCTCCTCATCTCTGTCATCCTCCTTTGATTGTGCAGAATTAGCAAATTTTTGCTTACTAGTAGATGAGCTCCATTTACCTTTGCCCTTCTAACTAGCCAAGAAAGCTTGATCTGTAACATGCATAATGAACTTGTTTGCCTAGATTGATCTTCCTGCAATAGATCAAAGACTAACTCCTCAAATGTTAAGGCATTTGGATTGCCTTTCATCATCAATCGAAGAGTAGAAACAAAACTCTAATATGAATCTAGAAGACCATTTAGAATAGTCTGCACAAGTGAACTGTCAGGAAAGACTTCATCAGAAGAAATCAATCATTCCTTCAAATCTTTGATCTTTGTCAAAAAATTGTCCATGGAATCTCCTTCATTCATGTGCTCACCTGTTTTTAGAGCTAAGCAACACAAACCTCATTCCTTGCTTAGTATAAAGTGGTTAGTGTATCCCAAGCATCCTTTGATATTTTGCAAGAGCGAATGTGAGGAATAATGGCACGATTGACATATAAGGCTATCAATGCATGTGAGTGAGCATCTCTACCATCCCAAAAAAGTTGGTCTACAATAGGTGCAGTAGGAACCTCAACATGAACAAGAACCTGAAGAATATCACCATCTTCAATGCCCATGTAATAGGATATTTTTCAACACCCTACACAATATCCCACAATCCTTCTACAATCAATACATGATGCATATTAAAATCCCATAATGGGTAATTGGTACCATCCAACTTATCCTCAAGAGCCCACATACAGAATACATCATTGCTTTCATCCATTGCCATTGACTAAAATATGCTGATGTAGAAAAATGATTGCATCTCAAAAAGTTGGACATAACTACCATGTTGAGTTTTGCTAAACTTGTAGCAAACTTTGAGGTGCTTATAATGGCAAACCAAAACCTGTATATGTCTTTGAAAAGATGAAATTGTCACCATAGGCATTGTGATAGTGCATTCAGAGGCCAAAATGAGCTTAGCTTATGATTTCGACACCATATAGTGAAGCAGTTTTGAAATTCTAATCGCCTTGAGTATGCTCACCAATTTTTGTGTGATTTTGAGACTATGACCAGAGGGGTATCAACGATGCCCTAGATGAAGCAGAGACCTTCTCTGATACCAACTGTTGGAGTTTGAGGTCTGCAAAAGCACATGAACAACACAAGGAAGAAGAAGAAACTTGGAGCACAAGACACAATACTAAATGTGTTACCAAGAGAATGTACAAAGATAAGTGACCCGTTAGGGTTATAAGCGTATATACAAGCCAGGGGCAAGAACCTCCTAAAGAGGTAAAAAAGTGCCTCGACGATCCTAGTGTGTTCACACACATCACTACATAAATATGTCAACAGAATGTGCATAGGTTATTGTTCTTTAAATAAAGTAACAGTTAAAAATTGATATCCAATACCATGCGCACATGATTTGTTGGATAAGGTAATAGGAGCTACTATCTTTAGTAAAAATTATCTTAAATCTGATTCTCACCAAATTCAAATGTGAAAGAGTAATACATATGAAAGCTATCTTTAGAGCTCAAATTGGTCATTATGAATGCATGGTTATGTCTTTTGGATAAACAAATACTCCTATCATATTTGTAATAATGATTAATATCACATTTTTAAAATATCCAAAGTTTTTTCTTGTTTTCTTTGATGATAGTTAAGTTTATCATAAAATCAATGATCCTCATAACAAGTATTTGGATATAGTTTTCAATTCGTTATGCAAAAACACATTGTATGCTAAATCCTATAAAATTTTTCTTCTTTCAAAAAGAGCTTGAATATTTAGGACTTAAAGTTTCTAATCAAGGAGTTCATGTTGATACAATATAGGAACCCTCATTATGCTCATGTTACAAATCCATTGTATGATCTATTGAGGAAAAAAAAGAAAATTCATATGGACTAAAAACATTCAAAAGCAATGCGGAAACTAAAATAGTTGCTCGTCAAAGCTCCAATCTTGAAATGGGTAGACTATTTGAGAAGTAGAACAATTATCTTAGCTATTGATAGTAGTCCTATTGGGATAGGTTGGGTCATAGGTCAAGACAATGATGAGGGGAAACGATATGCAATACATGTTAGTGTGAAGACTCTACATGACACTCAAAGAAAGTATCCTCAAATTAACTAGAGATGTGGGGATTAGTGGCTTCTTTAAATTATGATAAAGAATATTTCATTGAGGCAAATGTGATTGTAGAGACTTATTTTCTTTCGTTAATTGTAATGTTTGCTAATTGCTCATCTTCAGACATTGCTATGCTTTGATGGATTTTGTATGTTAAGTTTATAGCTTTTGCGTATATTTGATAAACCTAATATTGTTGTCGAGATGCTCTCACAAGCAAAATATGATGAAGAGTTAGATAATACAATAAAATGGGATATAAATTTGATAAACTATGATCCACAAGTGTACGCTTATGAACAATTTAGAGATGAGGACTATGAAGGGGAATGGAAGGATATAGGCAATTATATGATTACCTTTTCACCCTCCTCAAGCTGGTCTATGAATAGATTCATGAATATCAAGAAAAATTCTTTCAACTTTCTCTTGAAGAATGGATAAAGATATTTTGATACGCTATTTTCAACTTACTCTCTCTCATGCTATCCTCAACTTTTTTCAATGATTCAAGTTTCAAAAGTGCTAGAATAAGTTTACTTTCATATTATATAGCTAGTTTAAAGCTATTTTTTTTTGAGAATTTATCATAATAGTTTGTATTTCTCTTGAAAATTTGCAAACAATTTCCATTTTAGTAATTTGGAAATAATATGTTGATCTTTTGAAGATTCTTGGAGGTTCTATTATTTCTAGATTTTGTTCACTCTGAGGAAGTAATTTATATATGAAACATGCATATTGCCACAAACAACCAAAGTCATTCTAAAAACTGGTTTAATCAGAAAGGACAATGGTGCGGAAACATTATATATCAATTCATGAGTTCGTTAAATCACAAAGCGTTAGTTCTGTTAAATCCCCAAACTTTTGACCGATATTTTATTTGTTGTAGGCTTCGGTAAGCATGTTTTTCACAAGTCAAATTTACTACCTTCGCATGAAAATCTCA
Organism: Ceratopteris richardii; assembly: GCA_020310875.1. Classification (NCBI taxonomy): domain Eukaryota; kingdom Viridiplantae; phylum Streptophyta; class Polypodiopsida; order Polypodiales; family Pteridaceae; genus Ceratopteris; species Ceratopteris richardii. The sequence goes on from CM035421.1 coordinate 121,387,985, forward strand.
AGGAATGTAATGATCTTTAAAAGCCTTAGAATACCTGGGCAAGCTTTCCCTCACGATTGGCCACATTAGAATGTTGCACACAAAAGCGTTAAATGTCCTCCAGCTTGCTGACCATAACTTTGTGATGTTCTTTGTTCTGCAGAAAACATCTTCAAGCAGCGCTGAACTGGCCTTGACACTACATATTAGAACATAAGTTTTGGAGGTGCCAGCTCTTCAGGGTTCGTTTTTTGGAGGGAGTGACATGCTGCAGCACATTGCACGATCCTTTCTTTTTTGGCTCAACCTCGATATTGTTGAACTAGCACATTCTGGTCTTTTTGTATTGTCATAGTTGCCAACTCATGCCTTTACATAAAACAGGCATGTCGAATCCTCTATCTATCACCTTGTGTAGGCATTGAACGCAAGTCCTATTGTCTTCATTCCCTCCGTAGGATTCAGCCATCAAATTCTTATATTTCCCTGTGCCAATGCGTATAAATGTCGAGTCTAAATCAGGTAGTTCCTGAGAACATGCTCTCATCCACTATGTACATCTACTCCCCTTCCACTTCAAATATCCCCCTCCGGATCTATGAGAACGTCAATTCAGTTCATACCATGAAGCTCGGCCATTCGCAACCTCGATTCATCAACATCTGTAAACACCCTCTTCAGACAGTACTCCACTATAGCTCCATTCTTTCTTTGACTTCCTGTCTCTGTTGTCAGATAATAAGACCAAAGCAGCCCCCGAAACCCCTTCTGCCCATGCTCACATGCACAGATACAAAAAAGCCTGATAGAAATCCCCCGCCCTCGACATGCAAGCCCCTACATGACTTCTTCATCCTCATGCAATTTCTCCATCCTCATGCATTAGTGCAGCTCTCATCATCATCAGCAACGCTGCACTTTTCTTTGTTTATCATTTCGTTCTGCAACCAAGAAGATTGCTCATCTATGCATGGGTACTTTATGCAGCACTGCGAATGGTGAAAAGAAATGAGCATCCGCATTGGAGCTTAAATCCATGTTCGATAATGTTGGGTATCAAAAACTCTGCCAAGCATTCTCCTCCGTTCCCTCCGTGATAGCTCTTCCTCAAAGAAAACCCTCTTTTTAACTCGGACGCCCTTCTTTTTTCCTGCTTCGACACCTGTGCAAGAAAAACAAAAAAGAACTCCCTCTGATAGTGATAGAACAATGCTCCCCTTCGTTTTCTTACTCTTCTTCCCCCAAGCCCTCGAAAGAAACTCCTCCCCTTTCTTGAATCGAATGTGTCAGCTACTTCTCTGCCCTCTACACACAACTACCGAAACCCGAATGTGCTTTCCCACATGCCTCCTACTGCTCTTCGTCTTTTTCCCCCTTTGCTTCCTTGCGTCCACCTCTTGCACAGAGCAAAACTACAAGAGAACGATCGGCCAAAGCAACAGCAGCCCCCCTTCGACTTGCGACCTGCATAAAACCACCAACCACATCAAACAATTTTCATTCCCCCCTGTTGATGTTCCTCAGACAACCCTCTCCCCGAGCTTCAGTCGGTCTCTGCCTTCTTCACCTTCTTCAACACTACCTACCCCCCTCCAATGATCTACGTAGGGCATAGACACATCATCTCCCCACACTCTCCTATATTCGGGTACAGAGCCAAAAAACGAAAGAAAAAGCAGGGGAGAGCCAGTCGAGGGGAGGGAGAATTAAGTTATTTCCCCTTTTTTCTTTTCCCTTCTCTCACCCACTCCGCTGACATCTAACACCCCACTCTCCCACACCCTCTGACAGTCCCACGATGGTGGCCGACCCCCCATGGAGATTAATGGAGCATGTCCTCTCCGGATCTGACATATGTCACGGCAACCACCGCCATCAAAAACTTATCCTCCTAAAATTATGGCCCATAAAAAAATGAAAATTGCTCGAAGCCTTGCCCATATCTCTAGATGCACTTCCGATCCAGCAGCCAAAGCTCTTCTCTCTTCTTTTTCCTTGGCACAAGCTCTGAAAGGTGAATGAGAAACTAAAGTACCAACCGATGCCCCCCCCCAAAACATCCAAAAACCTCTTGCAAATCTGAGTCTCATGTCTCAGGTTGTATCCTCATAGGTCCTCGCGTCAAGAACTACTGCAACTTTCTCTTCCAAATATCTGCAATCAATCTTTTTCCGTGCAAAATACCTACATCCATATATATGATTTACAAAATGGAAACAAAAAATCAACCATTTGTATGGCTAACAGAAGTGTAGGTAGATGAAGAAGAATACATAACAAGTCTTGAAGAAGAACCAATTTCTCCAAACTCACGTCAATGTCAAATTACATATAAAAAGGTAACTCTATATTTAATTTCAAAGGAAACTGAATGAAAGCAAGAAGAAAATGAAGCATCTATATTGAGAAAAAGACTATCTCAAAGGCAAGAGAAGCATGATAGGACAAGAACTCAATCAAGGTATCTAGGAAGAGATATATGACAACCACAAATATTGTTTCACAAAGCTTACACGGAAAAAGTTCTCGAAGAACAAGAATCACCAACTTATGAAGAAGCTTCAAAGGTAAAGAAATGGGTTAAGGAAGTGAACTAACAAACATTCAGTTTTCACTTGTGGATTCTTCATCTGATTTGTGACCAATTGATATGTGTGTATACCCTATTAACTATGATTTTTTTTTATTTTTCCAGTTGTTTGTTTGCATTTTGTGCTAGGCTTCATAATGCTTGAGTTTTGCCATCACTTTCAAAAGTGATAGAAAATCAATTTGTAGATCTTCTTGTGAGTTCATTCTTGTGGTGTGTGTGTGTGTGCGCGCGCACGCATTTTGGGGTGCATATGTGAGCATGTATTCATTATTAGTTCTATAACCACTATCGGGCACTGATGACTTTAGTGGGGATGGCATAGTATTGAGTCAATACTATGCATAATGGAATCAATATCCTATATATTCTTATGGTTGACTACCATGAGATTATAATTGCACTTCCTTTTGAGGGTGAATCTTCATCGTGTTTGCTTTGTACGTCTAACTTCTTTGTGGCTTTTGTGTGGTAGGATATGTAGCTATGTGGGTCTTAAAAACCCAAATTTGAGCATCACCATTTTGATATTTAAGGATTTGCTTTGGCACCCACATTTGCTTAACTAGTGGACCTTCGTGTCGAGGTGCCTATGGGACTTGTTTAAGTCTTTTTAATGTGTGGAGTGGTTTTGATTGCTGTGGCTTTTGTGGTGGTTGACTATGCTTGTGCAACCCATGAGATATCTATCTTCTTAGATTCTTGAATTGATGTAGGACATGTGGCCCTTTTGGAACCCAAATGTATGTGAGATTTGCATTTATTCCTTTGTTTGGGGTTGTGCTTGAGTTTAAACTCCCCTCCTTAACCTTATAAACATTAGAAACATCATTTCAAGGGGAAATCTTTGCCTTAATGTGATGAATCAAGTGACTAATGCATGATGCATCATCATAATCATATCTAGAATGGTATTTAAGATCCACATAATCAAAGTCTAATTTTAGCTCTAGACCTTCTTCATCACAATAGAATCATTGATTTAGTGCCTACTAATGCACCTATAACTAGATGTTTGTAGAGATCAATTTCCATTGTTTCATATTATTTAGTTAGATCTGCTTCTATTTCTAGGTGATGTGTTGAGCTTGAAGTGGTCATGAGTGCAGAGGAAACATTCTCCATAGCTTGTTTAGTTGTAACAATGTCTTTAATTACTTTGAATAAACAAACAATCATTCTATTGATTTGCATGAAGATTCAACATAGCCATGTCTAAGGAGGGAGTATGCTTGACCAACCATTAGTGTCCCAAGATTAAATCTTTTGATAAACCATGGTCGTGGAAAACTAAGAATGTAGTTTGTATGGGGTGTTGATCAATAAATATCCAAATGTCAACTTTCCCCACACATTGGATATGTGTGCCATCAAAACCTACTAGTGACATTTTGATTTCATGAACAAGGGACAAACATGTAGCAATTAGTGAGTGCCAAATGGTATTACATGACGCTTTTGTATCAATATATGATATGAACACCTTTACAATGTGGAAGCCAACTTGAAGTGTTATGAATGTTTGTGAGCCACGGTCCACAATGATGGTATATAAAAATTGGATAGACCTCATCAAACATTTTTTTTCTTGATCATTCATTCCTTTTCCATATCCATGCTTTCCTCTTATCTATTCATCTGAGTGCTTCCCTTTATGTTTCTTCTATAAATCATTTAGCTTTGACTTTGCTATTCTATGCTTTCTGAAGTCTAGCAAGAATCTTTGGTGTAAGCAGCTCATGATAAAGCTTTGCTCTACAACCACTAATGTAGTTTGGCAAGACATCACCATGAAGTGTGGCCAAAGTAAGTGATATGCTTGAAGATACATGGTTGACTATGAATGGTCCATAGTCTCTTGTTTGAAGCTTTTTAGCATGTGACTTCGATGTATTATGTAGCAAATTGATGCCCATGAATACATTGAGCTATGTCCCTTGAAGTTTCTCTACCTCATTCACTAATAGAGAGAACTCATGACCAATCCACTGATAATCTTGTGCGACTCTCAAAGTTGGAACTACGAAGTCAATATGAAAGCTTTTTAGCATGCAACTTCAATGTATTATGTAGCACATTCATGACCATGAATACATTGAGCCATGTCCCTTGAAGTTTCTGTACCTCATTGAATAATAAAGGGAACTCATGACCAATCCATTGATAATCTTGTGCGACTCTCAAAGTTGGAACAAAATTAATGAAAATGTTCTCAAACAAAAACTTGGTTTAATCTTCATGTCATTCTTGGTAGTTGCTTACCCTCTACCCATTGTCTAAGATAAGCAATAGCCACAATTATATATTTTGCATGAGAGCGAAAGGGCTTTGGTGGGCTAAACAAGAGGAGCAAGGAGGAGATGGAGAGAGAGAGAGGAGAGGGGAGATGTGCACACATGCATGGGAGCCTTGAAATGCACATAATGATCTTCTTGAGGCAACAATCTATAAAAGTTACATGCACATGAATATAGGGTTAAGGTTACATGAACCTCACATCCCCAACAATATCCCACTTAAGGGTCAATGTGACCATAAGTGGCAACACATACTAAGAATGATGTAGGAGTATCCAAGAATGATTGCATAACTATTGACTCAGCATCCAAATTAGCCATCCTCTCAACCGAGGATGTGTCTAACTATGCACCGCGAGATCTAATATGATCTAAGACACAGTCTATATAATAAGAGCTTTCTTGCTTTACCACACCAAGTGTATCATCATGCTCCACATGAGTTAACTGAACAACATGAACACCAAGGTCCATCCGATGACTAAGCTCTAATCGAGTTTTTCATCACATGCTCTATGTGAACACCCACATCATGCTCTAAAGCATCCAATTAATCATCCAAAGAGTGCTCCACATGAGCATCCACATGGTCAACAAAAGCATGCTCTACATTAGCATCACGAGCATCCAAAATATTCTCTACATGTCCATCCATTTGAGCATCTGAATCTTGCCATACATGTGCATCAAGAATGTCAATATAGCTATCTGTAGGTAGACAAAATGAGACATGACGAGTATCACACTACACATAAGGCTGAACTCCCATTGAGAGGAGGTTGTCTCTCATATGGAGTACCTATAGTGGTACCTATGCCCAATCCTAACACTCTTACAAGCATAAGCTATCCCAAATACAATTGAAAATGATTCTCACCAAGAAACACATAACATGTTCTCTCTTGCAATTGAATGACTAAAATCAAGCTCATAGGGAATGAACGCACATAAGGTACATTTTTGAGTAATTGATGCTTCACTATGTAGCATAAGGCATACATATCATGCACCCTCAATGTCATATGCCATACATTATGCATGTGCACATGTCCATGACTCTCATATGAGAATCCACAAAACCACTCATGATATGGTCTAACATGAAAAGTGGCTCATCCATCAAGGAACCAAGCCATATGTGTGCTATCTAGTGAACAAGAGGAATCCTCAGATGAATCATATGAGACAGTGACATCAACATCACTAACATGATCAGCCACCATAGGCTCTCTTGAACCACTACCTGAACTGCATCACGTGCATATCTCTGATGTCATCGTCACATCCACATGAAGCAGCATTGTTGAGTATGTCCCTCAAAACCATAGTGCCAACATTAAAGTAATTGATGTGATCTATATCTCATATGAGTCAATGCACTCACGTACATATCATGTAGTTTCTTCCATGCACTACTCATCTCCTCATATATCACATACTCATATATAGAAACTACAAGATACAACTGAATAGTGGAGCTAGCCAATGCATCCATATCCATCCATATGTGGTCAGGCATGTCACAAGGCCTCTGTGTATCTCTATGCACATACATGTGTAACCTTGCACAAACCAATGTATACCATATCTGATCTTTCCATCTTGGGAAGTAAGTGCCATCAAATTGAGAAGACACCATGAGGGCAATCCAAGAGACTAGCAATGTAACAAGAGACCAAAAAGAAAGATACTCTATCAACAATAGGATCACACCTGCATATCCATATGCATAACTCATATCACACATGTCTCGCTAGAGAAGAAAAACCATGTTAACCACCTTTTGCATAACCATGCATCTAGCATTCACATAAAACCATGAGCATAAACTTGCTCACAAAGTCTCCAAACTAAGCAAGTAGATGTGAAATAATCCTAGAAAAAAATTGATAGATTATCCCTTGTAAACTAAGAAATTAAAACAAGATAACCAATAATAAAAGAAGAATGAGTAATCTGACACCACCTATCACTAATCCAACCAAAGATAATGGCAAATACACATGCCAAAAATTGATGGCAATACACACCAATACAATGGTGGTACACCTCCCACTCAAGAATGAATTCTACAAGATGGTCCAAACTATCATGAATAATGCATGAAGAAGTCCAAGTGAAAGGAGATAAACAATGATCCAAAGCTATTACACAAGCATAAAGGATCTACTAAAGTACTTTTCTAGCATAAAAGCCGACAAAATTTCAACAATATCTCCTTTGTAAAATGGACTCTAGAACCAAATAACCATGTGGTAATCACCATCAACATATGCCAAGAATCACACTTGCATATAAAATATCAAATCAATGGCCATAGACTAACACAAAAGCCAATCCAAGTGACAAACATATGTGCAATTGAGGATCCAATTCAGATTATGTACCTACAAGGAAAACAAGAATACAATTAATAATCAAGATCCAAAATCAACTCTCATAAAATGTGTGCAATTGGCAATTAAAACCATATCCAAGTGGCATAAACAAGATATAGACCACAGTGCTATTGTACATCCATTGAAAATACTATGATCAAACTCATAATGACATAAACCTGAAAGGTATACCACACTATCATTGTACATGTCAAACACTTGACAAGATCAAGCTCCACTCTCATACGGAGGAGCTACCACATAGATCATACATAGTTGATGCCTTCAAGCTCTAAAAATAAGAGCTTGCACACCAAGAAGCCTCTCTTATGTAACCTCCAAATCAAAGTGAACCTCCATAAGAAATTAGGGTTCTTATGATGATTTTTTTAATAAATATTTTGGAACTAATGACCTTTGAATTCAAACTTTTAATCTTTATCAAACTCAAAGAAATTTTTCTTGTCTACCCACTGCCACTTAGAACACCTCAATCGGAGGTATCTACCTCAAGATATAAGCAAAACAAGAATTTTAATGTCATTTTTATCTTCACACGCAACAATGTTCCGCTGTATTTTGTGTTTTCAATGACCTATACTTCTAAATCTGGAGTTATTTTCTCATGGAAAATTGTAGATGCTTTCTCAAGCTGCACAAAAAATTCAAATCATTTTAGTCGGACCCTTAGAACTCAAGTTACAACTGAGATTCTGACTTACTATCCAAGTGATTGTAGATTCAACTCTTACATCACTATGAGTTTTTCAAATTTTTGGCAAACTAAAACTATAAATCAAATTCTTCATTTTTCTATGAACTTGTAGTGCTCTATGTGAACTATGCAAAAAAAATTTAAATCACATCAATCCAAGCTTTGTAGCTTGATTTATGGCCAAAATACCAAAGTTCTATCAAGAAGGTACCGACCTACACATTCACCTCTTGTACCCTAAGCTTCCATTGAAGCTCCTTGCACACTAGCCTTCAAGATGCTCCAATACCAATGAAGGGCTTTGGTGGCATAATTTGTTGGAACATCAAGCTTACACGATGCTTAAGGTGGATTTTTTATCTACATCAAAAGCTATTACTTGGATTACGTCGAAAGAATATCCATTGGAGAGTTCTTTTACCTATGTTCATAATTGATTCCCTCCAACAACTCTTATCACCTTCATTTGAATTCAAAATCCACTTGTAGAAGTCTTGGATCACTTCATAATTCTATATAAAAACTTAAAATCACTTGTACAATACATGGAAGCAATATCCATACACCTATGACCATCATTGTCTTGCTCCTTCATTTTTCTGCATCATCTTCTTCGCCAATAGTAAGGTTGCAGAGGCTGATGCTCTATAGATCTTCAAATTGGATGAGAGGTAGCTTATTAGAAAGGTATTAGTATCTAGATTATGCATATAAATGTTTCATAGCATTTGGTTAAGTAGATTGGGAGAAATCTCAGTTTTACTATCTCTAGATCAATCTCTATGTATTCCTAAAAAATAGGAGGTACCATCATTGAGTGTCTGGTTCATTCCAAAAGCATATTTTTCTTATTTCTTGTACTCTTGTGCATTATATACACTCAACCCTATGTGTATCACTCCCATAAAAGGAGTTTTTCTAATTGTAATCATGTTGGTTGCTATGAGCATTTAAAGTTCATTGTCTCTTCCAAAGATAGTAAATTTTTTGAGTTAGTCCATACCCAAACCTATTTGTTTTGTATCAAATCTTTCTCCTTGATGCTCCAAGTACATGGTGCATTTTATTGCACTCATTGCATTCCTATAAGATCTGTTTGAGTCCCCATAAGCTCAAGGGCTGGTCTTGTGTCAATTGGCTGGACCAAACTTTGCTACTTCACAACTCACTTTTCTACCTTCTACAAGCTTCTCCAAGTTCTTTTAGTGGTATCCAAGCTAGATAAAGATGAGTGACAGCTTTCCCTAAATGATCAAGGAGCTTGATCAACACCACTATGTGGCTTGGCACATCAAAATGGAGGCCTATTTGCAAGGTAGAAATCTTTGTGGAATTGTAGCAGGTGATGAAGCTATGTCTATTCCAAGATCCAAAGGAGCACCTACACAACAGGAGATAGATAAGCTCATACTTTGGTGTGCATGGGATTCTCAAACAAGGTCATACATAATAAAATCTATCTCTAACTTTCTATTACCACATATTAGACCATGCAAGACATCTCAAGAGATTTGGGATGCCCTCGAGACTTTCTTTTCTGCTAGTACCAAAACAAGAAAAAATCATCTTTGGAATGAGCTCAACCAAATGAAGAAGACACCTAAACAAAACAACATAGAGTTTGTTACCAAGGTCAAGGAGGTTGCAGATCAGTTAGCATTCATTGGAGAGCTGATTGAAGAAGAGGCTATCATGAGGCATATTCTCAATGGGATTCGAAGTGATAAGCAATGGAAATCCTTCACGATGGTATTGAGGTGATTGCAATCCAAGTGGATCAGGTCCAGTCCCGACACACGTAGTGTATGAAGCTAGTGAGTGTTGGAAGGTTTATGTGATAAAACATGTGAAGGTGAAGATGAAGTTGGGTATGGGGAGGAGAGATGTCATGATTTGATTATGGAAAGGGGAACATATGAATGCAAGATAAATGCATGAACAAAAATGACAAGGACAAAAGACAACCATTCACATGAATCAATTTGGAAAGGAAGAATGGTCCAAAAAAATAGAGCTTCTTATAAATTTTTGAAATTTAATTCATAAGCATGGGTTCTGGTGGATGTATGCATGATCAGAACAAAAAGAAAACCATGCACATGAATCAGTTCCGAAAGGAAGAATGGTCGAAGAATGGAGCTTCTTATACACTTTCAAAACTGAAACATATATATAGGTGTTTGTGGGTGGTATGAATGCATGTGGATCATGATTTATGAATGAATAGAAAATTATTCTCTCAACCTCATGGATATCCTTTTTGGTTCAATGCAAGACTATGGAGCCTTCTCACACATAGAAAGAGATAGAAGGAGACATGTAAAAACACATAAGAGACTAAGAGACAAGAGACATGAATTAGAAGATATTGTTATGACATAAATATAGATGAATGTTGTGAAACATCAAGCTAAGCATTCTATTGGTCAAAGGTGGTCCACACAACCCTCTCACCATGACAGTTCAACCGAATGTCACACGTAAGAGGATAGGTTTCACTTCATTGACCCTATGTCTTTCTAGGATCATAATATGTTTCTAAAGAAGTCTAGGACTCATAAAACCAACTCTAACTCACTCATATGCTCCACTGAGGGTGAGCAAAGAAAGAGAAATTGGGTTTATGAGCCTATCCTAAGTGGGAGTCTAAATTAAAATTGATTCTAGGAACTATGCTCTTACTAGCCCACCTTGGATCCTCACACGCTCAACTGAGGGTGATCATCTCAAGGAAACCATGTGCTAGCAAGGGACCTATGGATGCCTAACAATGATGCTCTATGAGTTTGGAGGGGGTTTTTATAGTTTTTTGAATGAATTTTGGCCCTTGGATCTAGAGAAATCAACTCTCAATCCTAGGATCAACTGCTTTTGATTACAACCATTGGATTTATCAAATGGATGGCTAGGATTGGTTCTTTATATGATATCTAGGCAAAGAGGAAAAAATTAGGTGCCTTCATTCTCCACCATTGGATCTTGGGCTGATTTGGACCGTTGAATTAGTGCTGACATCAATTTGGATAAGATAAGCTACTATTTTTGGATAAACTTTGCATTATTGATCTTTGACCATCAAAAAAGTCTTATCCAATGAAAAAAAACTCGTGGATCCTCCTTGCTTTAAGCTTTATTACATCTTCACCCTTGAATGTGAGCTCATCCTGACTGTAAAACATGGTTCAATCATTGTTTGCAATGTGGCAGCCCTTCAATCCTTCAATTTGCTTATTCTAGGAAACTGCGATGACCTTGAAAACTAGATTTTATGCTCTTTGACCCTCCAAATATCCTTGATGAAGATGAAAATTTTTAGGGAGGTGTTTTGAAAAGCCTCCTTTAAGAATATGCAAAAAAAACTCCCATATGAATCTCCCTTATGCAAGTTTGACTATATTTGGAAGCTTCCAAGGTGGCATTAAGGTCTCTAAGAAGATCTGGTATCCTTGAAAATTTGTACAAATATGTAGCCACATATGAACTTTATAGATGCCGAACCACATGGCTAACAAAAATTTCCTATACAAGAGTTTGTAGGGTCTAATTGGAAAAATTACATTTTTTACAAAATGCACATGGCATATCAATGTGCTAGAAAATTCATTTACATGTGAAATTCAGGCTATAGATTGCCTTTGATAGGCTTTACAAGTATATGAATTTTCATGTGATTTGGAGACATTGAAAATTTCACCCTAATTTTCAAAATTTGACCAGCTTTGACTGCTACCCTGGATTTGCTTGATTTCTTTCAAAGTTTGCATGTGAACTTCCTTTGACATCCTTGATGCATCTTGGACTTCTCAGGGAATTATGGCTACCTTCACCGAATGTGTTTCTTGTAGGCCTTCATGAGTGAGAGAGGAGAGAAAATCTCGACGACATTCGCCCCCACTAAACCTGTGATTCCTCCAAAAGCACCACTCTAGTATCTCAAAAAAACAAAAATTTCTAAGCGTCAAATTCTTTTATAGGAAACATAAGAAACATGGAACAAAAAATTGATCATATACATGAATGACTAGGCAACGTGACATGACGCAAAATTTGCATGAAAGAAAGAATTGAAACAAACAACATGAATATGCATGAACAAAGAGGCAACATATATGCAAATGAACACGCAACATTGACAACATGTAAAGAAAGAAAACAAACAAGCATCAATATGGAGTGATTAAGGCATCAATTCCTCTCATCTTGAAAAAAAATTCGTACCTTTTTCATAAAGCAATCTACCTTAAATACGATTATAAACGAAGATTTAGGATTTTCAAGAGAGATCTTTCATCATTAGCTTATTTTAGATCAACTTCTTTCCTACATATATATGAATATGCTCTTTCTCTAATAACATGCAAGGAAATCTAACTAAACTCCACTAATGCATAAATCTGCCTATATAGCCCGTGATTTATTCTAATATGCCTCCTTAGCTTCCTTTGGCTTGCTCGCTCTCTCTCTCTCTCTCTCTCTCTCTCTCTCTCTCTCTCTCTCTCTCTCTCGCTCTCTCTCTCTCTCCCTCTCTTTTAATGTTATGATGATTCCGCGACTTTATGGTTACGATCACTTTTTTGGGGTGGAAGAAAGTGTATAATTTCTGATAACATGTAGCAGCTTTTTTTTCTTTTTTGTTTATGATATGGAAAAATTAAACCCCGATACAAGGTACAACCATTTTTTATGATGGAGAATAGTCATTTAAACTCCGATACAAGTGTTGTGAGGTGGACTAAAGATGTAGAAACATGCAAAATCAGGAGCTAGGACTTTAACAATTATGCTTTCAATAGAGGATACATATGCATGTTTATATATGAAAGTCATGTCACCAAAATAAACCTCCAAATCTACATGTCCTATCTTTCCATAATCCTAGATTATATCCGATTTCTTAGTAGATAAATTACTACTTAAGATACAATTTTACACAACTAGAGAAATCATCATTTGCCCTTTTTGACTGTAGTGATGTGGATATGCAACGCAATGCAAAGATTGAAAAGAAACATGCATGAAGTGAAATTGGAAACAAGAAAGAATGAGAAAAAAGTGGAATGAACTTGAAAAAACAAAGCAACATGAACTTGAAAAAGAAACGATATTTATATTTTTTTATTTTTTTTATTTTTATTTTTATCATGGATACTCTTGTTTATGAATCAGCCTCATTGTTGTCATCTTCTTCAATGTCCTCATCCAAAATGTACTCATCATTATCTCGTTTCTTGAATAGTTTTATCTTTTTACCTGCAATCAAAGTTTTCAATGCAACACCATTTAATTCACAAAGATCATACGTACCATTGTTGTTGACTTTCGATACAATATATGGCCCAAACCACCGTTGAGTGAGTTTTTTGCATGCATCATATTGAGAGTCAAATGTACTATCATAAATGAGCACCCTATCTCCTACTTCAATCGACTTAGTATGCAATCGATGAGTTTTATCAAAATAATGCTTGTTCTTCATTCTAGATTCTCTTAATTTTTCAGTGGCATCATCAAGTCTTAATTTACCTTGTTCTAACTGTTTAATGCGCAAACTAAAAAAATCATCAGTAGACATGTTTTCAAACCAAGGCAAATTTGACCATGCAGAAATATGAGATTGAATTGGAAACAACGGTTTTTGACAATACATGAGTTCAACTGGCATATACCCTATGGTACATGTGCACATCATTCTATCTGCCCAAAGTGCAAAGGATAAGAATCTAAGACATTGTTTAATGTCACCGTTACATGCTTTAGATATGGCTTTGACAATAGGTGGATGCCCTCTCTCTATTTTACCATTGGGCTCTGGATTATATGCAGTAGTGAGAGACAAACGAATACCATGATGTTCAAAGAATTATTTAGCTTCTCTCGCACTTAACTCTCCATGATCGGCAACTACTTTCTCTATGTACCCAAAGCGACTTATGACATCTTCAAGCAAGAATTTGCAAACATTGGATATGGTCTTAGATCGTAGTGCACACCCCTCTACATGATTAGTTAAGTCCCCTCTTGCAAGTACAATATAACACAGTTTGTCAATACCTTTAGCCATAGTTACAAGATCTACTACCCACTTGTAGTGAATACAAGGTGGATAAGTAGGATGCAAAGGATCTCTATGTTTGCCTGATGAATGAAGTTGACAAGTAGAACATGTAGAAACATAGTTACTAATGTCAACATACATCTTAGGCCAATAATAGGTACTTCTAATTTTTTCATATGTTTCAAAAAATCCTTTATGACCTGTCCATAATGTCTCATGCATTTCCTTCATTACGTGCATATGAAGACCTCACTTTCCTAGGACTTGTTGTGGATTCTTAACCTTACCTTTAGCATGTCTCCAAAGATAACCATTACACAAGAAAAAATTGTAAGCTCGTTTCCTAATGTTACAGAATCTATTTGTAGTCCAGCTAGGTAATGGTTGCAGTGTACTCAAATACTTTCCTATGTCTCTCCATTCATCTTCGTACTCAAACTCATGAAATTGCTCATACTTGTATATATGTGGAACATAGTCAACTACGTTCACATTCTTTATTTTCAAGATCATCATCAAATCTACCTCTCAATAACATATCAACAACTGAATTTGACTTACTTGAAATATGAACTAACTCTAGATTTATGAAGTTAATATATGAGATTCATCTAAGCATTGCTATATCAGGAGATGAACAATTGGCTATCATTCCAATGAGAGGCAAACAATCAGTCTCAGCTTTGACATTTGCACCAATGAAATATTCTTTGTCTATTTTCAAAGCAGTTACCATACCCCATAGTTCTTGTTTGATCTGTGGATAGTTTCGTTGTGTTTCATGTAAAATTTTAGCTCTAAACCTAATTGCATATCCATTCCCTTCACTATCATCTTGACTTATGACCCAACCTATACCAATAGGACTAGTATCAGTCTACACACTTAAGAATGGGAGCTTCAAGCAATAATTTCTTCAATTTACGCATAGCTTGTGTGTGTTTGTCAATCCAAATAAATTTTTGTTTCTTCCTCAACAAGTCATCGAGAAAATCAACAACATGAGCAAAGTGTGGGATCCAAATAACATAAAAGATGCAAGCACCAAGAAATCTGCGTACCTCACTCACGTTGTTACATGTTTCAGAAATCTTGCTAATGGCATCAACTTTTTGTGGGTATGGATTTCGACCATAATGACCACATAAATGTCCAACAATAAGAACATCGTTGACACCAAAAACAGATTTTTCTATGGAAAATGTGAGACCTACCTCTTCAAATCGTTGACATATCCGTTCACAATCAGAGATATGGTCAAGAACAAATTTACGACATCCAGATAAATTTAAAGTAATGTCCTTTACACATTCTCACTCCCTTTAATTGGAATATTATCAATGAATTGCATGGTTATATGAGGGATAAAATCATGTAAGACTGTATTCATAGCACTCGTCATATGAGCCACAAAATTAGTTGCTCTTTGAGGTAAAGTACACATCCGCACTAAGCCTAAAGGAGTTTTCATTATGGTTATGTGAAGACTATTGGAATTGGTCATATCCAGCATATAAATCACCCATTGAATAGATACAATGTTCTAAAAATGATTCTGCAAACTCATCTACAATGGGTCCTGTTCCTACATTCCTTATGGTGACTTTATTGACAGGTTGGAGATCTTGAATAAAACGTAGTTTCTCATTCTTTTTAGGTATAGTGAACCATCTATTTGAGTAAGGTGCAAAACATGGCTTTAAAATTCTCATGTTTATCTTTTCCTTCAGTAGTTTCATTAGCTCAGGTAAGTGAGCCTTTGGAACTGGTATAGGGCGATGTTCCATGGAATATGTGGAATAGTAAAGATTATCATGGGTGCAACTAGCTTAGGATCTGTGCAACCAATCTCACAAGGATACATACTAAAGGCTTTTCCATGGCTACATATGACTCTCTCAAATTTATCTTTCTTTGCTGGAAAAAGAAAGTCATCATCTCTACCAATTTTCACCTATTTGATTGTCTCATCCGTGAATGTATGTCCTATGTTTTTCTTATCCCAAAGAATTGGATCATTTTTCACATCAATAATTTTTTCATTGCTTCCTTGGGGTAATGGTTGAGCTATGGGTTTGATTTTTTTTGTCTACAGTTTTGTACTTTGTTTCAACTAAGGCGTCATGTGTTTGGTTAAATTTTGAGCACTTGTCAACATTGAGAGCATACTCTTGGATTAGAGCATACTCATCAAGGGAAGAAAGAAGAATAATATGAGACTTAGAATTCTGATGAAGACATAACTCTAACTCCTCGAGAGTATAGAAACAATGAAATGTCTCAATCACATGCTCAATGTTCTCATCATGTTCCATGATTTTGTTGGTTTTATAATTTTTTTGGGTTTTTTGGATAATAGACTTGGACAATTGACTCTTATATAATCTAGAATGTGGAAAAGAAAGTGACAAACTATTGTACAAGTTGGTTGGTTGTGAGATGTCAAACCAATGTCCATTGTTTTCCAGCTCAATAATGGATTCTATCCAAAATTTTGATCATATGTAGCTCCAAACATGAATCGAGGTGCACAATCACTACAAGCATGATCATGACCATGAGTAACAATAGGTTTCTTTCTAATTGACAATCGATTCCTAGGATGATTCACTCCTACTGTCATGACTTGAAGTGATTGCATTCCATCCTCGGACTTGATTCTAGCATAGGTAGACCATCATCCATGGCTTTAGTTTCCATAAGACTCTCACAAATAAAGGGTTGACCTAAGAGAACTTCATAGGAGCAATTATCTTGAATAAAAAGTGAATTTCTTTTATGATTCCTCCTATGGATATAGGCACACTAGCACAAGCTCGATATAGGATACCGACACCATTATCTACAGTTCTCATATACCATCCACAATCTTTATCTCTGGGCCATCGAAACTTATCATAGATTTCTCTTGAAATCACATTGATTTCGGAGCCAAAATCTATTAATGCATTTACAGTGATAGTGTTATTATCATTTCCTATTTTAACATGCATGTCTAATGTACCTCTAGACCAAAATTTTCTTTTAAAGTGACTTTCAGGATTGTTTTCATGATTTTCATGGTCAGGTTGAATAGGTCCTAAGAAATTTTTATTAGCATTTACTTCATCATCATCAAGGTCCTCTTCATCAAATTCATCAAAGTTTAAGGCTTCATTCATAGCTTGATCTTGATCTAGAGCATCTTGCATCTCAGTATCTAGATTAAGCAAAAACCTCATCCTTTTTAATTAAGCCGATAAAGTTATCTTTAAAAATAGGCTTTGCAATAGAGAAAACTTGTTCTAAAGACATAATCACTTGAATCTTAAGCAAAATTTCATCTAAAATCTCCATAGGATCTATTTTTCTCTCAATTTTTGAAATCAAGATAGCTTTAGGTTTTCTCTTTGATTTCTTTTGTTTTTGCTTAGGATCTTGTTTTTCTTCATGTTCTTGTGTTTGGTCTTGAGTTTGTTTTGATTGTTCTTGTTTGTCGAAAGGCTTTGGTTCCATTTTTCTTTGCTTTGTCTTCTTACATTTTGGTTTCTCCACTTATTTTGTTCATTGGGTTGTGATTCTTTCCTTGGGTTCTAATGTTTCCCCTTGTTCTATGATGGTTTCTATTCCCTCTGAGGTTTGTTTTCAAGTTACTCTTCTTTCACTAGGCTTAATTTCATCTCTTTTTCGTTTTTCTTCTATATTGGATATGTGAGAAATAATAGATTATTTGGTGACTCCCAAGCTATTATTCTCCCAATTTCATCTTGTGCTCTTACTAACGCCTCTACAAAAAACTCAATTTCCTTTGTGGCTTTACTTGATTCTACTTCTTGTTCTTCAAGAGCTTCTAGTTTCACCCCTCTAGTTCCTGCATCCGTTATGGTTATATTTTCATAGTGTTTTTTCATTCCTCCCTTACCATAATTTCCCTACAAAGGTAGCCTAGATTGATAGTCACATATTTTCTTGTCTATGTCTATTACTAGTTGTTGCTCCTTAGCGGCCTTCAATAGTTCATAATCTCTCAAAAAGTGCTCTAACAAATCACACCAAGGAAACCTACGAGGGCCATGCACAAAACCATTTTGATTTTGAGGATTTTGATTAACTTGTGGTGGGAAATTTTGAAATTGAGGATTTTGTTGATAAGGTATCACTTGAACAAGATAATTAGGATTTTGATAAGGCAATTGATGTATTTGAGGAGCTTGGGGAGCACCATGTGATACTTGAGGTGCAAGAGGAGCTTCCATAGAATATGGTTGATGATTTTGAAAATTTTGATTTTGAGGATTTTGAAAAGTTATTTGAGAATCTTGAGGATACATGTTTTGATACATTTGAGGATTTTGCACTTGATAATGAGGATTTTGCATTGAAGGATTATGCATTGGAGGAACTTGATATGCTTGAGTAGGAGCTACTTGTGGATTTTGATTGGGAGCTATAACACGTTGATTAGGCTCTTGAAAAGACATTGGGTTCATTTGATTTTGGAAAGTTTTGATGTAATTAGATTGTAAAGCATCTATAGTCTTGGCCAAATTGGATTTTGTAGCAATAAGACTTTCTATTTGCTTAGTGAGAATTTCCACTTGAGATTGTTCAGCTACACTTTTCTTTGGCTTTACTTTAAAACCTTGACTAGGGTTCATCATTTGACGAATAGGAGTAGAGTAAAAAAGCATAGCATGGGATTGTTCTCTAACTGCTCCTTAGTTTGTGGAAGGCTATCTTGAGAAAGACTAGCTTTCTCATAAATCATGGATTGTCTTTGATGTCTATGGGCTACAACCTCTACTACTTTACACACTTTTTGCCAATTGTCAGTAAGACCATAGCGTTTATCTGACGCTTCTAGTAGTCGTTCAACTTTCCCACGAGTTTCAGGATGAAGAAATTTAAGAAAATTGATCACAAGATTAGGTTCCAAAATTATCTTATCCTCATCAAGAAGTTGTTCATAGCGTCTAATATACTCATTTTATAAGTGAGTAATAGAGCTACTAGGCTTTGGGGAATTGACCCATCATAAGAATCCATCCCAATTATGTTGGCTATAATCCTCAAGATAGAATTCTTTGAGCATCTCCTTTTTGAAATCACTCCAAGAAAGACTATCATATTGAGTGACATGGTTTATGATAGAGCTATCAACAATTCATTCGAAAAATATTATCAAAAGATCTTCGGGAAGACCAAAAATCATAGCTTGTTCTTCAAACAAATCTAAGTAGCTTGTAATGTTGATGCCATTGAATTTTCCCTTCTCTCTCAACATAGAAGAGACTATTCTTTGGCCTTATTTCTCAACAATAAGGGATTTGAAATCTTCCTCCATCTTACGTGAATAAGCAAGTGATGCACGATGTTCTAGATCTCTCACAAATGCATTTACTTCATGACAAAGATGTGCACGATATTGTGAGAAATCCAGTGCAACACTCAAGAATGATGATGATGATAAAGGATATGGATCATAACCTCCCAACAAGATCAAAAGCAAATTCCGCTAAGTGATTCACATCGGGTTCAAATGTGGAGGCGATCGTGATCCGGTTTGGTCATGGCACACGTAAAGTGTATGAAGCTAGTGAGTGTTGGAAGGTTTATGCGATAAAATATGACGATGAAGATGAAGTTGGGTATAGGGAGGAGAGATGTCATGATTTGATTATGGAAAGGGGAACATATGAATGCAAGATAAACACATGAACATAAATGACGAGGACAAAAGAAAACCATTCACATGAATCAATTTGGAAAGGAAGAATCGTCCCAAAAATAGAGCTTCTTATGCACTTTCGAATTTAATTCATATGCATGGGTTCTTGTGGACATATGCATGATGAGAACAAAAAGAAAACCACACACATGAATCGATTTCAAAAGGAAGGATTGTCCAAGAATGGAGCTTCTTATACACTTTCAAAACTGAAACATATGCATGGGTGTTTGTGGGTGGTATGAATGCATGTGGGTCATGATTTATAAATGAATAGAAAATTATTCTCTCAACCTCAGTGGATCATCCTCATTGGTTCAACGCAAGACTGCGAAGCCTTCTCACACAAAGAAAGAGATAGAAGGAGACATGTAAATACATATAAGAGACTAAGAGACAAGAGACAAGAGATATGAATTAGAAGATATTATTATGACATACATATACATGAATGTTGTGAAACATCAAGCTAAGCATTCTATTGGTCAAAGGTCGTCCGCACGACCCTCTCACCATGACAGTTCAACCAAATGTCACATGTAAGAGGATAGATTCCACTTCATTGACCCTATGTCTTTCTAGGATCGTAATGTGTTTCTAAAGAAGTCTAAGACTCATAAGACCAACTCTAACTCACACGCTCCACTAAGGGTGAGCAAAGAAAGAGAAATTGGGTTTATGAGCATATCTTAGAGTGGAAGTCTAAATTAAAATTGATTCTAGGAACTATGCTCTTACTAGCCCGCCTTGGATCCTCACATGCTCAATTGAGGGTGATCATCTCAAGGAAACCATGTGCTGGCACGGGCCCTATGGATGCCTAACAATGATGCTCTATGAGTTTGGAGGAAGGTTTTAATAGTTTTTTGAATGAATTTGGGCCCTTGGATCTAGAGACATCAACTCTCAATCCTAGGATCAACTACTTTTGATTACAACCATTGGATTTATCAAATGGATGGCTAGGATTGGTTCTTTCTATGATATCTAGGGCAAAGAGAAAAAAATAGGCACCTTCATTCTCCACCATTGGATCTTGGGCTGATCTGGACTGTTGAATCAGTGATGACATCAATTTGGATAAGATAAGCTCTTTGCATTATTGATCTTTGACCATCAAAAATGGCTTATCCAATGAAAAAAGACTCATGGATCCTCCTTGCTTTAAGCTTTATCGCATCTTAACCCTTGAATGTGAGCTCATCTTGATCGTACAACATGGTTCAATCATTGTTTGCCATGCGGTAGCCCTTCAAGCCTTCAATTTGTTTATTCTAGGAAACTACGGTGACATGGAAAATTGGATTTTATGCTCTTTGACCCTCCAAATATCCTTTGATGAAGATGAAAATTAGTAGGGCTATGTTTTGAAAGATCTCCTTTAGGAATATGCAGAAAAAACTCCCATCTGAATCTCCCTTATGCAAGTTTGACTACATTTGGAAGCTTCCAAGGTGGCATTAAGGTCTCTCGTAAGCTCTGATAGCCTTAAAAATTTGTACAAATATGTAGCCACATATGATCTTTATACATGGCAAACCATATGGCTAACAAAAATTCCTATACAAGATTTTGTGGGGTCTAAGTGGAAAAAATACATTTTTTACACAATGCACATGGCATATGAATGTGCTAGAAAATCCATTTATATGTGAAATTCAGGCTATAGATTGCCTTTGATAGGCTTTACAAGTATATGAATTTTCATATGATTTGGAGACATTGAAATTTTTGCCCTAATTGCCAAAATTTGACTAGCTTTGATCGCTACCCTGGATTTGCTTGATTTCTTCCAAATTTTGCATGTGAACTCCCTTTGATATCCTTGATGCATCTTGGACTTATCAGGGAATTCTGGTTACCTTCACCAAATGTGTTTCTTGTAGGCCTTCATGAGTGAGAGAGGGGAGGAAATCTCGATGACAACGGCTTATGATCTCATCATGGATGTGCAAACTCGAGACTTCAACATCTTTCTTGGACAAATTTTCAACCAAGATGCCAACAATAGCATAAATTAACGTAACTCTTATCATGGTAATTCAACTAGTGCTCTATATGCAAATAAGAAGGATAAGAAGCTGAAAGGCAAGAAGAAGGAAGAAGATGAAGAGGAGGCTTCCCAAGCCAACTTCGCAAGCAAGAGCAAGTGGAAAGGGAAGAAGAAAGGACCAAAGCATGACAAAGCCAAAGGTCAAAATTTTCAACCTTGTGCCATTTGCGATAAGACCAAACACACCACTCAGAATTGTTGGTTCAATGGAAAGACTTAGAAAGGAAGTGGAAGAGGTGGACATGTCAGCAATAGAGGGAGAGGTGGGCACAACTTCAACAATAACAATAGAGGCTATAATAGAAGGGACTTCAACAATTAATCAAAAGATAAACCACATGAAGACTCATTCATTCTTATGAATCTAAGCCACAAAGAAGGTAAAGAAGATGATCATTTGTTCTACATAGATTTAGGATGTTCACATCATGTTGCAGGCAACATTGCTCTTCTATCTGATTTGGAAAGTCCAAACCATAGACATGAAGTAAAAACAGGGGATGACACAAAGCACAATGTGGAGAAGATTGGTAATGTCAACGCTTCCAATGGCATGACAAACATTTTGAGTAAGGTTCTCTATGTATCCACTATCACTAACAACCTAATAAGTGTAGGCCAAATAGTTGAAAAAGGTTTGCAAGTTAGGTTCACCCAACATGGAGCTTTTGTGGAAGATCCATGTCAAGGCTTCAAGAAGATAGCCAGAGGTAAGAAGCACAGTAGGCTCTTTACTTTTGAATTAGGAGAAACCACGAACATGGCTCTATTCACTTTTGGTTCTCAAACTCTAAGTGAGCTTGAAGTGTGGCATAAGAGACTTTCTCATGTGAATGAAAGAACCTCGAAGGATATATGCAGGGATCAAAGTGTTCTAGGACTGCCAAACATATCAAAGCAATACATGATCAATATGTGTGATGCATGTTAGATTGGGAAGGCACAAAGACAACCATTCAACCACAAAGGCTACATCCACAACAACTTATTCGACTTAGTACATACAGATGTATGGGGACCAAGTCAAGAACCTTCATTAGTAGGATCAAGGTATTATGTCTCATTTATTGATGACCATAGTAGATGAACTATTCTATACTTTATCCAGAGTAGGAATGACGTGTTTGATTGCTTCAAAAAGTATCTAGCACATGTGGAGAATCATACAGGTAGATCACTCAAGAAGCTCAGATCTGATGGAGGGGGAGAATACTTCTCCAAAGATTTTGATGAGTTCTTGCAAGATAAAGGTATCAAAAGGGAAGTGACTACCAGGTACTCTCCTCAACTGAATGGAATTGCAGAGAAGAGAAACAAGACATTGATTGGATCAACCAGAACAAAGCTTGAAGAGAAGAAGTTTCCACATTATCTATGGGTAGATACTATTTCAACTGTTGTGTACCTTGTCAATAGACTACCATCCAAATCACTTCAAGGTATGACTCCTTATGAAGCATGGCATGGAAGAAAACCTAGTCTTGAACATTGCAAGGTTTTTGGTTGTTTAGCTTATGTTCATGTACCATCACAAATAAGAGGTAAGCTAGATGAAAGGGAAACAAAGGAAGTGTTTATTGGATATGATTCAACTCAGATGGGTTATAGGTTCTATAATCCCACAACCAAGCAACTGACTACAAGTAGAGATGTTGTGTTTGAAGAACACAGGTCTTGGTGTGATAAAGGCAAACAAAAGGTAACTCTACCATATGATCTTGATTCTGATTCTCATCAATTAGGAAGCAAGCATGATACACAGGTCCAGGATCCAAGAAATGATACAGATGATGACCAAGATGAAAGAGAAAAGGATTACAAACTATGGAAGCCAAGAGGCAAAGCAAAGATGCAAGAGCTTGGAGAATGCTCCAAACAAGCACCTAGAAGATCAAGAAGAGAGAAGAAACAACCAAAAAGGTATGGATATGATTCCACATTTTTTTACAAAGCATTCAATCTACTCGACAAAAGATTCAATTTCAGAGGAACCCTCAACCTATGAAGAGGCAAAGAGGGAAAAGCCCATGAAAGAAGAAATACATGCATTGAAGGAGATGGAAACTTGGGATTTGGTTCCAATGTTGCCAAATCAAAAGGTAATTGGTTGTAGATGGGTATATAAAGTTAAAAGAAACTCAAACGGATTAGCTTGCAGGCACAAGGCAAGATTAGTTGCCAAAGGATGCTCACAAACTCATGGTATAGACTATGAGGAAACATTCTCCCCAGTTGCAAAGATGACTACAATCAGAACATTGATAAGTATAGCTGCTTGCAAGGAATTGGAAACTCCTCCAACTTGATGTGAAAAATGCATTCTTAAATGGTTGGATAAGTGAAGAGGTATACAGGTCACAGCCTCCAGATTTTGAAGACCCTAATCATGCATCTTATGTTTGCAGACTTAAGAAAGCATTGTATGGATTGAAACAAGCTCATAGAGCTTGGAATCACAGGTTGGTTACATAACTTCAAGATCAAGGGTTCAGACCTAGCAACTCAGATCCTTCTCTATTCATCAAAAGGGATCATAATAAGGTTATCTATGTGTATATGTAGATGATATTATTCTGACAGGTGATGATCTGAATGGCATTCAGAGGATCAAGAGACACATGCAAGAGGAGTTCAAAATCAGTGACTTAGGTGAGCTCACATATTTCCTAGGTATGTAGGTGATATACAAAGATGAAGGAATTTATTTGACTTAGAGAAGATACATTCAGGATCTACTTCTTAAGTTCAAAATGGAGAACACTAAACCTACAACACCTTTGGAGATGAATCATAAACTTAGTGGTTATGAAGGTGAGAAAATTGAAGACCTAAAAGAATATCAAAGCTTGGTAGGTAGCTTGATATATGCTACTCATACAAGGGCAGACATCTCATATAGTGTCGGAGTGCTTAGTCAATTCATGCACTCACCTAGAGGACCACACATAGATGCAGCTAAGAGAGTACTTAAGTATCTCAAAGGTACAATCAATGAAGGTATATTCTATCGTTAATCTTCAAATTTGAATATCAAAATCTTTTCAGATGAAGATTGAGCAAGAGCTAAGGATGATAGAAAAAGTACCTCTGGTTACTTAGCATTTGCAGGTTCAAAGCTAGTGTCATGGAGTTCCAAGGAGCAACCAATAGATGCTTTATTCTCAATTGGAGTAGAGTATAAAGGTTTGACTATAGAAACTCAAGAGGCAATATGGTTAAAAGCATTGTATACAGATTTGGGACTTGTGAGTTCCAAACCTCACATATTTGAAGATAATGTAAGTTCCATGCATCTAGTAGCAAACCCTATTTTCCATGCAAGAACCAAACACATAGAGGTTCATTACCACTTCATCAGGGAGAGAAGCTCATGGCAAACGAGATTGACATTTCTTTTGTTCCAACTGAAAAGCAAGTAGCAGATATGATGACAAAGGCACTTGATGGAATAAAGCTTTCTAGATTCAAAGCTATGGCAGGTATTCAACCTATCAGAGAATGAAGACTCAAGCATACCTTAGCTTGAGGGGGAGCTATTGGAACATCAAGATTACACTATGCTTGAGGTGGATTTGATCTACATCAAATGTTATCGCTTGGATTATGGCAAAAGATTTCTTTTACCTATGCTCATTTATTGTATTTTTTTGAGAGATTTTTTATGGTTCATTTACCGTTGTAAAAGGATAGAGCTTTACACATGTAAAAATAGAAAAAAAGAGCCCAAATTCCATGAATTTGAGGTGGTTGAGTTGCATTTAATCAAGCAATCAATCACCTAAAAGTAGATCAAACTAGATCTTCACTTCTCCTAGATTGT
This sequence comes from Ceratopteris richardii, assembly GCA_020310875.1. Taxonomy (NCBI): domain Eukaryota; kingdom Viridiplantae; phylum Streptophyta; class Polypodiopsida; order Polypodiales; family Pteridaceae; genus Ceratopteris; species Ceratopteris richardii. Next base: position 121,413,579 of record CM035421.1, read on the forward strand.
AGGAAAGTGAAATGATTCCCTCCAACAACTCTTACCGCCTTCATTTGAATTCAAAATCCACTTGTAGAAGTCGTGGATCACTTCATAAGTCTATGTAAAGACTTCAAATCACTTGTAAAATACATGAAAGCAATATACATACACTTGTGACCATCATTGTTTTGCTCCTTCATTTTTCTACATCATCTTCTTTGCCAACAGTAAGATTGCAGAGGCTGCTGCTTTCTCTAAAAATCTTCAAATTTGATGGAAGATGACTCATATGAAAGATATTAGTGTCTAGATTATGGATATAAACGCATTTAGGATTTAGTTTAGTAGATTGGGAGAAATTGTAATTTTACTGTCTTTGGGTCAATCTCTCTGTACTCCTAAAAATAGGAGTACCACCGTTGAGTGTCTGGTTCATTCCAAAAGCATATTTTACTTATTTCTTGTACTCTTGTGCATTATATACACTCAAACTTATGTGTATCACTCTCAGAAAAGGATTTTTTATAATTGTAATCATGCTGGTCTCTATGAGCATTTGAAGTTCATTGTCTCTTCCAAAGATAGTAAGTTTTTTGAGCTAGTCAATGTGCAAACCTATCTGTTTTGTATGAACTCTTTCTCCTTGATGCTCCAAAGTACATAGTGCATTTTATTGCACTTATCGCATTCTTATAAGGTCTATTTGAGTATCCATAAGCTCAAGGGCTGGTCTTGTGTCGGTTGGCTGGACCAAACTTCATCACTCCAAAATCATTTGTATTGGCACTATGAATGGAAGTGGAATCATCCTCATCATTATCATTATGGATGAAATTCCATTCTATGAGAAAAGTCATGCAAGTTGACTTTTGTAGTTACTCCATGTTGCACATATAAAGAATTCTCACCCCAATCTTGCACTATCTTCAGTTGTCTTAGGAATGCACATCCTAAGAGTAGCTTGTAAGTGTTGGAGTTAGATGTCCTCGGAAGCACACGAACAACACATGGAAGAAGAAGAAGCTTGGAGCACAACACACAATACTGAATGTATTACCACTAGAATGTACAAAGATAAGTAGCCCATTAGGGCAATAGGCATATATACAAGCCGGGGGAAAAAACCTCCTAAAGAGGGAAAAAAAGTACCCCGACGGTCCTAGAGTGTTCACACACATCACTACCTAAATATATCAACAAATCCCCCCTAGGAGTGATGCAGTGAACAAGTAGAGTGAACAAGGAGCTGGCACTCATGTATAAGAAAGTGCCAAGCTATGTGGAAATCACTCCACAAAAGGAACTAAGCCCAAAGCTTTGCGGAAAGCTTCAAACTTCTCCGTAGGCAGAGCCTTCGTGAAAAGGTATGCAATGTTCTCCTGCATGGGCACATATGCCAAGCTGATGAAGTCTTTCGAGGGCGATGCACCACAGTGTGCTCTCCTTCTCGAGAGCTCCACGATGATAGGCTCGGAGTAGAAAAATGAGCTCCTAAGGCCGCACACAATACTCTGCATAGAGGCTGCAGAATACACAGAAAACACAGTATGCAGGGAGCACGAAGACATACTTCTTAGGTCTTACAAATGTAGTCGAACTTAGAGTTCATGACTGACCAGGCCACTATATGTTTTATTAAAGAACATATACAAAGAAGTGTCCAGTGGCCATTTGGCCTTTCACATGGACACTAATGGTAACAATCTCCCACTAAAGGCCAACATGGCCAAAGTACCTATGGGAGATTTGGGGCAATCATCCTTGCTCAATTTCACATATGTGGGTAGAGGTGTACTTAATGCCTTTCCACCCTGCATATTGAACATGTGAAGTACTTTGGATATATACTCACTTTGAGACAAGTATATGCATCTTTTACTCCTATCACGAGTAATGCGCATGCCAACAATATGTTTGGCATCCCCCAAATCCTTCATATCAAATGTCTAACTCGACTTCTTTTTTAGAATCGACAAGTCATAAGAGGACTTCCCAGCAATCAACATATCATCGACATAAAGTATCAAACATATCAAGCAACCATCTGAGCATCTCTTTGTGTAGAGACAATGATCCTCATTGCTTCGAGAATAACCTTGAGACTTCATAAAAGCATCAAACTTTTGGTACCATTGTCTCGGGGACTGTTTAAGTCCATACAAGCTCTTCTTAAACTTACAAACTAGACTTTCCTTGCCAAGAACTACATAACCCTCTGGTTGTTCCATATAGATCTCATTTGTAAGATCTCCATGCAAGAAAGCAGTTTTCACATCCATTTGGACTAAATCTAAGTCCTCCATTGCAATGAATCCAAGCAACATCATCTTGACCACTGGAGAGAAGATTTCCTCGAAATCAACACCATGTTGTTGCTTAAAATCCTTTGCAACAAGTCATGCTTTATACTTTGGAGAAGCACTATCTGATGTGAATTTCAGGTTATATACCCATTTACATGGTAATGCTTTCCTATCATTTGGCAAAGGTACTAAATCCCAAGTACCATTCTTGTGAATAGAATCCAACTCATTCTTCATGGCACGCTCCCACTTGACATGATCCTCTATCTGCATAGCCTCTTTGTAGCAAGAAGGCTCACCGGCATCTGTTAGCATAACAAAATCTAAACCTCGAACATATCTATCAGGTGGATGTGAGACACGTGCAGAACATCTCAATGGTTGTTGAACAGGAACATGTGCAGACTGATCTGAATGGACATTCTCTTGAACATCCCTATGTGTAGCATTTTTATGCATGCTAACCGGAGGACTAGTATCCTCAAACACCACTGTTCTCACTTCAACCTCCTTAATGGGTTGTTTATGCATCTTAGACTCGTTGAAAATGACATCACTACTTCTGATCACTGTCCGTGTTTCAGGATCCCATCAGCGATATCCAAATTGTTCTTCTTGACCATATCCAAGAAAAATGCATTTCTTTGACTTATGGTCCAACTTTTGTCTAAGATTCTTGGGTATATGAACATATGCTTCACACCCAAAAACTCGAAGATGATCATAATATGGTGGCTTCCCTGTCCACAGCTATTGTGCCACTTTCAAACCTTTGACAATACTAGGTGAAAGGTTAATCACATGAACTGCAGTCAATACTGCTTCTGCCCAAAAGCCTTGTGAGAGATTTGCATGATGCAACATAGAGACTACTCTATCTTGAATAGTTCTATTCATCCTCTCAGCTAAACCATTCTGTACTGGGGTATAAGGAGCTGTAAATTCTCTACGAATCCCTCTAGACTGACAGAAAAGGTTGAATTCATGTGAGGTATACTCACCCCCATTATCTGAACGTAAAGCCTTAAGCTTAGTTCCTTTTTCAGTCTCAATTGAAGCAAGCCATTTTCTAAAAATAGGGAATACCTCATCCTTCGATTTGATAGGATATACCCAGACTTTTCTAGTAGGATCATCTATGAAAGTGACAAAGTAAAGAGAACCACCTAAGGACCTAGTGGGCATATGACCACACACATCTGTATGGATGAGATCTAAAGGCTGAATTGAAGAGTCAATGTGCGTTCTATGCACATTTTTGGTTTGCTTTCCATATTGACAATGCTCACAAAATGAAAAATCTGAGAAAGATAACACAGGTAAGTAGCCAGAACGAGAAAGATTTTCCATTCCAGTACGAGATATATGGCCCAAATGACCATGCCAAATACAAGCCATAGGTTGTTCAATAATAGCTAACAAGTGTTCTTTCTGTGATACAAATAAAGGATAAAGTGAGCCAACTTTGCTTCCTTTTGCAATAACCATATTGCCCTTTGATATACGAAAGGACTGAGCATAGAAGACTACCTTGTAACCAAGGTCATCAAGTTGACCAACTGACATCAAACTGTGTGATAACTGAGGTACATGGCATACATTATGCATAGTAAATTTCGAACCATCAATGAACTACACAACCACATCTCCAAACCCCACAACGTCACACTGGTAAGAATCAACAAGTCTCACGATACCAAGAGACTTTGCTGCATAATTAGAGAACCATTCTCTGTGTGGTGTCACATGGAAAGAAGCACCAGAATCTAGCAGCTAGGTGTGGGAAAGAGAATCAGCCATAAGTGCCTCAGTTGGCACAATCCTATCAAGTGTTAGCACATCAGCATCATCCAAAATAGCATTAATTTCTTCAATCTTCACAGTCAAAGTAGATGGTGCAGGTAACTCTTTAACATGCCCATCAACATTCTATTCTTTACCTTTAGCATTCTTTAATTGCTAACAATCTTTCTTCATATGTCCTTTCTTATGACAATAATGGCATTCCATATCCCTCTTCCTTGATTTACTTCTACTCTTATTCCATTAAACATTCTTTTCCTTGTTCTTGCTCCTGCCACGTTGCTGATTCTTTCCTTGGTAAGAATCACGAACATTATATGCATCTCCACTCTGAGTGCCAACCATAGATTTTCTACGAATCTCCTCACTCAAGAGTGCTCCACATATGCCATCATAGACGAGTTTACCACCAGGTGCACTATTGCTAATAGCTGTGCAGAATGTATCCCATGATGACGGCAGGGTGCATAACAACAATACTACTTTCGTCTCATTATCCATATCCATTTTTTGATCCTGTAACTGGGAGAATATAGCATCAAACTCATTTAGATGAGAAGCAACACTATCTGTGTCCTTCATGTGAAGGTCATATAATTTTCTCATCAGATACACTTTACTTGATGCCGTCTCTTTTTCATATGTATTGCATAACTTCTTCCAAAGCTCCTCTGCACTTTCACAGTATAATACTATAAAGTAAACATTATCTGCCATGTTCATGTGAATGGTAGACCTGGCCATTTCATCTAACTCATCCCAATCATCTTCATCCATGTCAACATGCTTCTTTGAAATCCCATTTACTGCCTTCCATTGCCTCCTTTGAATTAGCACATCTTTAATCTGATTCTTCCATAGAGCGAAGTTTGTGCCATCAAATTTTCGAATCTCAAAATGCTCTTTGCCCTGCATCACCGAAAAGACCCCGACATCTGGGTGTCTCCCAATTAAGAAAACCTCACCACGACCCTCTTATCAAACGTAAAAGGCTTTATGCAAAGAACGTAACCGCTATATCAATGACCACATGGACGTACATAAGCGGTATCCACAGAAGCATACATGGTGTGTATGTGATTAGTATATGAAGTAAAGTGACACTAAAAGGCTGAATACACAGACCAAAAACTAGCCAATAACGTCTGCAAGTGTCTGTCAACTCTGATGTTTTAGGCTCAAAAAACCTGCATAAATTTTGCAACAGCTTCTCCCACCAAAACTAAAACCTTTCAAGAAACTTGTAGTTTTAAGAGTGTGGCTAAAAATAGCCCCAAAGGTTGATATTTATTGTCGGAGAAGACAAAGAACACTCTTCTTGATGTTCTTGGACCTGTGTGAAGAGAACTATGTGCAGAAGTACTCCAAAATGGCTCCAAAAGACACCCCGAAAATGCTTCCAAAATAGGCTTTGAAAGCAAAGGATTAAGCTTTGAGGGACCAAAACATGTTCAAGGTAATGTCAACCTTAGTCTTTCCCCCTCTTCAGACACCACAAGAGTGTACCTTAGTGGCAAGAGATTGCCACGGTTAAGCGATCTCTGGGGGGAACAGTACTGGGATGCGTGACCTCCAGAGAAATACCGAGAACCTCTATATTCCTTGATCGTTGAGGTCCTCCCTCGCGCGTAGCCAACAGTGCCAATGGTGACTTTGGTGACTCGGATGACAAGGTATGCCAAGGTCTATGCCTTGGTTGCCGCGTTAGTCATAAGCCTTGGAGAAAGCCTTTGCGGGGGGGGGGGGGGGGGGGGTGCTCGCTTTGCTCGCACAAAAGGAACAAAGCTTTTGCCTCGAACTCCTCTAATACCAGTGAAGTATTTCGAGGGCGATGCACTACAGTGCGCTCTCCTTCTCGAGAGCTCCATGACGATAGGCTCGGAGTAGAAAACCGAGCTCCTAAGGCCGCACACAATACTCCACACAGAGGCTGCAGAATACACAGAAAGCACAGTACACAGGGAGCACAAAGACAGACTTCTTAGGTCTTACAAATGCGGTCGAACTTACAGTTCGTGACTAACCAAGCCACTATATGTTTTATTAAAGAACATATACAAAGAAGTGTCCAGTGGCCATTTGGCCTTTCACATGGACACTAACGGTAACATGTGTGTGGCTCATATGCCTTATGGATGATTTGGGTGTTGGTTAGTCTTCTTCCACCATCATCTTCACTAACAGTTAGAGAGCATTGGCAGTTGAGAGGAACCTTGTGTTCCATGCTCTTGGCACTTCCTTATACATGAGTGCTAGCTCCTCGTTAACTACACCACTTCCAGGGGGGATTCGTTGATATATTTAGGTATTGATGTGTGTGAACACACTAGGATCACCAAGGCACTTTTTTCGCTCTTTAGGAGGTTTTTTCCCCTAGCTTGTATATATGCCTATAACCCTAAGGGGTCACTTATCTTTGTACATTCTATTGGAAAAACATTAATTATTGTGTGATGTGCTCCAAGCTTCTTCTTCTTCCTTGTGCCATTCACGTGCTTCCACATGCCTCAAACTCCAACACATTCTACATGTTTAATTCTTCTTTTCTACCAATAGAACAAGAGCTCCAAAAAGGGAAGTAGGCCTTATAAGTTCTTTTTCAAGTAAATATATTACTTATCTTTCTACTTCTTTTTGATACAATGGTCCATGCCTATAAGTTTTCTTACATGGGGAAGCATTACCGAGAATAAATATGAATATGAAAATGCAGAAATATAATAAAATATGACTATATTGCTATTAGAAAAAAAATGATAAAAACAAAAATATTTGATCAATAATAGAATAAAATTACAAGTAAGATATACATATGAAAAGGTACCAAAATCAAATAAAAACATAATGCTTAAAGAAATTACAATGAAGTATAGCTATAAAATAAAATTTAAATAAAAATAGAAATAAAAATAGAAATATATTGGTATAACAAATACATAAATAAATAGATAAGTAAACAAATAGTATATATAATATATAAATTGGAATAAATAGATTATATTATACATATACTTTGTGTTAAGCATACTATAAATATCTATATAGTCGAGGGTACATGGTTAGGGATAAATATTTTGGACACATTTTTGCCCAAGATTCAAAACCCTTAGATTGTCTTGACATTAATCCACAAAATCTGAGATGTAAAGGACGATCCTATAGATGAGTGAGTTTTTTTTTCAAAATTTCAAGCCTCTTGAAAGAGTAGATTAACAAAAAAACTTCCCCCAAAATTATATATATATATATATATATATATATAGAAACTATAAAATATGAATGAAAGAAACAAATTAAAATAAATTTATAAAATGCGCTCACTCCTTAATATTATACCTTTCATACAAATAAATAAATAAATAGACATAGACACACATAAAAGCACACAGATACATACACACACACACACACACACACACACATATATATATATATATATATATATATATATATATATATATATATATATATATATATATATATATATATATATATATATATATATATACATACATACATACATACATACATACATACATACATACATACATACATACATACATACATACACACACACATATATATATATATATATATATATATGTGTGTGTGTTGGGTGTAAGTAGAAGTGTGAGACACACACGAGAAGCACACACAAGGAGCACAAACACAGCAAGACACATGGAGAAGACGGATGGCTAGAATAGCTCTTTCTACTGACGATGAACTAAACTGAAGTAAGAGCTGAATAACATCCTTAAGTACAAAGTACCACCACATATAAGTGAATCATGTATGTGGTAACATGGGGAAAAATCCTCTAACCACACGAGTAAAAGTATGCATGTATAGGAAAAGGTTCACATCAAAGCTACTCAAAGAACACATAAGTGTAACAAACCCCCTTGGAGTGAATGATGTGAACATATATAGGGAGTGATAGAAATGCACTCTGACTATAAGTGAGAATATGCGTAGCAACATGAATCTCCATGCAAAGATCCATCAATAGGCGTCTCAACCATATACATTCCACTGTAGCTGTGAAAATTGCCATGTACTCATCTTCATAACTCGATGTCGCCATTGTAGGTTGCTTCTTACTCAAACAAGATATGCATGGATCTCCAAGGAAAAAGCAATTACCACTAGTGGACACATGAGTATCATAACAACCAGCCTAATCACTATCTATAAAAGCATGCAAGCATGGTTGAGTATCTCTTCCATAAAAGAGACCTAAGCTCAAAGTGCCTGTGAGATATCTAAACACACATTTCACCACTTGCCAATGATTAGTGCAGGGCTATGCATGAATCGACTCAATTGGGAAACTGCATACTATATATCCGGCCTTGTGTTGCATGCATATATAAGACATCCCACAACTTGTTGATAAAGAGAAGTGTCAAATGCATCATTCAAATCCTCAATTAAGAACCTAAATCTGGCCTCAACGGGTGAAGAAATGGGCTTGCAATCCTCAAAGTCAAAGCGCTGAAGTAGTTTCTCAACATACTTTGCTGATGCATAACAATCCCCCCCTCAATGGATACAAAATGGATGCCAAGATAGTAGCTCAAAAGACCAAGATAAGTGACATCAAAAGTATGCTGCAAATCAACCATAACAATGTCAAGTTTTGCATCACATGACCCAATCAAGAGTATGTCATCGACATAAAGAACAAGCATTGTAAGATTAGCACCATCTTTGCATACATAGAGTGTGTGTTCAATTGGACTACATGTGAAGCCAAGAGCAATCAAGTGCTTATGGATTTTCTCATACCATGCACGTGGAGCTTGCTTGAGACCATACAAGAACTTTATGCAAGAGAAAAATCATATGCTCTTGCCCTTTCATGGCAAGTCCAAGAGGTTGCTTCACATAAACGTCTTCTTGCAAATCACCATTCAAGAAAGTTGTCTTTATGTTCAACTGATGTACTTTCCAACCTCGATGGGCAACCAATGCAACCACAGTATGAATGTTAGTCATGCGTGAAATAGGTGCAAAAGTGTTGCAGAGCAAAGAGGCACGAAAGGGGAGCCCCAAAATTTTCAAATTAATGGGCATATTTTTCTTCTTCAAAGTCTTAGGAAATTCCCCCAAGCCATGTAAATGCACTAGAGGAGTCCTCTAGATGCATAATCCCAACTCATTGTAATATATTCCGTGTAAATTAGTAGGAAATTCATCTTTTAGTTAATAAAGTGCCGGTCTCTTGTGTGAAAGGACCATTTTTAGGGCACATGTATATTAAGTCACTTGGTGACTCTTTGTAGAGACTTTTTGCCATTGTGAAGAAGGAGAGCTCCTGATTTTTGAAATTGCTTCTTTCTTGCAGAATTTCATCTTCTCTTTGATCTTCTATGTGTGTGTAATGCTTGGAATGTGTGTGTAGGACTGTTGTCTACCCCTCCCCACTGTTTTTGAGATACTATAGTGTGTGTGTGTGAGCTGGTAGAAGTTGTGGAGTGAGTGTGGGTGTTTCCCACCATTCACTGTTTTGGTCATAACTTGAAGCACAGTTGTTAGAATCAAGTGAAACTACCTCCAATAGATGCGTCTCTTCGACAGCTTCGAAAGAACCTGCTATTGGCCATATTTGGAGTTCGGAGCTAGGAGAAATCCTCAATTAGTGAAAACTACTTTAAGTGGTATCGCGACAGACACTTTCAGTACTTGAGTGAGTTAGAGAGGTGGATTAGTCTTTTCTCATGCATGTAAGCTGAACCACTTCATTTCCCATCACGTGAGCACATGTCTTCATGCAGTTGGTTAGGTCTGTTCATCGGATTGACAAATAAGCGTGTGTTAATCCCCCACTATACGCACTTGTGTGGCAAATGAGATTTAGTCTCTTTGGCACAAGTCCTTAAGTCTTTTTGACTTAGGTACACACGTTTTTGGCACCGTTGCCAGGGAACATCTCAACCAAGGTGCCTTCGTGATGGTTATAGCTCGAGAGTGATGAAATCGTACTTGTAGAAGTGAATTTGTTGAGTGGCAAGTAGTCAACCACTTCAGCACTTGTTACTTCACATACGGGAGGTGTGTGTAATGAGTTTTTAGGTTTAGGGTTAGTAGGGAGGAAGAGAAGGAAGAGTTGGTTAGGTTAGGAGAAGAGGAGTGAAGTATGAGTAAGTCAAGATTACCAAGAAAAATCCCAAAAAATTTGCCAAAATTAGTGTAGTTTAGTTCAGTCACCAAAAAGTATAAAAACCAAAAATTTGAAGTTCATTTGACACTTTCTTCATTCTGGTATCGTCTGAGCGCAGCGACCGGTATCGTCGAATCAGTATCATGCAAACTCAGCACTCACACTCACCTAGTGACCTCAAGGCTTGAGTAGTGCAACCTAAGGGTGAGTTACCTACAAACATTAATCTCAAAAGTATGAAAATCTTCATTTACACGTGATTAAGGTTCTGATCAGTATCGCGGGGTGGGACAGAGTGTTTGGAGGATTTCTTTCTGTGAAACAAGGGTGTAGAAGTGAAGAGGGGTGAGAGAAGAGAAGGGGGGAAGAAAAAATTTTGAATTTTGAGGTATTTTGGCTTGAGTATCGTGATCGGTTGAGTTTTTGATATCGCGATACCAAAAATTCCCTTGTATCGCGATACTCGCCAAAGTATCGTATCATCAATTACCAGCCATGGTATCGTGATACCAGTTGTGGTATCGTAGCGCCGGATTAGTATTGCGATCGCACTTTACCAGGGTGGTATTGTATCGTGGTCCACTTTCTGGTATCGTATCATCTCTTGTCCCAGTGTCGTATCGCGATACCATACAAGTATCGTATCGTGCAAGTTGGTGGTATTGTATCGCCACTTGCATTGGTATCGTATCATGCGGTTGTGCAATATCGTATTGTCCAAGAAGTCCAGTATCGTATCGTGCCCCAGTAACAGTGTCGTATCGTGCCAAATTTCAGTATCATATCGCGGTTGAATTTGGTATCATATCGTCCACAGAGGTGGTATCATATCGTGCAATCAAGATCATATCGTTCAGATCATTGGTATCGTATCGCGTGAAAGGCCAATATCGTATCATGCTGAATCTCGTATCATGTTGTCCCAATTCAAGTATCGTATCGCTAGAGTTCCTAGTATCGTATCAGCCAGTGCATAAGTATCGTATCGTCGGTTTTCTGGTATCATATCGTGGACTACATAGGTATCGTATCGTCCACTCTGGAGGTATCGTATCGCCAGGGAAGCCAGTATCGTATCATGCCCAACAATGGTATCGTATCGCTTGTTGCTACAGTATCATATCGTTTAGTCTTCAGGTATCATATCATCTAGTCTTCGCGATACCACTTGTGGTATCGTATCGTGGACAACTTGGTATCGCCTAAAGCAGTATCGTCTGGTGCAGTATCGTCAAAAGTGGTATCGCCAGAACTCTTGAGGCATTTTCAGAGACTAATTTGAGGCTTTAGAGACCTAGAGAGCTCCAGGAGGGTGAATGAACTTGAGATTAGGAAGGGTGCTAAGTAGCCAGAGAAGTGTCGTATCTTCTGTTGGAAGTGCCGCTTAGGTCAGTCACCGCTCTGTCTATTCAGACACCTCTAGTGACTCAGAGGAGGAGATACCCATGGCTTCAGAAGACATGCAGGGCCCCACTCCCGATAGAAACTTCATGACCACTGTAGAAGGGGAGTACTGCACTTCTTTACAGTACGTTTCTACTAATGCCCAGGAGATACCCATCTACCTGGATGGTTTAAACAGATCGATGGCTAGGATGGTGACTTCCATGGATGCAACAGTTGTGCCCAGACTGGCTGTTAAGTATGAGGGAGGAGCATACATGGACAAGCTGGGTCACATATACATAGTGACTGAATACCCTGAATTGATCAATGAGAGAGGAGAGCTAGTGGGACAAGAAAACTCAGGGAGACCAAACCCTCAGGAGTTAGTGACAACCCCTAGAGGCAAGTCCCAAGTGACGCGAGTCTTGAGAAGGAACTTGATTCCTCAAGAAGACTACTTATTGGAAGTCTATTTGATCCATGGTTTGGACTTGTTGCTTCAAAGAGACTCACCAGGCCAAGGAAGAGAGGAAAGCCCGATGACATTTTATGAGCTAAAGGATCCGAAAGACGAGACTAGAATAACATACCTAGACAAAAATCAGAGAAGGTATTGGTTGGTTGATGCCATAGATAGGGCCCAACTGAAATACATGGGATTCCATGTATTCCCTCAGAGAGAACAGGCAACCACCTCTCAGAACCCCTTTGGAACCCAACAAGAGGCAGAGCACACCATGTCAGGACAAACTAGCCAACGGAGTGTTCCGAACTAAACTCATGTAAAATTTGCGACTCCAGGAGTGCAACCACACAATCAGACCCACCCTGGAGTAGGGAATCAATACCAACCACCGGTGAGGCCACGACCACCAACAGGAGTACAGCCGGGAATGCCCCCAGTTAGACCAGCAATCCCCGCCTTCCCTGTAATGCCTAGATCCAATGAGAAGATTGAGATCTATTCAGGTGGCCAAATGTGTGAGGAATCATTATGACGGATTGGGAGAACCCTATGACCACATTGCCGAATTTAAACAAGTCCTTAGGGCGGGACAAGTAGACGACTTCTTTGTGCAGTATGAGTCTTTCGGGCTCACCTTCACAGGAACGACTCTGACTTGGTTCCAGCCATTAGATCCCAACCAATTTGGAAATATGGAGCAATTCTTCCAAGAATTCATTGGGGAATTCACTAAGAGAGGGATTAAACACAATTCCGCATCTTTAATCCATAGTTTTAAACAGAACCCTAATGAAACTGTGAAAATGGCCACCTGAAGATTCAACCAGTATGTTGATAGATGCCCAGCTGCAGAGAGACCCACACAGCAGAAAATGATATCATTATTTTTGGATGGACTAACAAATGGAACTCTAAGAACGCTAGTGTACATGAAGAGGTTACAAACCCTGAGTGAGTGTCTTCAAGAGTGTATTGACCTAGAAGACAATCTAACTGAGGATCTGAAGAGTATGCCCAACCCCACTAAATCAGAAGACTCTCGAAGTACTATTACATCCAACTCCAGTAATGTGGAGGAATTAGCGGAGCTAGTGGCAAAGAAATTGGGAGTCCAAGGATAGAGAAATTACCAACACCCAACCTTAAGAGTGCCTATGTTACGAAGATGTAGTCTATGTGGAGGAGATCACCCCACGCACATGTGTGTACGAGGAGGAACTGGTGTACCTCAGACCTATCCTTACAACAGACAACCCCATCAAGGAACTGCCTTGTATTGCCACATAGAACAAAAATACACCAATCACACCACTGAGAACTGCCCATTTAATAGGTAGGCACGACCCTTCCAACCATCTCAATATCGACCATATGGATATCCACCTATAGAGCCAGGAAGAGATATGCCCAGATACAATTCCTACCCCTCACCAGCAGGAGCTCCCAGGCCATATGAACTAGCACAATTTGGAAACCCTCAACTGGTGCTAGGACCACAACCTCCACATCCTCAACATGTGGTACTTGTTAAGTATGCTCAACCAGAGGAAAACCTAGAAAGAGCCATTATACCAGCATCCCCTATGACCAACATGGAATCAACAAACTCAGGTTACGAGCAATCTCAGGGAGAGTACTATCCCTATGATACCAACATGTTGGATTATGAACCAACATATGATTCAGCATACTATGGATATGAAAGCTATGATCAGGCTTATGGAACGGAGGTAGCAACTTTAATGTATACTGCACCTAAAGCACAACCACATGGAAGACCACCCATTAGACCACTTGTGCCGAGAGGACCATGTTACAGATGCGGAGGAGACCATTTTATTAGAGAGTGTCCTCGGCCTTACAATCCACCACCTCCTAGGACTTGGGAAGGATACTGCAATGATTGTGGAAAGGAACATCTCTTCCGTGATTGCCCAAAAAATCCCAACAAGGCTCAAGACACTGCACCTATTAATGTAATTGAAGTGATAGAAGCAGTTGGAGGTGATAAGGAATACACCATGCCCTTAAAGGCCATTACACGTGCTCAAACGAAGGAACAAAAAGAAAAACAACCAGATCGGGAACGAGAAAACAATAGAACAACAAACCCCAAAAGCCAAATAGTAGAAGATTCAGAGGACCCACATGAGAATACCCAGAACGTAAAAGCGCAAAAATGGAAGGAAAGAAGAGAGAAGCTCATTTGAACACACATTAGCCATCTGTAAATTTGAGAAGGCTAACAATTACGAAATGATATTAGGACGACCTTTCATGAGACAAATGCGGGTAGTGCAAGACTGGGGACGAGATTCATTATACCTGCAACATCAAGGAAATACCACTCAAGATAAATTTGCATACATTTTCATATAGAGATGTCCCGCCACTACACTGGAATCCAATACACAAGGAGGAAGATGACCTATCTATTCATAGCGATGGATCAAGTGATCAATCATGGATGCACGAGGATGCCCAATTATGGATGTGCAAAGAAGCTAAGAAAGAGGATAATAAAAGGAAGCTGTGGCCAATAGGACATTCTAACTACCGACCTGTAGAGGACCCAAGGTATATGCCTCATCTCTTTCCTGACGAAACCTTTGAACCACACGGATGGATGGAAATCTTAGCCACCTTGGATGTATGTGTGAATGAGGAAGTTCTAACTATGAACGAGTGCATAGACAAAGAAGGCTATGATGTAAATTTGTACATGGTTGTCCTGTAAGAGGTGGAAGTAGGAGAACTCTTAGAAAAGGAGTGGAAAGAGGAATACGAGAGCATAGAGATGGAACCGGAGTTTGACTCTGAAGAATGTTACCTAGAAGCTATTCATACCAAAGACAAGTATGGAGTGACCAAGGTATTAGCAATTGAAGCAGCCCCCATAGTACAAGAGCAAGAGGAAAGTATGAGTAAAATTGGACCAAATCCAGATCTTTTCGAGGTTCCGGAGCATTTTAAAAGATACGAAGTAGAAGAGAGAAAGATAGCCATTCAAATGCCTAAGAGAGAGGCTCGAGAAGGAGAAGCGTACAACAACAAAAAACAAACAAAAAAGATCATAGTAACCGTGGAAGAAGGAGAAGAACGATGTACATACATAGGTAAGGATGTGCCAATGGAGAAGGAAGAAGAATTAATACAATTGATCCGAGAATATCGAGATGTATTCGTGTGGACATGTAAGGATCTCAAAGGTGTGGAACCCTCGATTTGCTCTCATAGAATACCAGTGATGGCTGAGGCAAAACCATCGAAACAATGCCCTTATACATACAATGAGGTCTATGCGGCTAAAATTAAAGAAGAAATCGACAAGCTACTAGCGGCAGGATTCATATATGAAATAGAACATACCGAGTGGGTATCGCCATTGGTAGTTGTGCCTAAGAAGAACGGAAAATTAAGAGTTTGCATTAACTTGAAAAAGGTCAATGCAGCCACAATTCGCGATAGCTACCCTTTACCCATTACAGACCATCTATTGGAAAGAGTTGCAGGAAAAGAAGTCTATAGCTTCTTAGATGGATTCTCTGGATACAACCAAGTAGCTATTGCTATTGAGGATCAACATAAGACCGCATTCGCGACTGAATGGGGAGTCTATGCTTTCCGAGTGATGCCTTTTGGACTCACTAACACGCCTGCTACTTTCCAACGATTGATGTGTCATGTTTTCAAAGAATTCCTGAAGAAGAGCATGAAAGTGTATGTAGATGACCTATGTACATATTCAAATCAAAGACAAGACCACATTCCTGAATTGCGGAAGATATTTAATAAATGCCGACAATATAGAGTTTGCATGAACCCTGAGAAGTGTGTCTTCATGGTAAGACAAGGGAAGATCTTAGGATGCGAAAGAGGTGCAAGCATTTATGGGACATTGTGGATACTACTGCCGATTTATCCACATGAATGCCATAATCGCCAAACCCTTATATGGACTCTTAACTCAATTCACATGGACAGAGGAATGTGGGAAGGCATTCAATGAGTTAAAGAAGCGGCTTAGCACAGCTCCAATCCTGAAAACTCCGAACTGGAACAAGCCATTTCATATTCATGTGGACGCTTCTAATTACGCAATAGGATGTATCTTAGCCCAACCAGCAGATGAAGGAAAGTTAGATCACCCAATTGCCTATGCGAGTAGACAACTGAATCAAGCTAAGAGAAACTATACAACTACCGAGCAAAAAGGATTAGGAATGGTCTATGCAGTGAAAAAATTCAGACACTATCTCTTAGCCAACAAGTTCAAGTTCTTCATAGACCACCAGACATTATTATACCTAGTCAATAAGCCCTATAACACGGGAAAACTGGTAAGATGGTTTCTGCTATTGATGGAGTTTGACTTTGAAGTAATAGTTAAAAAGGGAAATACCCATGTGAGAGCAGATCACCTTTCTAGGTTAACACACGGAGAACCACCACGTGGAGTACCCGTCGATCTGCCAGACACTTATTTGTTCAACCTGGAAGTATGTCCAAAGTGGGCAGAGAAACTAATTCCGATCCTCACTCATGGCCCACAACATTCAATCAATAAAGAGAGTAAGAAGGAAATTCTACAGTCAAGGAATTTGCATATTATTGCAGGAAGTGTGTACTATAAGGAACCCAATGGTGTATTACTAAGATGTGTTGAGGAGGATGAGCAATTGAAACTGATTGAACAAGCTCATGTAAACAAATGGAGAACACACAAGGGAACTCATGGAACCATTAGGAAGTTGAAATGATTAGGAGTATACTGGCCTGACATGCTTAAGGATGTCCATGACTATGTGAGTAACTGCGCAGAATGCCAGGAGTCGATCCTTGAGGATCATACATCCATACAATTCTCAATGATAGCACCCAATTGGAGCAAGACGTTGGTAAAATTCCTAAAGATAAGAGAACATGAGGAAGGAGTTAGCTTGGCAAGAAAACGATCCCTAGAAGAGATGAGCAAGGATTATGTACTCATGGGAAGAAACTTGTTTAAGAGAGGAAAAGACAACCAATTACGACTATGTGTGCATGAAGGAGAATATTTACCCATATTAGAGATGGCACACGCAGGTGCGACAGGAGGTCATTTTTCAGCCGAGAGAACCGTGAAAATGATCCTCTTTGTGGACTTGTGGTGGCCAACTTTACATATGGATGCGGAGACCTATGTACGAAGCTGTGAGACATGCCAAAGGGCTAAATACGCGATTCGGAGAGATGACATGTCATTGAGACCTATGGTTTGTGCTAGATCATTTTCTAAATGGGGTATAGATTTCATAGGATCCATTAACCCACCGGCCAAATGGTCACATGCCGAATATATCATAGTAGCCACCGATTATTTGACCAAATGGGTAGAGGCAAAGGCTACTAGAAGGAACGATGCTCAAACCACTGCTAAGTTTCTTTTTGAGCATATATTCACTCGTTTCGGATTACCAATTGAGATTGTGAGTGATCGAGGAACGCACTTCATTAATGAAGTAATAGAGTCTCTGGTGAATGAATGTTTAGTGATCCATAAAAAATCAGCCCCATACCATCCCCAAGCCAATGGGCAGGCGGAAAGTTCCAATAAAGTGTTATGCAGAGTATTGACAAAAATTGTCAATAATGGGAGGTTTGACTGGGACAAACAATTGCATCATGCAATTTGGGCCTTCCAAGTCGCGTACAAGACTGCCATTGGAACTACCCCATTCAATTTAGTATACAGACAGAATGCAATTCTACCAATTGATTTTTTGATACCCACCTTGAGAGTAGCTCAGCAGCAAGAATGGACCGGACATGAATTATCCCGACAACTAGACCAAATCGAGAAGCTGCATGAAACTCGGTTGCAGGCTGTCGCTAGAATCTATGCGGCCAAGAGAAGGCAAAAGGCATATTATGATGCACACATAAAAGACAAAGGACTAAAAGAAGGAGACCTAGTCCTAGTCTACACCTTGAAACAACATGCCAAGAAGCTACAAAAATGTGGATATGGACCTCTAATCATTAATAGGATCGCGACGAGTGGAGCAGTTAATCTAGCCACTTTGGATGGAGACATTCTTCCTAACTACATAAGTGGATGTAGAGTGAAATGGTTCATGGAACCATTGACGAATCAAATGTTAGCACGACGCGTAGGTGTGCAAAATAGGAAGAAGGAGGAAGAGAGGATTAGAGAGGAGGCTCGACAGGAAGCATTGGAATGTATTAAGAAACGGAAAGAGTGGATCAGACAAAGAGACGAACGGTACTTACTAGGTGAAGACCCTATTCCCATGGCCAACTATCAAGTCCATCATTCCAATGGGCAGAACCATAGAGTAACTAACCCTACCTAAACCTAGGGATTGGCAAGACAGAGTACCAATTGATAGATGCCTTGATAGGCTCAGGAGCAGGACTCAGTTTCATATGAAATACGGTCATCCGAGATCTTCAAACGATTATGACTCCCACGAAAGCACATATGATAGGTATCGGAGGTCAAGTCATAGAATGCATTGGAGAAACTACAGTATCACTCCACCTAGGAGATTCTTCCATGGAACAACGAGTCTTAGTGTGCAAAGACGAAGACTTAATAGAAGACTTAATCCTAGGACAGGATTGGATCATTGAAAAGGAAGTAAGCATCCACCTAGCGCAATGATATATTTCAGCCAAGATAGGGCACAAGGAAATTTTTAGTCTATTAGGGGAGAAGCCCTCACAAAAATCGGAATCCATTGAAAGTGTGGAAGAACTCAAAGAAGAGCACTTAGAGCATGATTCCAACCCCAATCTCTCAGAAGCAGGTCCAAAAAAAGAAGAAATTTCAAACCCTAACCTATCAACGAAAGAAGTGGCTTCCTCCTATTCAAGTGAGGAACAAAAAGACACCGAGATCAACACTCTTAGAGTTTCCCACACGACAGAAGGATCACCAATTTGGAAAACCACCATCGGATATTCGCATCCAGGAAAGGCCAACTTCAAATGGGTACACAAGAATCAAGTGCAGAAATCAGAGACCTCAACACCAGCTCATGAGGAGAAAAAGGAGGGCAAGCGTTCGTCTTTACCAAAATCCGAGCCAAAAAGACTTTTGCACATATGGCTTCCTAGGCCTTTGATTGCAGCTCAGAAGGCACGACAACAGATATGGATTCCCAAGAAGGTCAGACAAGAAGCCAATCAAGAGATAAGCAAACAGGAGGATACATTACATCGAGACATTCAGACAATGAAGCCAAGACAGACTCATCATAGAAACATGAAGAGAAAAACCTCTATCACTAGGACATTAGAAGAAACAAAAGAAACACATGAAGCTCGAAGGACCAAAGAGAAGACGTGGCCTATCAATGCGACTACGAAATGGATTTGGAAACCAAAGTAATAGCAAGGAATGGACCACCAGAACAACGAAGATTCCAATTGCACTCATGAAGATTCCAATGCACCTAAAGTATGCATAATAGGGCCACATTACGAGCCCAGGCATTCGGCACATGATGTACATAATAAAATTAGTGGTGCACATTCTCCAATGGAGAATAGGCCATAGCTTCAACTTCCTTAGGAATGGACCTACTATGTAAATAAATAAACACTTCGGCTATACTAATCCTTGTTTTCTGTCAGAAAAGAAATAAAAATATGTGGTAAGAGATCTCACTTATAGAAGCAAGGGAAACGGAGTGATGAAACGACAATATACTACTACAATGCACAACACAATTGCTATATCTTCTATTGAAGCTAATGCACTTTTCATTACAAGTGCAGATGGCTTCTGAAGATTCTGAAGCAACGATTCAGGAAGAAGTGATGGAATTCCCTCCACAAAGCATGACTAAAGCAAAGGGACATTGGTTTAGAGAAGATCAACCGGCTGGCGAATATCTCTTCTCGGTAACTATCAAAATCATGGACACAGATCATCAGTTCCCAGTTATGTCCCAAGAATTTAAAGTGGTGTATGAGCTTTCGTCTACAATCGAGATAATGAAGAAAGCGGGCATACATAAATATTTTGAATTGCCAATTTACAAACCCAACTTTCAAAGATGCACGCAAGTGATGAATACATTACAGCCAACACTACATGACCCATTGGTGCCAGAAGCCAGAGTCATGGACGGAGTAGGTGAATGGGTAGTCATCCAGTTTACACATGATTTGATTAAAGAAGCTTTCAGATGGGAGAAGGACGGAATTACTGTCTTGAAGGAAGAAAGTCGAGGGGCAAAGACCAGAACATTCACTGATATCAATAGAGTTGACATAGATACATGCATTGATACACCGCTCCTCAGAAGATAATTGTTCAACTACTATCACACACTATCAAACAGATTGGAAATCAAATTAATCTGACTCCATACATACAGGAATGGCTATTCGAGGCGAAGAAACAATGGAATAACAAGAAGTTCCTGAATGTCAGTGTAGCTCTAACCATATTGATCTATCATGCTTTAGGAATTAGAGAGCGCCTCCAAGAAATGCCCTCATCTACTGCCATGGCTAAATATGCCAAGGTAGCTACAGTCCCCAGAAAGAAAAAAGGAGTCAAGATTGTTGAGGAGGCAGAAACTAGCTCGCAACCCAAAATGAGAGGTACAAAGAGATTAAGGGAGGTAAAGCAAGTAGAAGAAGAAGTTCCAACCACGAAAAGGGCACACGTACTTCCAAAAACCAGAATTGAAGAGCACCGACCAATCACCGAGGAGGACTTAGCATGAGCTCTGGAAGAAACACACCAATATACGGAAGGTCAAGTTAATCTACCAGTGCAAGGGCACCATTACCAACAGACCCAACAAGACAAGGAAGCTAAAAAGAAGCTCACCAAAGTACATCGATACAAAGAATTAGGGTTGGATAATTCAAGCTCATCTTTGGACGCACAAGAAGAACCCGAAACATCCTTATTAAATGTGGACATTCAAAGTGAATCCAAGGATGATGGACAATGGGAGGAACTTAATGCAATAAACTACAATGAAATAGAAGAAGAGGACATGAAGGTGAATGACAACCCTGCCAACTCTGATCAAGACACCACAAGCAAAGAAGGAAACCAAGCAGGGGTACATGTCATCCAAATAAATGAGACTTCAAAAATTCAAATCAAAGAGACGACGCTTAAGGGAGAAGGATTACTCAAGAATCCAAAGGAAGAACCAAAAGAAGCTACAGTGGAAGAATCAGAACCCTTCACTCCGATAAGGGTTGTGGCAAAACCCTCCCCCATGGATGTCACATTTCAAGGGAGTGCCACAAAAATCATTGATCTGGACGAAGAAAGAAAAGCACCAGAAATACAACTACAGATCAGACAACCACATAACGAAACTATCCATGTGGATCACGGTAAGGATGTACAAACAGGAGAAGCTCCGAGCATTCCAAGAACGTGGTTGAATGTCGATATCGCTCAGCTCAAGCCAATAGTGCAAGACATGATCAGAACTGCAATGGATACGCAACACTTAATGCTTGAGGCTGATGAGGACTATGATCAAGCGATGCAAGACAAGCATGAACTTCAAGAAATGGGTAAGACCCTTTCAGTAGAATTAAAGCTAGCAAGAGAGTAAATAATACATAAAGAAAATGAAGTTCAAGAGGTCAAGCAACAATGCAAAACTTTAGAGACGGAAAATGCAAAATTAAAGGAACAACTACAAGAATTACAAAAGAAATATGAGGTTAGCGAGGCCGAGAAGATGCGGATGAATGCAAGAAGCAAAATATTAGAATCACAAATAAAGGTATACATGGATGAGGCAGAAAACCTAAGGAACATGAACAAGGAGCTAATGACAGCTCTTCTGAGTGATTTGCCCATAGAGATTCAGGAAAGGCCAGAAAAAGACACCAAGGAAATAGAGGAGAAGATGGCTAGGTATGAAGATCAGCTCAAGCAAGAGCAGGCAGTCATTGCCGAATGGGAAAAGAGATACATGGAGGATACCGCGGCTCTAAGGAAAAAGTGGAAAAAGGCTGAGAATAAATATCTAGTGCAATGTAAAGAAGACATTGATCAACTCACCGTCGTGACCGAAGAAATCCAAAGGAGCAAGGAAACGATTTTGAAGGCCCATGAAGAGATAAAGCAAAAGGATGAAATGATAAAGCAGCTACAAGAGAAGCTAGAGCAGCAGGCAAAAGAGGGGACACCAGTAGTTCCAAAATCCACAGTGACTACTGAGGATATTGAGGTACGTCCTCTCTCTCCCCCCTTACATCATTCGCCAATAAGGGAGGACATGGAGATCCAATTTGAACGTAATAATCGGGATATTGCATAACTGAGCCGACATGAGAGGGCACTACCTTACCGCAGAATTTGAAGATCAGATCATCAAGATCATGAAGGAAGATCAGATTGAGAGCAAGAATTTGGAACAACTATTGAAGCCATTCAATGTACCATATGGACTCCTTAAAGAGCAAACATGACAATATATAAAGACAACGACACATAAGGAGCCTGACAACAACCTCCAATTCAATAATAATACTTTCAATTATACCCAAGAAGAATTCGAAAAGGCTGATCCTATCTGGAGGCGCAAAATTTTGGAAAAGAACCCTACATTGAGGGTACAATGGGAAGCATCGCCTTATGCACTTCAGGTGAATCCCTATTTTCGTACAGTATCCCGCAGACTCTCCTGGTCGCAATTTTGGGAAGGACAGTGCCAGGGTAGCATAAATAATCAATGGCTGAATTATCCACTACTACCAAGTCCACCGCATAATTACCTTCCAACAAAAGAATACATGGTGAAAACCATGGAATTTTGGATTGCGAGATATGCAACTGTTCCGGATTTAGCAATCAAAATGACGAATAAGATTTTTAGCATGCTTGTTACAGTTATTAAAGTCTTCCAGCATGCAAAATATACATTTTTGAACTTCATCGGCATTACACAAGGATCCGAAGCGCTCATTTTTTACCTTTCCACTATCCCAAGCTGATTAACACTTATGGCCTACTATTCATGACTTATGCTTTTGCCAAGCACGTATATGTAGACTTTCGAAGAAGCAGTTTTCACTGGCTTCTTTGAAATGGATTCGAAAATTTTTGTTAAAATGACTTCGAATCTTAACGCGAGATTGGTGGCTTATGAAACGAGTTTCTTTGCGGATAACCGACAAGCACCAGAGGATGGCGTGAAGTCAAGCCAGTGGAAAGAATTTATGATATGTCATGCCAATTTGCTTAATCAATGAGAGCAAGCAGCCATACAAACGTACTCACGTTGCCACAAGAAGCCTGTCAGGGATGACAGAGTTTAGGAGGAGGGACGTGTGGAAGGGGAATCAAGCAAGAAAAGAAGAAGAAGAAAATCAAAGACCAAAATTGCTCAGTAAAGAATAAAGACTATAAAGCAAACGAACCACCCTCTGCCCAAAGCCCCGTAGGGGAACGCATCAGGCAACAACGCCAAACACCCAGGTCCTGAGGAATGGAATTAAAGAACAATCAGAACCAGGACATTTCATGGGAAGGACGGACCAGGGCCAGGAAGTATCCATGAAGAAGTGCAAGACAATACTTGGCAGTTAATAATCCTCCCGCTGATAGCGTGCGTTGGCAGAAAATCAATAGGCTCAAAGCAATGCAACAGGGTCAGATATGTGAAAACAAAGACAAATCAATAGGCTCAAAGCAATGCAACAGGATCAGATATGTTAGAAAGAGGTAGAGGCTGAAAAGTTGAAGCGGGTGACTAAGAACATCACATTCTTAGTCACTGATGGCGTGCATGGTAGCCCGACTGAATGCAGCAACCCAGATTTATGATGTACGGGATATCAAGGGGCAAATAGAAGCAAAGGACATATTTCGGATAAAATAACGAATTCTCTGACAGTCCTTGTCCCAAAGCTCTATTTCAGCCATGGAAGAAGTGTGAGCAATTAAGGCATTCGAGACAACCCTCTTGTATGTATCCATGTGATACAAACCATTACATAATGTACCGAACATCACGATAATGTCGCCATTGCTGAAATCATGAACCATACACTTATCATCAACAAAGTGTACATGAAGTCTAGCTTTGGCAATCAATGGAACTAAAATTAAGTTCTTCTTGATACTTGGTACATACAATGCATTTTTCAAGAGAATCACACCTCCATTTGCAGCTGTAAGCTCCATTTCTCCTACTCCAATGATAGGATAAGAGGCGTTGTTTGCACACACCACACATCCTCCTTTGGGTGCATCTTTCAAAGATGTAAAAAATCTTTTGCATGATGTTATGTGCTTTGAAGCACCATTATCATAAGAACCAATCTGAATCAACCTCACTCACAACCATACATTTAGAATGCAAAGATGCATCATAATGACATGTAACAACACATGCCCAAAAATCTTGAGCCATCTTAGCTTCATCATTCTTTGCATTTGCCGAATTTTCAGCAATAGACATGTTGGATTCCTTCTTCTTTTCATTGTGCTTAGTAAGCTTTCTACACTCATCAATAGTATGACCAGCCTTTCGACAATATTCACATCTCTTCTTCTTTTGCAAATCAGCATCATTAGAGGAATGAATCGAAGAGGAAGGTTGAGGCTTTGGTTTTGATGAACCCAAAGTTGAACCATACTTGCTTTTCCCCTTTTGTGAGATAGAAAGTGCTTGTGTTCCCTCAATCAAATCACTCCTATTCATTCTAGATCACTCTTCTTGCAAAAGAAGAGACACAACCTCATCAAATGAATACATATTGGGATTCCCTTTTGCAACCAAATGGAGTGTAGTGGCAAAGCCTTGAAAAGATTCTAGCAATCCTTTCAACAATGTAGAGATGAATGATGCATCCAGAATAATCTCATCTATATTTGCCAATTGATCTTTCAAGTCCTTGATGCGTGTCACATACACATCCATAGAATCATTTTCATCCATACATACATCCTCAAGTTTCTTCCTCAAGTATGCAACATATGCTTCATTACACACGATATACAAAGAAGAAAGAGTGTCCCATGCCTCTCTTGATGTAGAACATGATTGAATGTGTGGAACTATATGACACTTCACAGAAAGCACAATCAATGCATGAGCTTGAGCATCTTTTCCATCCCATCTAAGCTGCTCCTGTGTAGGCGGAGAAGGAGTAACCAATGTACTTGAAGAAGAAGCTCCATTTGTGATAGTAGATTGTGAAGTAGAAGTACCCGTAGGTCTTTGATCTACATCTGCCACTACGGTCCGAAGTTGTTTAGCAACAAGAACATGCTTCATCATGTAAGACCACATTGGATAGTTGGTCCCATCAAGTTTGTCTTCAACTTGAAGCATGCCAAACAAGTCATTGTTGCCTTCCATTTCACTAAATAACAAGAATGTGACAGAATATTTACTTTGACAAAAGCTGAAATGAATGCTAAAATTTCAGCTCACAAACCATCACTCTGATGGTGATTCTAACTGCACGAATGGCTTCGAAATGGGGGTAAAACCCAATGCGACTATTGGAAATGTTTCTTGGGTGCTGAAATTCATTCCTCTATGCTCCGAAGTCGATTATCACTATTAAAAGTGCACGTGTGTCGTGAGGCAACAAACCGAAACTTGAGAAGGAGCTTAACTTGCTCTGATACCCCTGTTGAGTGTGTGTAGAAGTGCGACATGGGGAAAAAACCTCTAGCCAAACACTAGAGTAAAAAGTGCCCATGTATAAGGAAAATGTTCACATCAAAGCTACTGAAGGAACACATAAGTGTAACAATATATATATATATATATATATATATATATATATATATATATATATATATATATATATATATATATATATATATATATATATATATATATATATATATATATATATATATGAAGGAGTCTATATGGATTGGTTGGCTCTCGCATTCATCAAATAAAACATTTCCTTTAAAGAGCAAAAGTGCTTAAATTTGGTTTTCCTATCTAGAATTATTTTATCCAACCGAGAGAAAAAAATTTAGTGATGATTTTATCATGGCTACTCCTAATTTGTCTTATGATTGCAAAAAGATTCTTGTTCAATATAAAAATGTTATTGCCTTTGAAAAGCATAAGTTCATCAATCACAAGGATGTTAAGATATCCACTATAGCAAAGGGCATAGAAAAGGCACAAATCTGATCCTAGTTAAGTTGACCCTATTCTAAGGAGGTTGAATAAAAGGTATAATTTACAATGGAATAATGATCGACATAGATTTACATTTAAATGCATATGGTATCCCCTATCAATGTCAATCAATTTTATGTACAATGGCTCATAATCCACAATGGTTTTTGGATTGGTTCTAAAGCCAAGAAAATTAGAGTAAACTTTGACTTGTATAGTATTTGTGGTGAGATGGAAGATCTACAACATGTCTTCATGTTCTTCCGCAATGCCAAAAAGTTTTGGGAAATTCTGAGAGGCTTCTTCTTCGTGATTCAGCCTCACAAGTTAGGCTATAAGGAAAATTCTCTTGGGTGCTTGCTTAAGATTTGACATGGTCCTTTGGCATCTTAGGAGAAGTGAACTACTATGAGATATATGAAAAACAAGGAATCAAGTTGTTTTTAACAAAGGAACCAAGCACTCTTTTGTTTCGTTCTATATCTACCTTGAGAAGAGTTGTTGGATCTCGCACTATGTATTCTATTAAGACTACTCTTCGAGACGATAATGTTTTAAATGACTTGATCAAATTACTCCATCCTTTGCCCCTCTATTTATTACGGTTCTCTTTATTTGATTACCGTTTTGTCTATCATTGTAATGGTTCTCTCTAATATACTCGTTTTCCTGCATCTCATTTGGGGCCACCTCGGTTTGCTTTCAGGTCATGGATGAAAAGACAAATGTCCAACACTTTCCACCATTATTGCTATTATTAAGTTTACATGTTCGCACATACATTATCATAGGGACACCTACAGTTTCCACTCTCTCGCTCTTTTATTTGTGCTGCCGGACGCGCTTTTGTAGCACGAATTCATATTGAGAAATTTTTGATCATCTAACTCGCTTTTTTACTGCCTTATATAACTTCACATGCCGATATAGCGCGAGGAAAGAGTATCAGCGCGACAAGGACAGATATGACGCAGATCAAAGATTGATTGACTTCGTGAATCAAACATGGTCTTCAAGTCGCCTCTGACGCCGCAGAGTGTGAAGGGCCTTGGTCTTGCCCTTCTCTCGTGCTTCTTTATTGGATCCAGCTTTATAATGAAAATAAAGGGCTTGAAAAGCGCTGGTGCAATGGCGTTTCTGCAGGTATGTTCTTGTCACACGCATAGTTTGATTGCATGTGGGCTGTGTACGAGACTATCCATCATGCACATATCGATTTTCATGCACCTTGAATGACATCTTGCGTGGATTATCTATCTACGTGTACATTATCGAGTCATTCTTCTGAATGTAGGTAATTCGCATTCGACTTTCTGTCCATTTGTATAAAAGCATTCATAGACTAATTCATGTATGTATTCTGCCGTTTTTGGAAGAATTCCGGCTCAAGTATGTCATGCACTTATGCATGCTTCCCATGTCACCCGCATGTAAGCCACAAGTCAATTACCCATGTCAGCCCCGCATGTAAGCCACCAGTCAATGAGATGCACATCTATTTTATTTAAAAATTGAAGCTTAGAAATCATTTGTATTCATCCTTAGTAAAATTACTAGAAGTAATTTGTGAGGTTTTTTTTTTCCCCCTTTTTAGGGCCAGTCTAAAACAATTGCACAGTACTTGACTGATCTGAAGTACTTTAATTTTAATTCTTGCACAGTACTTGATTGATCTGAAATACTACGAACCTGTCTGAGTCTCTCCTCTTCAAGTGTGTCTTGCACCCTGATGTATTCATCTCTTATTGCCTCTTCTTTTACTTCCTTTTTAATGCTTTTTTCGTACGACTTCGACCCAACTGTTTTGGGTTGATTCCACCTCTGATCTGACCTGCGCTTGGATGTTTGTCCTCCATTCGTTCCTTATTTCTTCTTTCATATCATCTATTTTGGTAATTTCTCCCTCTTCCTTGGAGATCTTCATGTGGATGATTTCTTCCATTCATCCCTGTCTTCTTTGAGTTGTTTGATTTGATCCTCAAGAGCTTTTATTCTTTCTGTTGCTTTCCTCATCTCTTGATTAAGAGCCTTATGTGCCTCTTTGTTTGCTTCTCTTATGGCTTTAATTATCATCTCCTCCACGTCCTTCTTCTCGAGTTTTGCCATGTCCACCGACAAATCATTGCGAGACCGAAAGAGATGATCGACTTTAGGGATTTGCAATCCCCATCGGTTCAAAATTTATGAGAGAGAGAGAGGCATGCTGGGGCAGGTTAAGGTTTCGGGCAGTTAGGGTTTCAGTTTTTCAAGATAAGTTCGAACATTTAGGGTTTCAACTGACTGTCTGTGGGTGATGTGGAAATCAGACCTGAAAATCCCTAAAAGCAGAGTGGCAAAACCCTAAAAAATAGCACAAAACCTAAAAAACCCTAAAAAACAGAAGGGATGATGGTAAGACCCTAAAAAAATAGAAAAGATGATGGCAAAACCCTAAAAACAGACCTGCAAAACCCTAAAAAGGAGAGTGGGTGAAGGCAAAACCCTAAAAACAGAGGGGATGATGGCAAAACCCTAAAAACAGACATGCAAAACCCTAAAAACAGACCTGCGAAACCCTTAAAAACAGAGAGAGAGAGAGAGAGAGAGAGAGAGAGAGAGAGAGAGAGAGAGAGAGAGAGAGAGAGAGAGAGAGAGAGAGAGAGAGAGTTGAATCTTGATTCAAGAAATTAGAAAATCTAGCATCATAGTATAATAGAGAGAGCGTCAAGACACCAAAAATCAAGATTTCAAAAGGGAAGCAAAATTGCTGAGATTTGAAGTTTGATTCGAGAAATTAGAAAATTCAGCATCATAATATAGTAGAGAGAGCATCAAGACACAAAAAATCAAGATGCCAAAATGGAAGTAAAATTGTTGGGAATACATGATGAGCGAAGGAAATTTGGACCAAGTACAAGTTAAAAGGGTTTGAAACATGTGTGTTTACAAGGAAATGGTGGGTCGATCCTATCAAGGCCCATCATGCATGATTTAAATTTTGGTGGCTTCGACAATCGAGGATGCAAAGAATCGATGCTCTCTAAAATTCAGGATCAGCTATTTGAATGGGTACTTTAGAGGGAAGGAAAAAATCCTCTTAGTCTCAACTTATCTCTATGTTTGCAAGTTCATGTGGAGTTCATGGTGATACTTCAAAAGGACAAAATTATAGTCAAAGAGGTAGCAGAGAAGAGGATGAGGAGGATGTTGTTCATCCATTTGGATAATGGGTAGTTCTTGGAAAAGGCTCCTCGTGGGTCTATTGCTTCAACATTTAAACAATTCTTGTTTCCGAAAGTAATGTTAGGTGAAAGTTGCACAAGTTATTATGAAGCTTTTTACTTAGTGTGGCCTTTCATTTAAGTTGTCATGCACATCAACAATGGGGGGAAGCTATGGGATCTTAAGTACTTGGGATATTGGTGGTGTGGTCCTATATGTGAGACTTGACCATTGAGTTACTTACAAAAGAAAGAGATAGCTATTAGAATAGACTAAAGTATGTAGAAATTGATACTTTGAATGGAAACCATGGATATCGTTGCCATTAAAAGAGTGTATTTGGACTAAGAATAGTCATAGATGGCGTTGAAAGAGCCAAAATGATTGAAGAAAGTACTTTTTTAATGTAGTTTTTAATTTTTTACAAGTGACAATCAAATTAAGGAGATTGGTAAGATCTCATGTGATTCATTGGTGAGATGAAGTGTATTTTTCTTAGAAGTAGCTAAATGATTGAGGACATAAGTCTCATATGATTTTGGTGGACCAGATATATTTGTGTTTGAAATCAAAGTTCATGGCTATCATCTCACCTTGACAAGAGGATGCGATATATTTGTGGTTGGAGTAAGCTTTCAAGATTAGTATCCATTTGTGGATAGATGACGTTTGGGTGCCAAGTTCTTATGAGTAGGAAATATAGAGGTGAGAGACCTCACGGTATTATGAAATCTTAGAAGAGCATCTACAAGTTTAAGATACTAATAGATAAACTATCTAATTTATGGGTGCAAGGTCTTATAAGTAGGAAATCTAGAGGTGAGAGACCTCAAGGTATTATGAAATCTTAGAAGAGCATCTAAAGGTTTAAGATACTTATAAATTAAGTATCTAGTTTATGGTTGATTACCATGAGTATATAGATATAAAAAATTTATTGTTATATTTTTCTTTTGAGATGAATTTGGGGTTTGCTTGAATTCATTATGCTGTAGAAGAATATTTGTCAGGAATCTTTGATATGATAGTTATAAAGTTATTAGTGTTAGTTGCACACTTTAGCAAGTATAAGACACTCTAGCACGTATAAGATAGAACGGTTTCAATCCACAAGAAGTAGAGACTTCAAAATTGTTGATTGATCGCAAATCACATTTTGGTTAGAATGCCATAGTAGAAGAGCTCAAAAACTAATTAAGGGAGGTCATGTAAGAATTTTTTATAGTCAATAGTTAAGACATAGACTCCATATCCACTAGTCCTTTAGAGAATCATGTTTGGATTCTAAAGTGGTTTAGTACGAGAAAATGGGATAGCTTAATCCATCTCTCTACCTAAGAATGAAAAGAATTGAGAAACAAAGATTGGACTCTTCTTCATTAGTAAAGCAAACAAGGAAAGTTTGTGGGTAATGTGCCATGCAACAAAATTGTAGGAGTTCACTCTTCCACTATGAAAAAAGGCTCACATGTCCACTGTGTGATGTACTCTATCCAAGTGTCTTGTAACTCTTGATCAATACATTGTTGCCTATTTCTCCACAATGGATGAAGAAAATGAGCAACTCCATTGATTGGTTCATGATACCGATCCCATTGTCTTCTCGCGGTGTCACATAAACATGTCTTCCTCTAATGTTCATACAAAGATATGTTATATAATATATATACATTACATATAGTAAATAAATAACATAATCAAAATACAAATAAACAAAAAATTCAATAACTTTTTAACATAATGGTTGAGAGTCATCAACTTTCTAGATTCCTTATTGTATATGGTTAGTGTACTTGTATACAAGACCAAGTGCGTTGCCTTTCATATTCATAATGCAAAATTTATTGGATTGCTGTTATCAAAAGCTCTTCCTTCGACCAAATGCATCATCCCTTGTAATGAGCAATGAGAATTATATGAAGAGAAGATTTTTCTCTTCATATAATTCTCTTCATATAATTCTCTTGTATAAGATGTTTTGCCAACTCCAAAATATTACTGACTGAGTTGTGACTAACTTCATCGAGCACTAGAAGGTTGATTAGTAGTTTGAATATCATTTCATATGTACACAAGGAAGCAATGCTCTCCAATTTGCAAATTCAGCAAATATTCCTGCAAATATAACTGTACGCTGCCGCAACAATAACTGTAATTTGCCAATTTTTGATGTGATCCCTCTTGGAGTGTGTAACTCTTCAACAATATATTCAGCATCTTCATAAAAACTGATCGACTGCATCTCAAAGCTAATATAAGACTGAGCTTGATCTACAGCTTCCATGAAGATTTGACTCTTCTACATGTAAGCGAATTCTCTTTGTACTCTAGATTATCTTGCTCTAATATCAATTGTTGGTTATTAGACCCACAATCAAGATAGAGACAAAGAGAAAATAGAGACAAGATGGAGAATAGATAATACACGAGAGAGAAAAAGAGCTATGCCCTAGATATGATCATTACATTCCATGATGAAGTACATGAAGTTACAAGATAGCATAAAGAATATGCAAGAGATACAAGCTGTCCATAACTCCTCACTCTCGAAAGTTGAAGATGATCTCCTTAAATAGATAAGCTCCGAGCTCCCGAAAATGTTGTAGATGATGAAGAACACACACTCTGCCTCTCCACGTTGAAGGAATACCTTCTCCAACACAAGCTCAAGAAGAGAGCTCCTTGAAGTGATATTAACTTGGTGTTTGTATAAATTCTGCTAGATAAAGCAAAAGCTTCTCGATAAACTCCAGAAAGCAATTTTCTAAAAGCTTCCAATGAAAATCCTAATTAGGGTTTTCACTTTTGTTTAGTGATCTTAAGATTGGGACTTACATGTGTTTTTTTAGTGTCATATGGCACTAATATAAGTTGTCGGATTTCCTTTCCAAAAATTATTCATGAGAGATAAGAGGCTCGAACTTAAGTTCAAGCCTCTCTGCTTATGAAGAAGTAGAGCATTAGGGCCACCACATGCTAGAGAGATGGCTCTTCTCCCAACCTTATGCCTATACATACATACATACATACAGACATACATACATACATACATACATACATACATACATACATACATACATACATACATACATACATACATACATACATACATATACATATATATATATATATATATATATATATATATATATATATATATATATATATATATATATATATATATATAGAGAGAGAGAGAGAGAGAGAGAGAGAGAGAGAGAGAGAGAGAGAGAGAGAGAGAGAGAGAGAGAGAGAGAGAGAGAGAGAGAGAGAGAGAGAGAGAGAGAGAGAGAGAGAGAGAGAGAGAGAGAGAGAGAGATGAGAGAGAGAGAGAAAGAAAGAAAGAAAGAAAATCATATTAACGTCTTCTGGAGGCCAAACTTGGCCTATGAGACAAAAACCATGTACAAGTGTAGTAACCCTGTGTAGAAGATAAAATGAAATAAAAAGTATATCGCTACACAAAGCTATATAGGGCTGGAAAAGGCTGGGGAGATGTGGCTCTGACTCTGCAGATAGTGGCCACCTAATACATGGGGGGGTCCAAAATGTGAGTAAAACGCCCTAGCTACTGGTGATGGGTGGAGGTGGGTGTAGTATGTGGTACATCGGTGGTGGTCTGAGTGCCTCCTAAAGGAAGACAACCCATGGGGTGGTGGTACGCCTATGCTCCATCATGTGGTCGTAGGCAATCCTGATGCGTGAGATATCCTCCTGATATAGTCGTGGTCGACGATATCCGCCCATGCGTGGTCGGCGCCGTGCTCTCTGTGCTGCTGCCTGGTGGAGCGTGAGCCCTATAGATGGACCTCTCTGATGTAGCTCAACTCGTTGAAAGAACTGGGTAATGGTCTGCTGGGTACTCACCCGTGTCTGATGTATGGGCTGTAGTGACTGCTTTCGCCTCTCGTATGCTGCAGTGAGAAAGCGTCCCAAGGTCTCTGGTCTCCCATAGTCATGCACAGCTGGAATGACTCCTCGATCTGGAACTGTGCTCGTAGGTCTATGTATGCTGGACATCTGATAACAAAATGCTCTTCACTCTCTACCTCTGTCTGGCATACTGGGCACCACCTCTCCTCACGGGGGACTCCCCTGGACCGACCCCTCTCAATCTCGAGCTGATGTGATGAAACCCGGAGCTTCCCAATGACGACTCGTAGGTGGTGGGGAAGGTAGGTCTGCATGTATCTCGGAATCTCGATGAAGCCCGTGCCCGATATATGTAGAAAATGCTCGCGGTAGTAGAGCATTTTCGGTGGCAATGTACCCCTAGGGCTCACCCATGTCCTCAGTATGTATGTATGCCATATCTCCTGACGAATGATCCTATTCCTCTCTTGATGAGAGAGCGAGTAGGTGGGTGCATGAGAGTCGTACTGTAGTGGTGGTAGCTTGTCTATGTCAAAGCCATGGTGGGCAAGCCAGTCTCGTGTCTGTGCATACCATGAGGAGGTGTCGCCTGCTAATGCCATATCACGTGATGCCTCGAAAGCACGATAAGCAATGCGCTCTGTATCCATGCCCCGAAGTCTGTGTAATAGGCATACCGTATGGAATAGTGCCTCAACTAGCATCGGTGGTGCAGCGAGCTCTGCTCTAATGATATCATGTGGTACTGAAGGCTTGCTGCGGATAAGTCTGGCAATCATGAGGATCTGTGGCCTCTCTAATGCTGTCCATACTGATGTAGCTAATCCTGGTCCCCATATGGCGGCCCCATACATGAGCGCTGGCGTAACCAAAGTGTCAAAGAGCCACCCCTTTGTGCGGGGCTCCTGAAAATATGCCTGGTGGCACTGTCTCTCCATCAAAGCTAGTGCTGCGTACCCACGTGTGATGCGGTCACGGGCTGCCTGAGCCATAGAGAAGACCCCTGATGCTGTTGTAAATGTTACCCCCAAGTAAACATATGATCCGACCACCTCGATCGGTCCACCTGCTGTTGTGAACAAACTATGTCTGCGTACCTGTGCTGATGTATGAAAGATGAAGACCTTGGTTTTACCAAGGTTCACAGATAACCCTCTGTGTCTGCAAAAGTCATCTAGGCCGTGTAGATGATGCTGTAGACCTTCTGCAGACTCTGAAACCAATACAATATCATCAGCGTATAAAAGAATATGGACAGTGGACCCGTGTACCTCAATGCCATCTCCCCCCCTGCTGCTGTATGAAATCCACTATCTCATCAATGTAGAGACCAAAGAGGGTGGGTGAGAGAGGGCATCCTTGCTTCACCCCGATAGTGCTAGCAAGTGGGGAGAGAGAGAGAGAGAGAGAGAGAGAGAGAGAGAGAGAGAGAGAGAGAGAGAGAGAGAGAGAGAGAGAGAGAGAGAGAGAGAGAGAGAGAGAGAGAGAGAGAGAGAGAGCTTTTCAGACTAACGATGATCTTTGGATTTACTGGAGTTTTCATATGCATGTGCAATCTCCATCATTGCTTTAACACCATATATATATATATATATATATATATATATATATATATATATATATATATATATATATATATATATATATATATATATATATATGTGTGTGTGTGTGTGTGTGTGTGTGTTGGAAATCAATGTACATATGTTCCATCTCCAACAATCTTAGTTAGGACTTAGCATTTTTTGTACAGTTTGTGTGAAACTTTTTTAGGCTAGATAGATAGAGCTTTGCAAGAGCTATCTAGTGATATGCTTCATTCCTTCATCAGAGGTCAGACTTGGGAGAAAAGTAAAACCCTAATTCTGCCCTAAAATGGTGGATGAACATTTTTGAGGTCCAAACTCTTGCAAAGCTAGGTTAATTAGTCAAGATGGCATAAAGCAAGAAATTTCAGCGATCAAAATAAAGCCAAACTCAATTTTTAGAGATCGATTTTTTTTAAGCCCCGAGAAGCAAAAACTTACGATTCAATTAACTAAAAACAGCGATCGCAGCTTTTGGAGGATTTTTTCGCAAATTTCAACGTTAGCTTTATTGGAGGACTCAACAACTATATAAGAAGGACATTGGGCACTCTTGGACAATTGGAGCTAGAGTTGATGCTTACTTGTGTCAATTTTGGAGTTCTGAAGCTTTGGAGGTGGAAGGAAGGTGAATGAGAGGTTACTCTCTTGGAGCAAGGAGTCTTATACAAGTTGGTGGCAGCTATCTTTTGTAAGTTAACCTTATTTTCTGTTGTTAGGGTTTTTGAACCCTAATTTCAGAATCAGGGTTTGCTGATTTTCAGATTTGTTGCACTATCTTGAGAGGTTAGGTTCACTTCGTTGCTCATTTACTTCACACACATTCAGATTATAACAACATAAACTGAATTCTGTATTCATCATCTTCTTGTCTATTCTTCCATCTAGTGAGTGCACCATCATATGGTTGAGTAGTACTCCCATGTTGTAATTCGGCCATCTATATTTAGTGAGCAAGCAATTTGCTTACGTTACTTACTCTTGTCTCAAGATCTCTTTCTATCTCTCTCTTATCATCTTGTTTAATTAAATGTGTATGCTCAAAGGTTTTTAGTATTGGAAGATCTTGGGGCCTCAAATTCCAACACTTGGTATCAGAGCATAATTGACATACACACTTAGTTAAGATCAGTGAGTATAGAATTGAGATTGAAGACAAGTTGGATGGATCGTCTAATTATCCTATGTGGAGTTTCATGATGATGAATTTGTTAGTGACAAAGGATTTATGGAGTATGGTCAATGGATCCTTAACAAGACCAAGACGAGAAGGCGAAGAAGAGGATACAATAACTTCAAGAGGTACTTGTGTTGCAATCACAGAACCAACTGAAGAAGAGGTAACCACTTCTACATCTAGAGTCACAGGTAGATCCTCACCCATAGTTCCTCCTACTGAAGAACAAGTAAGATGGGATTTTAGAGATGCTTTAGCACTCTCATTCATAGCAATAAGTGTCAAAAAGCATATTCTACCACAGATCAGATCTTGGAGAAGTTCTAGACAAGCTTGGTTGAAGCTTGAGAATCTTTTCAGAGTAGAAATCCTGCTAGGAAAGCTCACTCGAGGAGACAACTAGCAAATACAAGGATGAAGGCTGGTGAGTCAATTCAAACCCACATTACAAAGCTCGTTGACTTGAGAGATCAACTTCTAAATGTAGGAGTTGAGATATCTGATGAAGAAATGGTAAATACGCTGATTAATTCACTTGGAAGATATGAAGTTATGGCATGAAAGATTTGGATATATTAGTTTTGAGCTCTCAAGAGTATCAAAGATAGAGGTATGGTTGAGAGTTTACCCTCATTTAAGCTACCAGATGATTCAGATATATGTGAAGGTTAGATGCATAAACTACCTTTCAAGAAACATCGTCATATTACAACTACCAAGAAATTGCAGATTATACATTCAGATGTGAATGGACCTATGAGAGCAAACTCTATTCAGGGTTTTAGGTATTTTGTCCTATTTGTTGATGATTTTACGAGATACTCATGGATCTATGGTCTTAAATTGAAGTCAGAAGTCTTTCCTATGTTCAAGAAATTTGTAGCTATGGTTGAAAATGAAAGTCAGGTAACTATCCAGATTCTCAGAAGTGATAGAGGTTGAGAATACTTGTCAAATGAGTTTCAGACATTTCTTGAAGAAAAAGGTATTACTCGACACCTTACTATTGCTTACACTCCTCAGCAGAATGGTGTTGCAGAAAGGAAGAATAGAATAGTTGTTGAGATGATGCGGAGCATGATGGCATCCAAGAAGCTTTCACCAAAATTCTGGTTTGATGCAGTACATACAACCAATCATTTTGAACAGGTCTTCTACAAAAGCCTTAAAGGTAATCACACCTTATGAAGCATATTATGGTAGAAAACCTAATGTAAGTTATTTCAAAGTATTCGGATCACTTTCTTATGTACATGTTGAGAAAAAGGATCGAGGCAAACTAGATGTAAAGGCAAAGAAAGCTGTTTTTATTGGATATGTTGTTGAAAGCAAAGGATACAGGTTTTATGTTCCAGAGACAGGTAAAGTTATCCTTTCACGCAATGCTTATATTGATGAAGGTAAGATATATGATAAAGAAGCAGAACTTCTAGAGTTCATTAGTGAAAATGACTATGGATTTTTTAGAGGCATTTGGATGTACATGTTCAGCCATATCAGGAGGGAGTTAAAATTCCTAGGATTGAAGAAAGGATTGAAGAAAGAGGAATTTCACAACCTTCTACAGAATCAGTTCCACATGAGACTTTAGTTCCAGAAATGGAAGAAAGTACTAGAGTTCCAGAAAGTCCTAGTACCTCAGAAGGACAAGTTCTAGAACCTGTGGAAGCTGAAGGGTCAGAAAGAGTTTCACCACTATTCAAGGATACACCTACTTGGTTATATCAGACTTAGAAAGATAGTGGTATAAAGACTTTTACAGGAAGAACAAGGAGTCATACTAGACAACAACAACAAAAAGATCATGTAAGTTTTGCTGAAGACTTTGAGATTCATGATATTTTAGCACTCATAACAGTTGAAGATGAACTTGCATGTGTTAAAGATGCACTTAACATTCCTATTTGGAGAAAAGCTATGCAAGAAGAGATTGATTCTATTCATAAGAATCAAACTTGGAAGCTATGTGAGTTACTGAAGGAAAGAAAGCTATAGGTGTTAAATGGATCTTCAAAATCAAACGAAAAGCAGATGGTACTATTGACAGGTACAAAGCAAGATTAGTACTATTGACAGGTGTAAAATGGATCTTCAAAATCAAACGAAAAGCAGATGGTACTATTGACAGGTACAAAGCAGATGGTACTATTGACAGGTACAAAGCAAGATTAGTTGTCAAAGGATATGCACAACAAAAAGGTATTGATTATGATGAGACATTCGCTCCTACGTCTAGGATGACAGTTATTAGGTCAATAGTGTCAGGGGAGCACTAGATTGTGCTCTCTCACTATAGTAGACAAGATTTTGGAAATATACTTCTGATTACAAGAATACCCACGTAGGGAAAATAGTACAAGAATATGTAGCTGATACAAGAAGTCCCACAACCCGGGACTATAGGTATAGATAACTCAGCTAGAGATGATACAGGAGATCCCACAACCTGGGATCGTAAGTATGGAACAAGATCTCTAGATTACAAGAACTCCCTTCTGGGAGATGAATTAGATACAAGAAAGAACTCGACAAGATCTCGTACCACGAGATTACAAGAGGACAAGGTTAGATATCCAAGATACAAGACTAGACAAGACTAAAGCAAGAGACAAGATTAGAATTCAAATTGGAACTTGAAAGTACTTACTTGGTGATCATGACTCCTTGAGCTCCCAAGACTGGCATTGGCAAGACCGAGAATGAATGTGGCAAACCCCTCCTTTTATAGGTGTTCAAAGGCGGTGCTATATAG
The DNA here is from genome assembly GCA_020310875.1 of Ceratopteris richardii. Taxonomy (NCBI): domain Eukaryota; kingdom Viridiplantae; phylum Streptophyta; class Polypodiopsida; order Polypodiales; family Pteridaceae; genus Ceratopteris; species Ceratopteris richardii. The sequence goes on from CM035421.1 coordinate 121,452,418, forward strand.
CGGTTACGATTTGATGATGTCATCATGATATCGTCGACTTGAAACAAGACCTCTGACACCAGACCTCCTGGTGTCAGAATTCAGCAAATAGACCGTCGATCTTGGGGTTTTGACACGTTTCGGATGCAATGGAAGCATTAGTTTCTCCAAACTCTAAACCAATTATGAGATATATAAAGTCACATGGAATCTGAGGTTTAGGATGGTTTCTTTTGTATCCATGACATCACCTCCCCCTCAAGCGACGAGTTCCACGAGGAGCGGGGCCAGGGTCTCTAACTTGGGTTTCATTGGATTCTTCTTATGGAATTCACGAACCTTGACTTCTCTCTGAAGATTTTCTGTAAGTTCACAAGTACGATCACTGATGTCATATGCTTTCCAATGAATAAAGCATTCCAATCGTCCTCGCCAGATTCTTGAATCTAAGACATGATTAACCTCGAATTCTTCATGATCCTTAAATCTTGAAAGATGGTGAAGGAATCGGTCTCCCTTGAGCTTCCTTAGCTTTGTGACAAGATAGGTCCTTGGAGCTTTTAGTGGTGTGTTGTAGTGTTTCCAAGATCTTTGATGGAGAGCCTTGAGTACGCACACCTTCTTGATTGAACACGAACTCTTCGTTTTCCTTTACCTTCTTGTTATCTTCATAATATGTATACTCCATATCATTTGTAATGACTTTTGGGGCTTCAAAGATTCTTGGTTCAGATTCTTGAGGAGTAGTGTCTTCATTATTCAAGACTTCTGACTCTTTGACTTGGATTTCTTTTAACAATTGATTCTCACACTGAATTGCTTGATTGATAACATCCTCCAAGGCATTTGCTTGAGGCATGGATAGCAAGAGATGTTTGACTTCAAGATTGAGGCCACTTTGAAACTGATTAACCATGTAATCTTCTTGATATGTAGTTCCACGAAACAACATCTTGATATTCAAGGCATAGCTTGAAATTGGTCGATCATCTTGTCGTAGCAATCTTTTCATCTCTTGGACATGTTCGATCAAGTCCTTTATGGTACATTGAATCTCCTTGCATAGGGAATCCATGGTGCCTGGTCTTGATGAAGATAGTCTTGCCAAAATGTCAGGGGAGCACTAGATTGTGCACTCTGACTACACTAGACAAGATTTCGGAAATACGCTTCTGATTACAAGAACACCCTCACATGGAAAACGGTACCAGAATACGTGACTGGTACAAGATGTCCCACAACTTGGGACTGATAGGTATGGAAAACTCGGCTAGAGATGATACAGGAGATCCCACAACTTGGGATCGTAAGTATGGAACAAGATCTTTGGATTACAAGAACTCCCTTATGGGAGATGAACTAGATACAAGAAATAACTCGACAAGATCTCGTACTACGACATTACAAGAGGACAAGGCTAGATGTCCAAGATACAAGACTAGACAAGACTAAAGCAAGAGACAAGACTAGAACTCGAACTGGAACCTGAAAGTACTTACTTGGTGATCAGGACCCCTTGAGCTCCCAAGACTGGCATCGGCAAGACTTAGAATGAATGTGGCCAACCCCTCCTTTTATAGGTGTTCAAAGGCGGTGCTATATGGCGGTTACGATTTGATGATGTCATCATGATATCATTGACTTGAAACAAGACCTCTCGGTGTCAGAATTCAGCAAATAGACAGTCAATCTTGGGGTTTTGGCACATTCCGGATGCAATGGAAGCATTAGTTTCTCCAAACTCTAAACCAATCATGAGATATGTAAAGTCACATGGAATCTGAGGTTTAGGATGGTTTCCTTTGTGTCCATGACAAATACTTGCTTTAGCAGCACATTTTTGTTGACATGTATATCAACTTGATATAAAGGCTGCTTTTCTAAATGGTGATTTACATGAAGATGTATATATTCAGCAGCCAAAAGGTTTTGAAGAAACAGGTAAAGAACATTTGGTATGTAAGCTTATAAAAGCTTTGTATGGATTAAAACAGGCACTTAGAGCATGGTATGAAAAGATACACACATATCTTTTATCCATTGGTTTCCATAACTCAGATGCAGCTCCAACTCTTTATGTCAAAGCTGAAACAGGTATGATGATTATAGCAATCATTTATGTGGATGATATTATAATCACAGGTCCCAGAGATGAAGATTTGCAGATGTTGAAAGAACAATTGAAGCAAATATTTGATGTGAATGATTTAGGAATCTTACATTATTATCTTGGGATTCCGTTTCTGTTTAAAGATAGTGTATCTATATGACACAACAGAAGTACATTGAGAAACTATTAGAAAGGTTTCAGATGACTGATTGTAAACCTATGCAAACACCTATGGATCAGAACGCGTCTTTACAAATAGTAGTAGATGAAGAGTCATTTGATGCTACTTTATATTGTCAAGCAGTTGGATGCTTGATATACCTTTGTAATACACTTCCAGATATACAGTTTGTAGTCTCTCAAGTATCAAGGTTCATGCAGAATCCGACAACGTTACATTGGAAGGCAGTAAAGCGGATCTTAAGATATTTGAAGGGAACTTCAAATTATGCTATGGTATTTTCGAAATCTACACATTTATTACTAAAAGGATCTTTAGATTCTGATTGGGAAGGTGATAGAGACACAAGAAGAAGTAAAAGTGGTTTTTGTTTTTATCTTGGAGATTTGCTTATCTCATGGCTTTCGAAAAGACAACCCACTATTGCAACTTCACCATGTGAAGCTGAATATCGTGCAGCATTTACAACTACTTTAGAGTCAATTTGGTTGCAGAAGATTTTCAGTTATCTAGATATGAGAGTACATGAACCCATCCAGATATTTTCAGATAGCCAGAGTGCAATAGCTATAGCAAAGAATCCAGTACTGTTGGGGATAAAGGCCCCAAGGACTCTCCTTTTGTATATTTTGACCCTTCCATGTGAAAGCTCTCTTCGAGAGCTTTCCAGACATATTTTTGTTGTATTTTTTGGACCCCAAATTGGGGAGTTATAGGCATTTACATTATTTTTATGACTTTTGGTCATTGGCCATGTGTGAACATGCCCAAATGACCTAAAAGTCACTTATCAATAAGACTTGGTCCCAAATCTCTCATAACTTGATTGGGACTTCTTCAACTTCAGCTTCTCCATCTTCTTCTCCAAATTTCTGCACAAGTTTCTCTCTCTACTTTCTCTCTCCTCACGCAGCAGCCCACTCCCTTGGCGTTTGGAGCAACCGAGCACACCACGACGTAGCTCTCCGCGGCCTCTTTCAACTGGTATCAGAGCTTTGAGCTGTTCCATCGCGACAAAGTTGCTCAAACTGTTTTTCTACTTCAGCCTATGTTGAGCTTAAGGTGTTTTCTTGCATTTGGGAGAATTTCATCGCGAAAAACCTTCCTTTTTCGCGATAAAAGGGCTTTTTTTTGGAGGATTACTTCAGCCCGGAGCAAAGCTGAAGCAAATTTTGTGCTTTTTAGAGAGTTTCATCGCGAAGAATCTCTTCTATTCTTCCTTTTGTATCCCCACAGGTCTTTTTCAGCATCCACATTGCTGATTTTTTCATCTACAGGTCTTTTGTGGCAAAAATTCTCTCATTTTTCAAGTGGGAGGACATGCACAAAGATTGAGGAAGTGCATACTTGCTGGAAACTTATTACAGTAGGTCATTTCTCTGATTTTACAGGTCATATTGCCTCAAAAATTGAGGCTTTTGTGAAAACAAGCTCCCATTGCCTTGGTTTTACATCTATGTATGCCTTTTGTGGTTGAAAAACAACAAATTTGTTGTTTTTGATGCAATTACAGCTTGCTGGAATTTTTCTGCAGAAAATTTCAGAAATTGTTTTTTGCAAGTTTTGAACAGTTTTTGGGCTTAATTTCTCAGCTATAGTCTCCTAAGGTAATTGCGCACAGGACAGCAGGTGAATTTTACCTTTTTTGGTGAAATTTTGAAGCTCTTAGTGTGCAAACATGGCCTCTACCTCCTCTGATGTCAAAAGCTTGTTTGAGATCAAGAGATTTGAAGGTAATGGTTTCGATTTGTGGAAAGAGAGAATGTTGGGCATCCTCTTTCTTAAAGATTGTGAAGGGGCTCTTGAGGAAGTCAAGCCTGAAGATATGACAGATGCAGCATGGATGAACCTAAACAAGAAGGCCATCACTTACATCAAGATGGCTGTATCAGATGAAATCTTAGTGGATTTGAAAGGCCTTACAACTGCTTTTGAGGTATGGGAGAAGCTGAAAGCCACTTATGAAAATACCACGCCTGTAAATCAAGTGCATCTTATGCGTAAGCTAGTGTGTATGCAGCTTGATGAGTCAAAAAGTGCGGCTGAGCACTTATCTTTGTTTACAGGTACTCTTTCACAATTGCAGGACTCTGGATTACCTCCATTTGATGATAAGCTTAAGGCCATCTTCTTGTTGATGACCTTACCTGATTCGTGGGAAACATTGGTTGTTTCACTTTCGAATAGCCCCAGTCTTACCTTTGATGGTGTAAGGGGTTCTATTTTGAATGAGGAAATCAGGAGGAAAGCTAGTGGAGAGGGCAGTGGTTCAGCCAATGTGGCTAAAGGAAGAACAGAAAAGAAAAGTGGAAATGTACAGAGGAACAGGAGCAAAAGCAAAGGCAAGGCTGAAGTGACTTGTTATCAATGTGGTAGGAAAGGTCACAAGAAGCCTGATTGCAGATTCTATAAAGCTGAACTAGAAAGAAAGAAGAACACAGGTGACAGGAAGAAAAAGGACACCAAGAATGAAGCACATGATACCTCAAAGGACAAAGACAAAGAGAAGGCCAATGTGGCCTCTAGTGTCATCATTGAGGAGCTATCAGATGCAGAAGATATACTTTGTGCTACTATGGAAGCAGAGCATGCTCAAGTTATTGATCCTTCTATTAATATTCATGCACAAGATATGCAGATCACAAAGAGGGATTTGATTGATGCCTTGCTTACTGTGAATGATGCTTTGTCACAAACATGGATTGTAGATTCAGGTGCATCGTTTCATGTAACTCCTATTAAGGAGTGTTTCACTACTTTTCATGCAGGCAGCCATGGACATGTATATCTTGGAAATAACCATGCTTGTTATATTGAAGGTATTGGCACAGTGCATCTCACAGTGGATGGTACCAATGAGCTGGTTTTGCATGATGTAAGGTATGTACCAAGCATCAAGAAAAGCTTATTGTCTGTTGGGCAAATGGATATGCATGGATATAGTACCCTCTTTGAGAAGGGGTCATGGAAGCTTATCAAAGGCTCTAGGCTGATTGTTAAAGGTACAAAGAAAGGGACTCTTTATTGCTTGCATGGTAAAGCCTTGCTGGGCAAGTTTATTGCTTTGGCTGAAATCCATTCACATATGGAATTATGGCATAAAAGGCTTGGTCACATGAGTCAAAAAGGCCTTGATAAACTATGTAATTTGGACAAGTTTGATGCTAAAGGCTCAAAACTTGATTTTTGTAATGAATGCCAATATGGTAAGCAAGTAAAGAATTCTTACTACTCTGGTGTCTCTCGTAAGTCTAATGTGCTTGATCTTGTTCATTCTGATGTTTGTAGCATGCCCACAAAATCTATGGGGGGTGCTCTTTACTTTGTTTCCTTTGTAGATGATTACTCTAGGAAGCTTTGGGTATATTTGTTAAAATCTAAAGATGAAGCCTTTGATGCATTTAAGAAATTTCATGCATTTGTGACCACTCAAACAGGTAGAAAGCTGAAATGCTTACGTACAGATAATGGGGGTGAGTTTACAAGTGCTGAATTCAATAGATTTTGTGAAAATCTTGGTATTAAGAGGGAGCTAACAGTCCCATACAGCCCCTCTTCCAACGGTGTGGCTGAAAGGTATAATAGGACTTTATGTGAGAGGGTGAGATGCATGCTGTCCACAGCTAATCTCACTCATGGATTTTGGGGAGAGGCTTTGAAAACTGCAGTTCATGTTTGCAATCGATCCCCTCATATGTCCTTAAAAGGTGGCATTCCAGAAGAGGTTTGGTCTGGCAAACCAGCTTCATATGACCACCTACGCATCTTTGGTTGCGATGCTTTTGTGCATATAAGGCCTGAGTTGAGAAGCAAGTTAGATGCAAAGTCCATGAAAGGAATCTTCATGGGTTATGGAGATGAAGGTGAAATGGGCTACAGGATTTGGCTACCTCAACTCAAGAAGGTAATACGCAGCCGAGATGTTGTATTTAATGAGGCAAGGCTGCTCAAAAACAATTGTGCCTCTAAAGATGACCATAAAAGAGTCAAATTTCAGCATGTACAGCCACCAGTTAAATCTGATATGGACCCTCGGGATGCACCACATATGGCTGGAAATGACAATGAGCCCGTGGTTATTGAGCCAGATGATGCTGGACAGCAAAATGATGCTCCTGAAGGGCATATGCAGCCACCTATTCATGCTGAAAACAGGGCTGGAAATGATGTACAGCAGCCTGTTAACAATGAAGAAGTTAATGTACCTCCTGATGTAGATCCATTGCTTGGTAATGTTGATCATTGGGTAAGAAGATCTATACGTCCTAGGAGGCGAGTGAATAGATATGATCCCTCTATACATTATATTATGTTATCAGATGAGGGTGAGCCTCTTACTTATAAAGAGGCAAAGCTATGTGAGCACAAGAAGAAGTGGGAGTTAGCCATGCAGGAAGAGATAAAGGCCTTGCATGCAAATGATACTTGGGATTTGGTTGAGTTACCCAAAGGAAGGAAAGCCATTCCAAACAAGTGGGTGTACAAAATCAAAACTGTTGATGGAAAACCCAAGTATAAGGCAAGGCTGGTTGCTAAGGGATATGCCCAAAAAGAGGGCATTGATTTCCAAGAAGTGTTCTCTCCAGTGGTGAAAATGACCACTTTACGTGTGTTGTTTGCTCTCACAGCTGCCTTGGATTTGGAATTATTCCAAATGGATGTTAAAACAGCCTTTTTGCATGGTGATTTAGATGAAGAGCTGTACATGAAACAGCCAGAAGGATATGCCATTCCTGGAAAAGAGCATCTGGTATGCAAACTGAAAAGGAGCTTGTATGGGCTGAAACAGGCCCCCAGACAATGGTATAAGAAGTTTGATGCATTT